>JBBPBQ010000003.1:16664737-16752100 GCA_037974755.1 Cicer yamashitae
ATATATATATATATATATATATATAAAAGAAATCTGACAATAGATAAGAATGAAGATTTTGCACGAAACAATATTTATATTGTTCAAACCAAGTTAGTTTAAAGAAATGTGACTCTTATTTGTTTTGTTAATAACAAAAATTATAGTGGAAACAATTTAAAGCACCAAAGTTTTACTTAAGTGTGTAGTTTTCAAATCACGTAGTTTAATAAAATTTTACGTTTGCATCCTTTGATGTTTGGACAAGTGAATGGAACACCTAGACTTTGCTTTGTAAATCCTTTTTAAAGTCTGACGAATACGCTCTAAAACAAGTCTTTGGTGATTTTGTTGTTGCAAGCAATGCTCTAATTAGTTTGACTTTGATAACTATCTCAAATATATTATCTTTTGCCTCTAATAACTGTGACAAACATATGATCGTCTACCTATGATAACTGTGACAAGCATTTGTTTGTCTGCCTCTAATGGAAAGTCAACAATCTGATGGAAAGTCAATGCTCTATTAAAAAGTCAACACTACGAAGAAGTCAAATTTGTTTATCCTCTAGTCAATAACTTGAATATATTATTTGTCTGAAGATATGTCTGACTAGCCTCTGCTCTTTCTGTCTCCGTATCAAGTTACGTAGAATCAATTATAAGGACAAATATGGACAAGCGTTAATGGTTAATCAATCTATGAAGATGTGATACAAAACTTTATGATAAATGTTGATTTCTTCCAATCAGGATAACTAGTAGAAACCTTAAAATTTATCTATAAAAGGACGTGCAACCCTCATTGGGTCACACAACAACAAACACTACGATAAGCACAATACAATCATCTTTGAAATCTTGTTCTTAACCTTATTATTTTATCAAAGTGTTGAAAGATATTTCAATTTTTGAGAACATAGCTTTGTATCCTTCAGTTGGTGAATTAATGGATTAAATCCTTTAGATTGAAGGGATTGGAAATAGTTACCGTGTTGGTGGTGCATCAGGAAAAATTGGCTTATGTTGATCTCTGTAGTTTATCTGCTATATTTTTATAGCTCATTTTAATCTAGCCAAAAAGACTTTTAAAAAATACACAATTAAAACCCCTAATTTCTTGTGTTCCTTGTTCTACAATTGGCATCAGAGCTCGGTCTCAAATATGAGCACTTAATCTTGTTTGAATAAAGATCTGCTTTATTATGACTAACTCTGACGATGAAGTTACAAGTGGAAACATTAGTAGGCCTCATTTGTTTGATGGAGAAAGATTTGAATACTGGAAAGATATGCGTAGAAATTTCTATGTTTCACATGATCATGAACTTTTAGACATAGTCGAAGATGGCTTTGAGGCTCCAAATGATCTCAAAGCTGATCAAAAGAAAAAAAATACAAGATGCATCATAAAGGAAGAACTTTTATGATGAATTCACTTTTAAAGAGTTTTGAAAATGCAACCACAAAGAAACAACAAAGAGTAACTTTCATGCTCTAGTTCTCAATTATGAGGGAAATAAGCTCGTATATGAAGCTAAGGCAAATTTACTTGTCAGGAAGTATGAACTTTTCTATATGGAAGAAGATGAAGACATTGACAAAATGTTTTCTAGATTCCAAGCTCTAGCTTTTTGGATTGAAACGTGTTACACTTCCTCTGATCACGTCAAGAAGATTCTTAGAAGTCTTTCGAGCAAGTGGAGACCAAAGGTAACAACAATCCAAGAGGCTAAAGACCTAAACAAACTACCTCTAGAAGAACTGATGAGTTCACTCAGATCCCATGAGATTGAACTAGTTGAAGATGAGCCAAAGGAGAAGTCAAAGTCCTTGGCTCTCAAATCCAAAGGAGAGAAAACAATCTCTAAGGCCCTGCAAGCAACGAAAGACTCAGAGGAACGTGAATCAGATGACTAGAGTGAAGACTCAAATGATGAATATCATTTATCCTAAAGAAAATCCAACGTGTGTAGAATAACAAGAAGAAATCTTTTCCCAAAAAAGATTTCAAAAGATCCCAAAATAGTAGAGAAAGAGGTGAAAAATCAGAAAAGAAAAGAATAATCTTCTATGAATGCAAAATATCAGGGCGTTTCAAATTAGAGTGTCCTAAACTTGAGATAGGAAATTCCCAAAGTAAAGACTTCAATGAAAAAAGAAAGGCTTGACGACTATTTGGGATGACTCTGATGAATCCTCTAATGAAGATCAAGAGCATGTGAATATGGATCTAATGACAAATACTCACAAAAATAAATATTTGCCATCATCAAAAAGAGGGAGATTATTAGAACTAATGTGCGTTGAAGAATAATGACATTTAATTGTTTTAATGATAACAAAAAGTATTTTGTGGGAACAATTTATAGCACTAAGTATTTTGTGGGAACAATGACATTTAAGTGTGCAACTCCCTTGTCATGAAAATTAAAGACCTTACATTGTATCCTTTGATAATTAGAGAAGATAAAAAAGGCAATGCTCTGGAAGATTTTTAAAAGCTGTGATTGACTCTTAAAGGTGCAAACACGAGAATGGGGGGTTGAATTGTGTTTGCTAATTTGATGAAGGCTGATTGGTTTTTATAAATTACTTAGAAAAGAAGAAATCGGGTTCAAAGGTAGCAAACAATGAAAGCATAAATAATTGGACACCTAGACTTATCCTAGTTCACCACTAACATGACTATATCCAGTCCCCTCATTTTGAAGGCTTTAATCCACTAATTCAAATACCTTGAATTATAAAGCACCTGACCCTCAAAGTCAGTCCTTCCAAATAGCCTAACAACCCTATACTTTTGAAGAACTAACCACCTTAATCCTACAAGCCAAATCTTCTCCTAACAACCTAACAACTCCAGATTGAAGAAGGAACTTAACCAACTTTAAGAGTTTGCTTATAATAAAGCTGATAATAATAATAACTCTCACACTCTAAGAAAAAATACTTAGAAAATATTTCTAACTTGAACAAGTGTTTCTCTCTTTGAACTCTAAGGTGAATTTGAAATTTTGAGCTTGAGTTTTTCTCCTTTTTTTTTTCTTTATGATTTTCCAATAATCTTCTTCTTCAGCCTTGGGTATCTATTTATAGATAAAATTAGGGCTTCAATTTAGTCCTTGTTTAATTCGGAATTGTATCTTCATTCCTAGCTTGGTCAACAATGATCTTATTCAAAAATAGTTCTGAACAAGATGCTTTTTGATAATATGTTCATTAGCTAATTCTTTATTTCTAAATCCAATCTAAGCATGTCTTCTAGATTGATTATGTTCAGATTGAGTTTATAAATTCTTCACATTGGTTCTGTTCATATTTTGTTCAAATGAAGTTTGTAAATTCTTCAAATTGATTCTGTTTGTATTTTGTTAAGATTGCTTAACAAAATACGAACAATATCAATTTGAAGAATTTAAAAATTCAATCTGAACATAATACAAACAGAATCAATCAAGGTTAAAGAAGAAGATCATCGAAAATACATAAAAGAGTAGAAGATGTCAAGCTTAAAATTCCAAATTCATCTTAGAGTTCAAAGAGAGAAACACTTGTTCGAATAAGAAATATTTTGAAGTGTTTTTCTTAGAGTGTGATAGTCATTGTTATAAACAACTTGTTAGAAGCATCTACTCAAGTTCCAAACCTTTGTATTCAAACTTGAGAGTGGTGTTAGTGTGCTTTCAACAATATGGGGTTGTCAGATTGTGTGGAGAAGACTTAGCTGGTAGGGTCAATGTGTGTATGTTCCTCAAAAGTCTGGAGTTGTCATGTTGTTTGAGCAGACTAGCTTGGAGGGTTAGGTGCTTTGTAATTCAAGTTGTTGAGTTAGTGGATTAAATCTTTATAAGTGAAGAAATTGGATGTAGCCAAGTTAGTGGTTAACCAAGATAAATTAGTTGTGTCACTTTATTCCTGCATTCCTTAGTTTTGTTATTACTTTTACTCAAAGTAAATCATCAAGTCTGAACCAGTTTAATCAAATAATGAAATAGTTATCAACTTAGTCAAACACCATTCAACCCCCATTTCTTGTGTTTGCACCTTCCATTGGCATTAGAGCTCGATCTCAAGGCTGAGTACTTTACAGTGTTTCAGGAAAGATCCAATAGTTCAACATGTTTGGATTCAATAAAGAAGCTGCTAGAGGAAACATCAACAAACCATCTCTGTTTGATGGAGAACGTTTTGAGTACTAGAAGGACAACCTGAGAAGTTTCTTTACTTAAAAAGCTTTGTTATACATTGTATTAGACAACATTTTAATTTAAAAAAAAACGTTGTTTATACCTTTAATAGCGTTGAAATAAACAACGCTTAAAAGCGTTGTCTAATGCTTAAAAAAATAATTTATAAGGCTTTTCTCGATGTAATTCTAAAACAATATTTTTTTTTATTTTGCAGAAACTTTAATCAATATTTTTTGGATTTTGCATGGACTAATTGTATATATAAGTTTAAACTCATATTTTACTATTATGTTAAAAAAATTAATAGGGTTAGATATTAGGGACTAAAACGAAAAATATTTGCATATTTTTGGGACTTAAACTAAAGTTTTTTCTTTTATAGGAGTTTAAATCAAATTTATTTTATTTTGAAGGGACTAATTGTATATTTAAACCTTAAATATTTCACTCATAAAAACTTATATACCTATATTGGTTTCATGCAAACAAAGAAAAATAAATAAATAGTTGATAAAAAATTATATTTCTTATTTTAATTAATTTAAATTTCTAATTTTGAATCCAAAAATGACACGTAATTAATTTTTACTATTTTTCCTATTGATGTTTATTTAATTTATTATAAAATTCAAGTTTTGAATTATTTTTATTTATTTTACTAAAAACTATTATGAATTTTAAAGATAGATTGATTGAGAACAACACACATTAAAAGTCGCTAAAATAAAAAAGGATTAATCAAGAAACGAACTCATGCGTCTAGGTTAATAGTATAAAACATAAAAATGCGTACAAATATGTGATCAAAGCTAATTTGTCAAATATAAACTAAACGAACACCAAAATAAGAATGGAAACCAAACAACATCGCACCAAGACACGAAAAAAACAACATTGTGTTCAAATTATGAATGCACGAAAGCAAAACTAAATTTATGTGTAAATCACTTATTTATATAAAATGACAGAAAAGACAATTTAGAGAGGTGATTTAAGATTAAAAATGGCTCTAAATTACTCTTTTTGATAAATGAAGAAAAGAAGAAAGGTGTAAAGAGGTGGCTATGTTTTTTTACTTCAAACTCATCACAACATAAGACTAGAATAATTTTTGTTAGAATTATTGCTTCTTGTTTTATATATGGATATATAGTCTCTCTATCTCTCTCTATAAGACGTGAGAACTAGCAAGAAATGTGACCGTCCTCACAAGGTGATGAACTACTTCATTGCCTTATGTATGAATAAACTCAACACTAGTTTTACAATAGAAGGAAAAAAGAAGTCAATAATCTTCAATTTCAACACTAAGTTCCGTGATATCTTTCTTTGTATTATGGAAGAAATCAACAACACTTTTAGAGTCGAACTCAAAATCAATGGGATCCAACTGAAGTTCGTGTACACAATCCAATGCGAGGAGCAGTCCCATTTCTTCTCCAATGGCGACAAAGATACACGAGAAAACCAAACTGCTTTTGCAATCTCTAAGCGGTGAGAAAAAGAGCATCAACATTACATTTAAAGTGACATGCAATTGGTGGTTGTCAAAACAAACTGCTGCTGACAGTAGGTTCATGGATTGTTCACTGTTGGATAGTTTGCGCAAGAGCCCATTCAATTAGCAAATTAAAAGGGCGTGCGAGTACAACATCGTTGGGTTCATTTATTTGATTCCACAATTTGTTATTTCAATGCTTCCATATACTCCATATAATGGATGCGAAGTCACTAGCCTACTACTATGTTGCATAATTCAAAAACGCGAAAATTCCCTCTACAATAAACATAGTAGTTGATGTAGCAGACAAGGCAACAATTCCGATGTGCGATTTTTGCCAAAATCTGAGTTGAATGTGAGCATTGAAATAGAAAATGCTTACTATCTTTGATTGACAATGCACATAAAACACATTTCAGAGGGCAACCCTCACCACATTGTTGCAATCTACTATGCGTTGGGAGGCACTGTCAACAAATACGCAAAATGAAATTCTTGACTTTAGGCAGAGCTTGCAAATTCCAAATGAGTATCCAATAGCCTAAAATCCTAAGCTCATAATTTTTAAATGATTCATTTATACATAGACCATATATACCTGCTTTTCACCAAGTAAGCGCCATTAATTTCCTTCTTCCAAACCCGGTTGTCATCTAAAATAGAGGGAAAGAGAGGCTCTAAGAATAACATCCACTACATTACTAGAAAAAATATCATTCAAAAGTAAAATGTTCCAAGCCTTTGCATCATCTTTAATGATGTGTGATACATTTAATTGTGACATAGAATCAGGTAGATTCAAGGGTGCAAAAATCAGACGAACATCTTGGAGCCAATGTTCATCCAACAAAAGGGGTGGTTGAACTTATGCCAATGCTCCATCTATTTCTTTCACTGACAACAAACTTGGATCTCCAGAGGCTCGGTCACACGCTAGCATTATGAATAGTATTAGAATGTAAAAAGTTAGTTTAGGGGAAATACTTTGCATTGAATAGTCGTGAAGTGAGACTATCCGGGTTAGTGACAAAACTCAATCTCTTTTTGTTAAGCATAACAAGATTAAAAGCATGGAGGTTTTTAAAGCACGTACTACTATTCCTCTTATAATTATGGAGTTGTGACGCATGGAAGAAACTAACTATGTTGGTTAGAAAGAGAATGTGGTAACGTGTTTTGGTAGGTTACACGACCGACATGACTCAAAATCTGTTGTTTTTGAGTTTCAGAAAACTGTTTAAAAACACAATTTATGCCACCGAAGATATTACTGGGTTGAGTCGCGGACTAGGTCGCTCTCTTTAAGACGTTTCGCGGCACTGCCCAAATTGTGCAAGGCAGACTATCAACCACGAAGTCCTCAGGATAAAACAGCCCAGATTCACTGTATCGGAGTTCCACTGCACCGTAGAAAACCGTTCTAGAATTACACCCTCAATATGGCGGTTAAAGCCACTCAATATGACGATTAAAGTCATTCGCAATATGGTACTATGACCACTCATAAATCAAAGGGACTACGGCATAAAAACCATTCTATAAACGAATGGACTACAACATAACAACCGCTCTAAAAACGAAGGGACTGCGGCATAACAACCGCTCTAAAACCGAAGGGACTGCGGCATAATAACTGCTCTAAAAATCGAAAGGGACTGCGACATAATAACCGCTCTAAAAACCGAAGGGACGGAAAGAAAGGGGAGAAGTGGCTCGAAAAATAGGCGAACAGAATAAAAGAGAGAGAAAAGAGAAAGTTGGGAAAAGCATCCAACTTTGGTGTCTTTTTTCACAATAGATTGAAACTCATTATATAGTGATGGAAGCAAACTCAAAATTGATTTCTAATCAATGTGGGACTTTAGCATATTCAAAATAGGAGAGTTTTCCAATGTGGGAGTTCAAAAAAACTTTCTTTCCAATGTGGGACTTGAATTTTAAAAAACATGTTTCTTTCCACTTGAACTTACAAAAACAAATTCTTTCCAATGTGGGACTTCAAAATTTTTTTTTAAATTCACACAATATGTTCCAACAATCCCCCACTTGAATTTAAAAGAATGTTTCTGAAATAGCGTCAAACGTTTCTATAAGATCGTGCATAAACAAAGGTGTCTCTTGACTTGAACCTTTGCATAGTAAGTAAGATTCAGATTCAACAAGAGTGACTCGTAGTCTTGAACTCTATCTCTGACATCAAACCCACACACAACCTTTTCATAGGGTGTATTCTCAAAAGGCCGTGCATTAATGGCCCTACACGTGTATCCCAGTATAGTGAACGCTCTAGGAATTCTGCCTCAAAATTCCATAGGAAGCGGCCCCACTTCCACATTCACATAGGTGAGTCTATCAAGAGTACTCATGTAGCTAGGTACTCCCTCCACATAGAGTATAGATCTCATTAAGAGTTTCTATTACCTCATCCTATCATCGCTTCAGGAATCATGCTTTTCTGATTTATAATAACATGTTCATCTCATATCACTTCACAACTTGTTATTACCCATTGAACCTAATTCTTGGGATATCCAGTCTTTTAGGTCGGGTTACCATCGTGAGTGACTCTATAGGCATTAGTCCCATCCTTTTGGATCTATTTATGACTTTCTCTCTAGCTAATCCTTTCGTCAAAGAATCTGCCAAATTTTCCATCAGTGCGTACATGATCCACTATAACAACTTATGTAGAAAGTAACTCTCTAACAGCGTTGTGCTTATGACGAATTTGTCGTCTCTTAGTTGTAATAACGATTCTCAATCTTTGCAATAGCCGCGGTACTATCGCAGTGGATCAACACATCTTTCATAGGTTTTTCCCATAAAGGAATCTCAACTAGCAAGCATCTCAACCAGCTCGCTTCTTCACTAGTAGTAGCTAGTGCTATCATTTCAGACTCGATTGGACTGAGCCAATATCGTCTGTTCTTCGATTTCCAAGATACAACACCACTAGCTATACTAAAATATAGCAACTGGGTGCTTTGGAGTCATCTGATAAGATGTTCCAATCAATAACACTGTATCTTTCAAAGACGGTAGGAAATCTTCGATAATATAATCCGAGACTCATGGTCCTTTTTAGGTATCTCATGACTCTTTCGATAGCGTGCCAATACTCCATACTAGGTCTACTAGTAAACCTGCACAACAGTCCCACGACGTAGGCAATGTCGGGTCTAGTACAATCAATGGCATTCCTGAGGTTGCCAGTGATGCTCGCATATTCAGTTTGTCTAACACCTTAACCAGTGTTCTTGAAAAGTTTCACACTTAGATCATATGGTGTGCAAGCAGGTTTACAGTCAAAGTATTTATATTTCTTTAGGATTGTTTCAACATAGTGAGATTGATCTAAAGAAATTCCATTTTCTGAGCTAGTAATCTTGATTTCAACGATTACATTCGTTTCTCTGAGGTCTTTCATATCAAAGTTGTTACACAACAATGATTTCACATTATTTATAGCATGAATGTTTGAATCAAATATGAGTAAGTCGTCTACATAGAGACATATGATAGCGCAAATGCCATTTTCAAATTTGTAGTAAATACATTTGTCACTTTCATTCACTTAAACTCATTCGATATAATCAACTTATCAAACCTTTCATGCCATTTCTTAGGAGTTTGTTTAAGACCATACAGAGACTTATCTAACTTACAGACCTTTTCTTCTTGTCCATGTATTACAAAACCTTCAGGTTGTTCCATATAGATTTCTTCTTCCAGGTCACTATTTAAAAAAGCTGTTTTTACATCCATCTGGTGTATCACCAGGTTATGAATAGTCCCAAGTGATATGAGCACCCTGATGGATGTTATTCTAGTGACTGGAAAAAGTGTCGATGAAATCTATATTTTCTCTTTGTCTAAAACCTTTGGCTACAAGGCGTGCCTTGTATTTATCAACAGATCCATCAGGTTTTAGTTTCTTTTTCAAAATCAATTTACAACCTGTTGATTTGCAACCATGAAGCAAGTCTACTAAATGTTAGGTCTTGTTAGACTCTATAGAATCCATTTCATCGTTTATAGCTTCTTGCCATAAATCTGCATCCAATGATGACAAAGCTTCTTTAAGATTTGCAGGATTCTCTTCTAAATTATAGACCATATATTCAGGTCCATAATCTTTAGCAACTTTTATTCTCTTACTCATTCGAGTTTCTGTTTTGCCTTGTTTGTTGCTTTCAGGGCTTCTTGTCACAGGAACTTGACTAGGTTCGCTGCCCCCCACTATTTCTCGATTTGAAAGGGAATTTATTTTCATAGAAGTCAACATCATTTGACTCTATGATCACTTTTGCATTTAGGTCATAAAACCTATACGCTTTGTTCTTTATTGCATACCCAATGAATACACATTCATAGGCTCTACTGGCGAGTTTAATTCGCTTGGGATCGGGGATTCTGACACAAGCTAGACAACCCCAAGTTTGAAAATAAGACAAGTTCAATTGTCTTTTCTTCACTATCTCATAAGGAGATGTTTTGTTTTTAGATTTAGGAACTCTATTCAAAACATAACAAATAAGCAATATATTTTTCACACACCAATGAGATGCAACACTAGAGTTAAGCATACTAGCAACAACTAGTTCAATAAGATTTCTATTCTTTCTTATAACATTATCATTCACTTCAAGCAATTATGGTGCAGTTGTTTCAAGTATAATTCCAAACAATTTATAAAATTCATTAAACAAACTAGAGTCATACTTAGAACCTCTTAATCTTTCTACTAAATTGATTTTCAATTTCAGTTACAAAGCTCCTTAACATGTCAAGCGTTTCACTTTTATTTTTCATTTGATATACAAAATTATAGTCACAACAATCATCAATAAAAGTAATGAAATAACGTTTTTCATTTCTTGTTAACGTCCCATCAAGTTCACATATATCAAAGTGTAATAAATCTAAAAACTTAGATTCTCTAACTACAAATTTATGTGAACTCCTTTTTATTTTATTTTTATTTTATTTTATTTTATTTTTTTTTTATTTTTTTATTTTAGCTTAACTACAAAAATCACATTTTTCAAAATCATTCATAGATAACTTTGGAATTAAACCTAAGTTACTTAAGTTTGAAATCAAATGTGTTCATATCACATAGTCTAGCATGTCAAAAATTAAAATCATATAACATGTGAGCAGAAGAAGACATTTTATTGATTTCAACATTCAAACAAAAAGAGACATATTAAATTTCAACATTTAAATTAAATATGCCATGAGTGACGTACCTTAATAGATGATCTCATGAGTTATCTTCAGCCTCCACGAATTTGTCATCGGTCATATGATACTCTGAGTAGCAGGTCACGACATACTTATTCAGAGCATCTCAAACATCTCTAGCAATATTGCTGAAACTGTAGTAGTTATACAGATCATCAACAAGTCTATTAAGAATATAATTCTTATCATGGGTTAATTCTCTAGCTTTCTTATCCTTTTCTGTTTGCTTCAAATTGAAACAATTTATTGAAATCAGAGGCAACAGAACCAAATCCAAATCCAGTAATTTCTTCGGTTGACATGGCAGAAAGAAACGTCTTAAAATTGTTATTTTTGAGTTTCAGAAAACTGTTTAAAAACACAATTTATCCCACCGAAGATATTACTGGGTTGAGTCGCGGACTAGGTTGCTCTCTTTAAGAAGTTTCGCGGCACTGCGCAAATTGTGCAAGGCAGACTATCAACCACGAAGTCCTCAGGATAAAACAGCCCAGATTCACTGTATCGGAGTTCCACTGCACCTTAGAAAACCGTTCTAGAATTACACCCTCAATATGGCGGTTAAAGCCACTCAATATGACGATTAAAGTCATTCGCAATATGGTACTATGACCACTCATAAATCAAAGGGACTGCGGCATAAAAACCTCTCTATAAACGAATGGACTACAGCATAACAACCGCTTTAAACACGAAGGGACTGCGGCATAACAACCGCTCTAAAACCGAAGGGACTGCGGCATAATAACCGCTCTAAAAACCGAAAGGGACTGCGACATAATAACCGCTCTAAAAACCGAAGGGACAGAAAGAAAGGGGAGAAATGGCTCGAAAAATAGGCGAGCAGAATAAAAGAGAGAGAAAAGAGAAAGTTGGGAAAAGCATCCAACTTTGGTGTCTTTTTTCACAATAGATTGAAACTCATTATATAGTGATGGAAGCAAACTCACAATTGATTTCTAATCAATGTGAGACTTTAGCATATTCAAAATAGGAGAGTTTTCCAATGTGGGAGTTCAAAAAAACTTTCTTTCCAATGTGGGACTTGAATTTTAAAAAACATGTTTCTTTCCACTTGAATTTACAAAAACAAATTCTTTCCAATGTGGGACTTCAACAATTTTTTTTAAATTCACACAATATGTTCCAACAAAATCTAGTAAAGACCAATGAAATGAGGTGTCAGTTCTTATATTTTTAGTGTCTCTCCAACTCCAGTGGTTGGCATAACTCTCATCTTTTCATGTATTATTCTCGTTTTATATGTGGTATGCTAAACTACCGCTGTCTTTAACGCCAAGTGATCACTAGTCTCGAAGAAACACAAAGGGATCCTACATCTTTTTCCGTAAAGAGTTTCAAAGGGTGTTATCCCAATACCGGAATGAAAACTATTATTATAAGTGTACTATGTGACACTCGAATATTCTTACATATATATGTTTTTCTTAGTAATTTTTTTGAATTATTATTTATGAGTAATTTATTTCATGCATGAAGAAATTTAATTAAATTGTAACACCTATATTTTATTTACATGATTAGAGCCATGATTTTTATTTAATTATTTTGGCATAGTAAATATATGATTATTATTTCTTGCATGATTATTTGTTATATGGTTTATTGTCTATTTTATTTATTTCTTATTCAAAAAATCATGAAATTGATGTGTTAGATATTGTTTGTTTTATTTTGACATTTTTAAGTGTGACCTATGGTGATAATTAAATGTCTTTTATGATTTATTTTAGTGATAGATTGTTAGATTAAATTATTTAATTAAATTTGAATTTATAAAATTAAATGTCTTTTTTGATTTATGTGTGAAGAATTTTTTGGTTTATCTTAAAAAAAAAAAGTTTTGGTCTATTCCTCAAATGTTCATTCCAAAAAAACAAAAGCTGCAAGATACCTTTGATGACTCTTGATTGTGTTGTCTAGCCTTAATGATGGTCTTGATGTTCTGGTCTTCCCCTCCTTACACCTTTAATTTATTTTTAAAATGGAGGTTAAAAATTAAATCATGGGTTTGATGGTTTTTTTGTGTGCAATCAAGAGAGAACAAAAAAAATCCTATTTCTTTAGGATGAAAATTTCGTCCTCTCTCTCTCACATGACCAAAATGGTGATTTTGCCTTATTACAAAAAGAATCCTAAGGAATTTTTAGTTTAAAGGAAATTAACAAAAAAAATAGATGGAGTGGTCTACATATTAGTAATTTCCTATTCATTTCTCCACACTTATTCTTGTTTTCTTTAAGTCGTTACACTTTCCTCCACAGAAAAAGAAAAACAATTCAACTTTCCCCCCACCCCCATTTTTCTTGTGATTTTCTCTTTTCATACTTGGTGATGCCTTTTGGAGTAACCAGTGCACTAGATATCTTCATGGATTACATGAAATGTATATTCTATCAGTTTCTAGAAAAATTTGTGGTAGTTTTCATTGATGATATACTAATATATTCTAAGAGCCGGGAGGAACATCAAGATTGTTTGCGACAAGTTTGTAGGTCGTGAAAGAGAAGAAGTTCTATGCTAATTTTGAAAAAATGTGAATTTGGGTAAGAGGTGGTGAAATTCTTTGGACATGTCATTTCTAAGGAAGGTATCGCTGTCGACCTAGCTAAAGGAGAAGCCATGACACATATATGCTACAATCGAGATAAATGTATGTTACATGGTAGCTCCCGATATTTGGAGGGTTACCTCAAAGTCACCTAGGAATTTCCGACCAGAATACCTCTAAGGTCTAAGAATCTTGCTGTAAGGCTCAAGAGCAGACCTTAATGATCAAGTTCATTCAGTTGTACTTCCCTATCATCACCAGGCTTGTTAAACCTTACCTATATGATGACAAGATAATCTCTATGTCAAAGACCTCTAACATCTATTTCCTCCCTTCGTTGGCCTAAGATTCTCCATTAAAAGCACCATCTTCAGCACGGGTTAGAATCATCATTATTTTATCAACTATTGAGTGACATCAACCTACTCATCATAAATTCATAACATCACAATCATACATCATCATCACATAAAATTTTATTACATGACACATCTAAGTTTTATAATCACCTTACACAATCTAATCAAGTCAAACATAGGCACACAATTCAACCAACTTTCAATATCATCATAATATCAAATACCACACTATCATAGAAAATTAAATCAATCAACAACTCATAATATTTCTATTTTACACTACAATCTCAATATTCCTAAATTTTCACATTAATTAATTTATCGCTTAAAAGACTATAGTCGTGCACAACAAGTGTAACAGCCAAATTTTTTATTTTTTTTTAAACAAATTCGAATCCATAAATAAATAAGTAAATAAATAAATAAATACTTTTGGATAAAATGTTTAAGTCGTAACACGACGACAAAAGCCATTAATATTTACAGACAGTGGAAATAGTTTTTGAAATACAAGTCCAAAGTATATAAACAGAAAAATACACCGGGGCTATGAGACCTATCAAACATAGCTCATATCCCTGGGGTATTCTCTGCTGGCACCTGTGCAAGCATTTTAACTTCTCCAAGTCACTTCAAAAAATATTACAAGGACCCATCAAAAGAAAGTCAAGCTGACAATATAGGTATAGGTACAGTCTTCCCAAAATAAATAAATACAACCACCGAAAGAAAGACACGTAGTCCCTATACAGCCACCTAATCTGATCATGCTACAAAAAGCTATACAGCCCGGGTGATCTCCACGCGCCCAGCACAAAACTCCTGACACAGCTCCGATCAGGCATGACTAACTACCTTCCCCTCTCCAGGGTACTAACCGGTAGGACGGCCCTGAATCTCATATGAGGGCAAAGCCCAGATTTCCACAAAAGTTGTAAAGGGTCACCAACCAAAATTAACAATTACCACGTAGCATTTAAATATTGAATGCATAAAATCACCCTTCAACTTAGCATGCATCTAGAAAGGGTTTGCATATGCTAAACATGCACAAACAAGGTTGAAAAATGAAGTTTCGGACAAATCTACATTGTTGTATTCGAATACAGCATAACTGTAGTCGAATACAGATGCGAAAACAGCAGATAAATAGCAAAAACAGCAAAAGGAGCACAACAGCACAATTGTATTCGACTACAGCCTCCATGTAGTCGAATACACTTGCGAAAACAGTAAAAATCCTGCAGATTTTGTATTCGAATACAATTGTGAAATCAGTAACAAAATTCATTCAACTGTATTCGACTACAACCTTTGTGTAGTCGACTTCACTTTCTAAAATACAAGTTAGAGGCAAAAACCATTCAACTGTATTCGACTACAACCTTGTTGTATTCGAATACAACTGTAAAAATGACATATTTTCAGTTTTGAAACATTTCAAAATCATTCTAACACTTTCAACACTCAATCAATTAATCAACATCATCAAATACAACTCAATCACACACCACAATCAAGTACGCATAAACAACCATCACGGTATATCAAGCATGACTCGCGTGCCAAGCACCCTAATGCAATGCGTATATGCCAATGCACATGATTCCGGAATATCATCAAAACCCTCCTCGAAGGGGCGTAAATCATAAATGTACGGTCTCTCACAGGCCATTACTAATTACCGAGGTGCAGTCTCTCACAAGCTAGCACGATTTACTAAAGTGCAATCTCTCACAGATTAGCATGATGCGATAATCCCTGTAAGGGTAAGATGAACCAACAATTCATATGGAATCATCCCCCGTACGGATAAGATGAACTAACAATTCACATGGAATCATCCCGTGGCCCATCCGGGCACCACTATCACCGACGCAATAATCCCCGCAAGGATAAGATGAACAACCAATTCACAAGGAATCATCCCGTGGCCCATCCGGTCACCACTATCACTGTTATGAAATGCATGAGCATACTCTGACTCTCGACACCACAATCATTAAGTAAATGCAGCTATTAAAAGATTCCCCATTTTTAATGCACATTTAACACTAATGATTCTCAAATTTAACACAGAGCATACTCAACGCATACAATCCTCAAATCACATGAAATTGAATTCACAAATCAGATTGAATTCAAATCACCACAAACACAATCTCATCAATTCATTTCACACCAAATCAAAATTCACACATAAATTGCATTTATTTAAAACCCCACATCTTCAAACATCAAGCATATCTCAACATTCATAATATTACCCATAAACACATAAACATATCAACTATACCAAGCAAAAATACCCACACCTCAAAACTCTTTGAATTCAAATTCACCATTTCACCCACAAAACATTAATTTCATTTCTCACGACATTACACCTCAAACCCACCAAATTTATTTCCCCCAAGCTCACAAATAAGGTCCTAAATGCAAACTAAAAGTTTGGAAGGAGCCTTACCTCGACGGTAGCTCGAACGGCTGATTACGGCACCGCGATCAAACACCGATAAAACTTCGCTTCGCACGACGCTTCGAAAACTAGTTCACTAGCACCGTAACGTGACAATGAGCGACTTTCTCTTCAGTCACTTTTCGAGAGGAAGCTTAGATCTAGGTGATATGTTAGGTTTTACGTTTGGGGTTTTTTGAACACAAACAAAGGAAAGAGAGGAAGATGGAGTAGCGTACGCGAACAGAGGAAAATGTTTTCTTTCTTTTCCTTTCCTTTTCTTATATATATATACTACTCATAAAATAATATATATATATATATATATATATATATATATATATATATCTATTTATCCCAAACCAACCAAATTTCAAACACTCTCACACACACCCCTACAATTTTGATAAAAATATCTATTCTCATTGCAACTCAATAGACAGGTAAAATTTTTAGCAACTATAGATATTTTTAACAAAATAGGTCAGTAATAAATCCTCCGCAACGTAAATAAATTATTTCCCGCCAAATAATTTAAAACGGAGCCCACAAAATATTTATGGCATTTAAACATTCAAAATACCAATAAAACTGGCTAAAGAGCCTCAGAATTCAACATAAACACATCAAAAATACAAAAGGTACATTTTAAAATTAAGGGTATTACATTCTACCCCCCTAGAAGTAGTTTTGTCCCCGAAACTACGCGTTGACAAACAACTCAGGGTGATGTGCCCTCATCTTGCTCTCCAATTCCCAAGTCGCATCTCCGGTAGTTGGGTTCCAAATCACTTTGACCAACGAAACATCTTTGTTCCTTAATCGCTTAATCTTCCTGTCATCAATTCTCACAAGTGGTACTTCGAATGACAAGTTATCCTTCAGCTGAATCGTGTTCGGTTCAATCACATGCGACGGATCTGAAATGTATTTCCTTAATTGCGACACATGAAACACGACGTGAATATTAGATAGTATCGGAGGAAAAGCAATCCGATAAGTTACCGGACCGATTCGTGCAGAAATCTGATATGGCCCAATAAATTTAGGAGTCAACTTCTTCGATTTCAAGGATCTACCAACTCCCTTCGTAGGCGTGACTCTCAGAAGCACATGATCACACTACTCAAATTCTAGAGGTCTGCAACGCTTGGCCGCATAACTCTTCTGACGATCTTGTGAAGTCTTCATTTTCTCCTTTATCTTCTTCACCTTACCTGTAGTCTGTTGCACCATTTCAGGTCATACAATCATGCTTTCACCATCCTTATACCAACACAAAGGCGTTTGACACTTGCGCCCATATAAAGCCTCATACAGTGCCATACCAATACTCGCGTGAAAACTATTGTTATAAGTAAATTCAACCAATGGAAGCAGATAATCCCAACTTCCTCTATCATCCAATACACAAGCTCTCAAAAGATCTTCCAATGACTGATTTGTTCTCTCAGTCTGTTCGTCAGTTTGCGGATGGTAAGCTGAACTCAACCTTAGTTTCGTTCCCAACGCATCATGCAATGCTCCCCAAAAGTGTGACATAAATTTCAGATCACGGTCTGACACAATACTCGACGGTACTCCGTGTAATCTCACAATCTTAGCAATGTAGATCTTTGTTAGCTTATCTACCTTATAAGTGGTCTTCACTGGTAAAAAGTGTGCGGATTTAGTCAACCGATCTACTATCACCCATATAGAATCATTCTTTCTCCTTGTTCTCGGCAATCCAATTATAAAGTCCATGGAAATGTTGTCCCACTTCCACTCAGGCATATCTAAAGGTCGCAACATTCCAGCAGGCCGTTGGTGTTCCACTTTCGCTTTGCGACAAGTTAGACAAGTTGACACATACTCTGCCACATGCCTTTTCATTCCTGGCCACCAATAATTCTGCCTCAAATCCTGATACATCTTTGTCGCTCCAGGATGAATACTCAACTTACTCTTATGAGCCTCGTCTAAAATCGTTTTCCTCAGATCTGCAACTTCTGCTACGCAAATTCTCCCATTACATCTCAAAATGTTATCTGGCCCAATCTTAAATTCAGTCGTTTTCCCTTGCACTATTAGGTTCCTCTTCTCTTGAATTAAAGGGTCATTTTGAAAATTTGCAATGTCTTCAAGTAGTCCACTCGAAATCTTAATCATTCCAAATTTCAAAAGTCCCGGTGCAAACTCTACATTCAAGTTTAAGTCTTTGAATGCTTCCCACAACTCTTGTTGTCTAGCCATCACTAATGAACATACTGATACACTTTTTCTACTCAATGCATCAGCCACTACATTGGCTTTCCCAGGGTGGTACTGCAGTGTGAAATCAAAATCCGTAAGAGTCTCCATCCATCTCCTCTATCGCATGTTCAACTCCTTCTGACCAAACAGATATTTCAAACATTTATGGTCACTAAACACTGTGAACGTGCTTCCATATAAGTAATGCCTCCAAATCTTCAATGCAAAAACTACAGCAGCAAGCTCTAAATCATGAGTAGGATAGTTCCTTTCATGAATCTTCAATTGCCTTGAGGCGTAAGCTACAGCTTTCTTGTGTTGCATCAGAACACATCCCAAACCTTAGTGAGACGCATCACAATAAACTTTATACGGTTCTTCTGGTTGCGGTAGGATCAAAACTGGTGAGGTCGTCAACTTCTTCTTTAGTAACTGAAACTTCTCCTCACATTTCTCCGTCCATGCAAACAGTTGATCTTTTCTAGTAAGTTGCGTCAACGGAGCTACAATCTTTGCAAAACCTTCAATAAACCTCCTGTAGTAACCTGCCAGCCCTACAAAACTTCGTATGTCAGTGACAGTCTAAGGCTGTTTCCAAGCAAGAACTGACTCAATCTTTGCCGGATCTACAACGATTCCTTACTTAGTTATCGCATGACCTAAGAAATTCACTTCTTCCAGCCAAAATTCACACTTCAACAAATTAGCATACAATCGTTTCTCGCGTAAGGTTTCAAGAACTTGGCGCAAATGCCCTTCATGTTCTTCCGCAGTCCTTGAATAAATCAATATATCATCAATGAACACCACAACAAACTTATCCAGAAATGGACTAAAGATTATGTTCATGTAATCCATAAAAATTTCCGGTGCGTTGGTAACTCCAAATGGCATGACCAAATATTCATAATGTCCATAACGAGTTCTGAAAGCAGTTTTCTGAATATCTTCTTTTCTTACTCGGATCTGATGGTACCCCGACTTCAAGTCAATCTTTGAAAATACTGCGGCTCCTCTCAACTGATCCATCAAATCATCAATATGTGGCAAAGGATATCAATTCTTAATAGTCTCCTTGTTAAGCTGTCGATAATCCACACATAAGCGTGAGCTTCCGTCCTTCTTCTTAACTAGTAACACCGGAGCTCCCCATGGTGATACACTTGGTCTAATAAATTTCTTCTCTAACAAATCTTCAATTTGACCTTTGAGCTCATTTAATTCCAATGGCGACATTCAATATGGTGCAATCGAAATTGGTCCGGTTCCTGGATGCAAATCAATGAAAAATTCCACTTCTCTCACCGGTGGTAATCCTGGAATTTCTGTTGGAAATACATCTGGGTACTCCTTAACAAGCCCCACGTCTTCTATATTCACCTTTATCTTTGCCTCCACATTAGCCAAAGACAACAACTCATGAGCTCGTTCTCTTAGTGACACCCCGAGAAAGGGAAAAGAACCAGTTTGCGAGCACAATCCAAAATCACATAATGATACGACATCCAATCCATACCGAGAATGATCTCGAGTAATTGTAGAGGTAAACAAATCAAATTAATCAAGAAATCCCTATTCTGAATAGTCACTCGACACTATAAACATGCAGTATTTACGGTCAACATCTTAATAGGTGTAGAAACAACCAAATCAAAAGGTAGAGGAGACATAGATAACTTCAAACGATTCACACAATCCATAGCAATGAAGGAATGGGTTGCCCCCGAATCGAAAAGTGCATTAAGAGTGTTACCTGCAATCTCACAGTCTCGTTGAATTAGATTTCTAGATGGATCTCCAGCTTTGGCACCCATGAAATAAACGCGTCCTCTAGCAGTTGGACGAGTAGCCTTAGTTGCATTCACAACCGGTTCTACCTTTGGAGCTTTACAGTTCCTCGCAAAGTGCCCTTGCTTCTGGCAATTGTAACAAGTAAGACTCTTAGAGGTGCAAACATTAGCATAATGTCCCTCTTCACCACATCGGAAACATCGATTTCCTTGTCCCACTTGACTTCTGAAATTCTGGTTCTCCGGATAATTCTGACCCATATTGTTGTTTTGCGGTCGGTCATAGGGCTTAGCAATTTGTTTCCCTTTGTTCTGATAATTCATCCTACTAGGTCCTCCGATATTAAAATTCCCTCCTCGGCTAGTCCTCTTATTCTTCATCTCTTCAACCTCCCTACATTTCTCCACAAGAACTTGGAAACGTTGAATTCCCAAGGGTAAAAAAGAATCTCGAATCTCCTACTTCAATCCAGCTTGAAAACGATGGCACATAAATGGTTTATCAACCTCTTCACGAAAAAATCTGAAATTCCTTGACAAAGACTCAAACTTCGCGGCATATTCACCCACGGTCATATTCCCCTGATGAAGTTTTAGAAAATCATCACCCAACTTAGTCCTGGTACTCATCGGGAAGTATTTTCCAAAAACTTCCTTTTGAATGACTCCCAGTTCACCTCCTCATGAGCCGATCCCATCAAGAGTCTTGTACTTCTTCACCAATACTCAGCATCCCCTAGTAGCAGATAAGAGGTATAGTTGACCTTCACTCCTGCCTGACAGTTAATCATTTCAAAGATCTTTTCCACTTCTTGGATCCCCTGATCCGCTTTCTTTGGATTTTCATCACCCTTAAACTTGGGAGGATTGTAACGACAAAAGTCTTCTAATCCTCTTGACTCAGCGGCACGGATCTCTCTTTCCCTTTTCTCTAGATCCTGTTGAGTCTTGGCAGCAGTCTGTGCAGCAACAGAAGCAGCCATGTTAATCATAGCTTCCGCCAGTAGGTCATCCCTATTGACGTTGACCCTTGGAGCGTCATTCCTTCTCGGTGACATGGTTTCCTACAAAACCAGCATCAAGAAGATATCTCAACACCACTTCGAAAAATTCTAAGAATAACTTCCGACTAAACCAATCACAAAGCTAAACCGAACCCGATAACTGGACAAATCACCCCGACGCATGATCAGATAACAACCCCAACCTACAGGTTGACCTACAATATATAAGCATAAGCTCTGATACCACAATTGTAACAACCCGATTTTTTTTTTTAAAACAAATTCGAATCCATAAATAAATAAGTAAATAAATAAATAAATACTTTTGGATAAAATGTTTAAGTCGTAACACGACGACAAAAGCCATTAATATTTACAGACAGCGGAAATAGTTTTTGAAATACAAGTCCAAAGTATACAAACAGAAAAATACACCGGGGCTACGAGACCTATCAGACATAGCTCATATCTCTAGGGTATTCTCTGCTAGCACCTGTGCAAGCATTTTAACTTCTCCAAGTCACTTCAAAAAATATTACAAGGACCCATCAAAAGAAAGTCAAGCTGACAATATAGGTATAGGTACAGTCTTCCCAAAATAAATAAATACAACCACCAAAAGAAAGTCAAGCTGACAATATAGGTATAGGTACAGTCTTCCCAAAATAAATAAATACAACCACCAAAAGAAAGACACCTAGTCCCTATACAGCCACCTAATCTGATCATGCTACAAAAAGCTATACAACCCAGGTGATCTCCACGTGCCCAACACTAAACTCCTAACACAGCTCCGATCAGGCACGACTAACTACCTTCCCCTCTCCAGGGTACTAACCAGTACGACGGTCCTGAATCTCATCTAAGGGAAAATCCCATATTTCCACAAAAGTTGTAAAGGGTCACCAACCGAAATTAACAATTACCACGTAGCATTTAAATTTTAAATGCATAAAATCACCCTTCAACTTAGCATGCATCTAGAAAGGGTTTACATATGTTAAACATGCATAAACAAGGTTGAAAAATGAAGTTTCGGACAAATCTGCACTGTTGTATTCGAATACAGCATAACTATAGTCGAATACAGATGCAAAAACAACAGAAAAATAGCAAAAACAGCACAACAACACAACTGTATTCGACTACAGCCTCCATGTAGTCGAATACACTTGCGAAAACAGTGAAAAATCCTGTAGATTTTGTATTCGATTACAACCCCCTTGTATTATAATACAATTGTGAAGTCAGTAACAAAATTCATTCAACTGTATTCGACTACAACCTCTGTGTAGTCGACTACACTTTCGAAAATGCAAGTCAGAGGCAAAAACCATTCAACTGTATTCGACTACAACCTTGTTGTATTCGACTACAACCTTGTTGTATTCGAATACAACTGTAAAAATGACAAATTTTCAGTTCTGATACATTTCAAAATCATTTTGACACTTTCAACACTCAATCAATTAATCACCATCACCAAATACAACTCAATCACACACCACAATCAAGTACACATTAACAACCATCACAGTATATCAAGCATGACTCGCGTGCCAAGCACCATAATGCAATGCGTATATGCCAATGCACATGATTCTGGAATATCATCAAAACCCTCCTCGAAGGGGCGTAAATCATAATTGTACGGTCTCTCACAGGCCAATACTAATTACCGAGGTGCAGTCTCTCACAGGCTAGCACGATTTACTAAAGTGCAATCTCTCACAAATTAGCACGACGCGATAATCCCTGTAAGGGTAAGATGAACCAACAATTCACATTGAATCATCCCCCGTACGGATAAGATGAACTAACAATTCACATGGAATCATCCCGTGACCCATCCGGGCACCACTATCACCGACGCGATAATCCCCGCAAGGATAAGATGAACCAACAATTCACATGGAATCATCCTGTGGCCCATCCGGTCACCACTATCACTACTATGAAATGCATGAGCATACTCTGACTCTCGACACCACAATCATTAAGTAAATGCAGCTATTAAAGATTCCCCATTTTTAATGCTCATTTAACACTAATGATTTGCAAATTTAACACAGAGCATACTCAACGCATACAATCCTCAAATCACATGAAATTGAATTCACAAATCAGATTGAATTCAAATCACCACATACACAATCTCATCAATTCATTTCACACCAAATCAAAATTCACACATAAATTGCATTTATTCAAAACCCCACATTTTCAAACATCAAGAATATCTCAACATTCATAATATTACCCATAAACATATCAACTATACCAAGAAAAAATCACCCACACCTCAAAACTCTTTGAATTCAAATTCACCATTTCACCCACAAAACATTAATTTCATTTCTCACAACATTACACCTCAAACCCACCAAATTTATTTCCCCCAAGCTCACAAATAAGGTCCTAAATGCAAACTAAAAGTTTGGAAGGAGCCTTACCTCGACGGTAGCTCGAACGGCCGATTACGGCATCCCGATCAAACACTGATAAAACTTCGCTTCGCACGACGCTTCGAAAATTTGTTCACTAGCACCACAACGTGATAATGAGCGACTTTCTCTTCAGTCACTTTGCGAGAGGAAGCTTAGATATAGGTGGTATGTTAGGTTTTACGTTTGGGGTTTTTTGAACACAAACAAAGGAAAGAAAGGAAGATGGAGTAGCGTACGCGAACAGAGGAAAATGTTTTCTTTCCTTTCCTTTCCTTTTCTAATATATATATACTACTCATAAAATATATATATATATATATATATATATATATCTATTTATCCCAAACCAACCAAATTTCAAACACTCTCACACACACCCCCACAATTTTGATAAAAATATCTATTCTCATTGCAACTCAATTGACAGATAAATTTTTTAGCAACTATAGATATTTTTAACAAAACAGTTCAGTAATAAATCGTCCGCAACGTAAATAAATTATTTCCCGCCAGATAATTTAAAACAGAACCCACAAAATATTTATGGCATTTAAACATTCAAAATACCAATAAAACTGGCTAAAAAGCCTCAGAATTCAACATAAACACATCAAAAATACAAAAGGTACATTTTAAAATTAAGGGTATTACAACAAGCCCCAAATGAATCAGCGAGAACTACAACTTTCCCATTCATCTCACTTTATAATATACTCATGAATTCAAACACTCTCTAACTCCTTACTTTATTTCAATGATTTCACACGCTAATCCGGGTCCACAAGTAAAATTTTTTTCGTTCCTTTGACTTCTCGGCCTCTATCCGGTCCAACTCCACAATTTATGATTAAAAGTCAAAAATAAAATATGAGAGTACACTCTAAAAGATCAATTTTGAAATTGAGTCAAATAATTTATCCCAAATCAAAAAACTAAGTAGTGGATAATGTAGCCACTATTCACACAATTGTTTTGGCATTGGTTTCACTCAAATCGAACTTATGGTGAAGAAGAACAATGCAAAATAGCGGTTTCGTAAACAGAGAAGTTGGAGATTTTATAAAGAAATTGAGATGATTAAAATTCTGAAAACTGTGTTAAATTAACTAACTTAATGAAAGAAACAACATACTAAAGTTTAAATAAAAATAGATAAAATTTATTGCACAAGTGTTTGGCACCAAAATTGATTTTCTCTCTTCTCTTCATTAGCTCAAGTATGTATGTCAAAAAAATTTCTTTTAAATTTTTAATAATTAAATAGTAATTTATGAAAATTAAATAAGAAAACTCTGCATATTTAGATTAATAAGTTTTATTAAGTTAAATTTATTTTATTTGCCATTTTTATATTGAGTAATGAAACATTTTTTTGTTTTGCAAAATATTGATAAATTTTGTAATTTTACAATATTACGTTGTGGTTCAATACGTCTTCTAAAAACAAACAAAGGTAACAACATTAGCATAAATAATATGTTTTTATGTCTCAAAAGGACATTAAACGGGAAAAGGAATAGATATTGAAGTGAGCAAGAAAAAAGAAAAAGTAATAAAAGTTCGACCCGCACCCGATACGGTAAGGTAGAGTACAGTATGTTGCATTTGGACATTCCGCATAGGATATGCAAGCTTCTCAAAATATTGTGATGTAAAAGAAAAATATTCTGATGTAAATGAAAAATAAATCAGTGTTATTGAAATGAAATAATGTATTATATATGTATAAGATAAAGAAAAAATAATTAGAAAAAAAGGTTTACCTTGACCGTAATCGCCGGCTTTAGTTACAACAACACATAGATAAATAGATAAAATCGTAACATACATAAACTTCAGAGTTTTAGCCATATTTTCTCAAAATGTACATGAAAAAACAATGTGTTTGATCACTTTATAATGTAAAATATCCATGGTCTAGTTACTTTAATTAAATATTATTATTTTGGCCCTTATGGATTTCAAGAAACACTTCTTGTATTATAAACATTTTTAAATGTGTCTTAAGTAGATTGAAGTTATAATTTTCCCATTTCTATTTTTATTTGTTTTTTGGCTTATTGAAATAAAATTATGTATTATGTATAAGATAAAGAAGAAATAATTAGAAAAATGTTTTATATTTACGATCACCGTTAGCTTTGGTTACAACAATACATAGCAAATTAAAAGAGATAGGATCATAACAGACACAAACTTGAGAATATTAGCTATATTTTCTCAAATGTACAAGAAAAAACATAATATTGTTTGATCACTTTATGATGATGTAAAATATACATGGTCTAGTTACTTTAATTATATATTATTTTTGCCTTTATGGAGTTTCAAGATGAAACACTTCCTCATATTATAAACTTTATTAAATGTATCTTAGATACATTGAAGTAACGTGTTTTTTTTTCCATTATTGTCTTTATATCTTTTTTGGCTTATTGAAATGAGATTAATTATGTATTATGTGAAATAATTATCATCCAAAAAAAAAGAAGAAATAATTAGAAAAAAGCTTTATCTTTAGCTTTAGTTACAACAAGACATAGTAAAAGAGATAGGATTATACCAAAAACAATTTGAGAATTCTATCCGTATTTTCTCAAATGTACATGTAAAAACATAATATTGTTTTATCACTCTATGATGTAAAATATCCATGCTCTAGTTACTTTAATTAAATATTATTTTGACCCTTATGGAGTTTCAAAGAAACATTTCTTCATATTATAAACATTATTTATCTAAGGTACATTGAAGTAATGTGTTTTTCCCATTATTATTATTATTATTATTATTATTATTATTATTATTATTATTTATTTTTGTGGCTTTTCAAGATAGACATGGGCATTAGTAAAACAAAAGATAGACAAGAGCAAAGTTCTTTTTGACGGAAAGACATGAACAAAGTTAGTTGTAAGAATATTGTTTTAATACGGTGACCATTTATTTATACATAAACTAATAGTATTGTGTTTAAGGGCTGAACTAGGAATGATGGCTGCGAAGGGTCAAATAATTGACTAGTAAGATAAATGTTATAAGTTTCACAAGAAATATAGGCAAAAATACATTTTCAATTATTTATTTTATTTTGTTGTAACATTTAAATTTTTTTATCTTTTCTATTTTTAAATAGGTTCTTTTATTTTCTTAAACATGCACAAAATAACCATTTTTTATTAAAAAATGCTGAGATGGCAAACCACTTCAACATTTTTATGTATTTTTTTTTTAATAGTTTTATTTTTTAAGTTGATTTTTTACAAAGATATTAACAAACCTAACATATCTTCATCATGTTCGTGCCATATTCATCATCTTCATCGATAAATTCTTAGGAAAAAAAAATCAAACTCAGAAAAAAAATCCAAAATCAAAATCCAAAATAAAAAACTCCAATTTTTAACCAGTCTATTTTTGATTTAGAGGGATTTTTATGATGATGATGATGAGAAACAGTTTTAACCCTAAGAGTAGTAAAAGCAACAAAAAGAATGGTTCCAACACTCGAAACGAAGATCTTGTATGATCCAACCTAGATCTACACACTTCTTCTTATGTGGGACCAAATAACCAGCTCTGTTGAGTTTCATCTAAAGCACGCGATTATTAGCTTTCCTCCTACGCAAAATGGAAGTCAAACCCTTACAGGGTTTCAGTACCACTTAGATAAATATCAAACTCTAAACCGCAAAGACTGGATTTTGTAGTGAAGTCTTTAACAACAGAGAAACTGAATTTGTGATGATGGATCAATGGTCGAACATCTGGAAAGTGCAACTTCAAGTTTGAACAAACATATCCTGAATTTGGTTTAACCTCTGGAGGTTGGGAAATTTTTTGCAAAGCAAGAAGATTCGTTGAAGGAGTAACAGTCAAGCTTGGTGTTACTAACATCATTGAAAACAAAGTCGTTTACATTCAAGTGAATCAAATTTTAGGACATGCGATCGACTTTGGTTGCAGTTACTGCCAACTCCACACTTAAACCTATATATCAAATTGAACAGTACTTTGTTTAGTCTTAGTCACAAATTGAGGGATCCTTTAATATGGAGTTTTTTTGCTTTTGATAAAGAGATTTTAATGAAATTTTTTGCTAACGATTGTTTGTAAATCCAAATTCTAGGAATCAGACCTAAACAAAACCTAAGATAACCACAAACAAGAGTCAAACAACAATAAGAGGAAATCAAAACCATAGTCATTCACCAATAGTTGTAATAAATCTATAACATATTTTTATTGTCATAGCTCTTCATTAATGCTCTACTCTAACCATTAAGCTCATAAAAATTAATGATGTAAAACTGATAAGACAAATCAAAATCCGAGGCACAAAAAACATAACCAAACCAGAGGCACTCATGAGTCGAAGGCATATAGGCATCAAAGGTAAACACGAACTAGAGGCAAAAAAAAAAAAATTCACCAAACCAAAGGCACTCATTAATCATAGGTGGACATGAATCAAAGGCTTGTACAAATCAGAGACATAGAGGAGTCAGAGGCAGTTAAGAATTAGATATCAGATACCATAATAAGTGCCATTAATTATCACTCTTCAGAGGCAGACGCGCAGACTCATCGAAGGCATACTAACTAGAAGCACACTTCAGTCTTTAGAGGTAAACGCAGAAACACACTAAACTACTAGAAGCATGTTATTAGAGGCAGATGCATGAACTTTTCCAGCGTGTGAATTTGACTTATTTGATTTCGTTTCCTTTGACCTTTTTACTTCCTCTGGTGGTAGGAAAACTAAAGCCACTATTGGGTTGTGTTGCAAGAGATTGGAACTAGTTTAGTTTCGCTTCTAATAAGCAAATTTAATACAACGATTTTTCACACTTACAGTGAAACACTAAACACTAAATAGTATAAAGTTGAACGAGTGCTTTGCTAGAACTTGAAACCTTTAAACTCTGAATACTTAGAAAATTGAGCTCTTGAGGTTTTTTTGAATAACTTTGGTTTCAGACTTCAGAGGCATGCTCAAAGATACTGTTCATCAGAGGCACGCTAAAGTTATTGTTCATCAGAGGCATGCTGAAGTTATTGTTCACCAGAGGCATGCTAAAATTATTGTTCATCATAGGCATGCTGAAGTTATTGTTCATCAGAGCCATCATATAGTTACTGTTCATCAAAGGCATCCTACAGATACTGTTCATCAGAAGCATGCTAAAGTTATTGTTCACCAGAGGCATGCTGAAGTTACTATTCATCAGAGTAATCCTACAGTTACTGTTCATCATAGGCATCCTACAGTTATTGTTTAGTAGAAGCATGCTACAGTTTATGTTCATCAGACGCATCCTATAGTTACTATTCATTAGAAAAGGCACGCTGAATCTTCAAAGGCATGAAGTTCTTCAAGGGCATGGTGAATCTTCAAAAGCACAAAATTCTTAAGAGGCATAGAACTCTTCAAAGGCATACCCGCAGATTCATTGGAGGCATGCTAACCAAAAGCAACTTCAGTCTTTAGAGACAGACACATAAACACACTGAGCTAAAAGAAGCAGTCTATGAGAGGCAAATGCGCGAACTTTTCTAGCGTGTGGATTTTATTTCGTTCCCTCTAACCTTTTTACTTCCTCTGGTGGTATCTTTTGGTGGTAGGCAAACTAAAGCCACTACTAGGTTGGGTTACAAGAGATTGGAACTGATTTTGTTTTGCTTCTGATAAGCACATTTGATATAATGACTTTTCACACTTACAATTCAGCACTAAGCACTAAATAATATAAAGTTGAACAAGTGCTTTGCTAGAACTTAAAATCTTTAAACTCTTAATTGAGCTCTTGAGGTTTTTCTAAATAACTTTGGTTTCAGACTTCAGAGGCATGCTCAAAGATACAGTTCATCAAAGGAATGCTAATATTATTGTTCATCAGAGGCATGCTGAAATTACTGTTCATCAGAGTCATCCTATAGTTACTGTTCATCAAAAGCATGATATAGTTTCTGTTCATCATAGGCATCCTACATTTATTGGTCATCAAAAGCACAAAAACTCCAAAGGCACGCTAAATCTTCAGAGGCACGAAATTCTTCAAGGGCTCGCTGAATCTTCAGAGGCATAAAATTCTATAGAGGCAAATTGAATCTTTAGAGGCATGGGATTCTCTAGAGGCACATGCGCAGACTCATTGGAGACATGCTAACCAGGAAAACGTTCAGTCTTCAGAGGCAAACACAGAAACACGCTGGACTACCAGAAGCACACTATCAGAGGCAAATGCACGAACTATTCCAGCGCATGGGTTTGAATGATTTGATTTCGTTCCCTTTGACCTTTTTACTTCCTATGGTGAGTTGGTGACTTGCTCTGGTGGTATCCTCTAGTGGTACTTTTTGGTGGTATCCTATGGTGGTTTCCTTTGTTCATCAGAAGCATGCTACAACTATTGTTCATTAGAGGTATGCTACAGTTATTGTTCATCAGATGCATGCTAAAGTTACTGTTCATCAGAAGCATGCTAAAGTTATTGTTCATCAGAGGCATCCTATAGTTATTGTTCATCAGAAGCACACAAAATCTAGAGGCACAATGAATCTTTAGAGGCACATAATTCTTCAGGGGGACGCTGAATCTTTAGAGCCACAAAATTCTTGGGAGGCACATTGAATCTTCAGAGGCATGGAATTCTTTTGAGGCAGATGCACAGACTGATTGGAGGCATGCTAACCAGGAGCACGCTTTAGTTCTTAGAGGCAAATGCAGAAACTTGTTGAACTAACAGAACCACGCTATTAGAGGAAGATGCAGGAACTTTTCCAACGCGTGGATTTGACTGATTTGATTCGGTTGCCTCTGACCTTTTTACTTTCTCTAGTGATTTCCTCTTGTGGTATCTTTTGGTGGTATCTTCTAGAGGTTTTCTTTTGGTGGTATCCTCTGGTGTGCTCTCCAATGTTAATCTAGAAAACACTTACTATCGACTAAACAATGACATTTTCAACAAAATATTCAAAACATATATATATTCTTTCCATCGAGTTAGTAATAACAATAACTAACATAACCAGATTGCGACTTTTATTGAATTTAGTTTTTAATTATATTTTGTTATTGTATTGTATATGGTTCACAAAAATTATTGAGTTGCCTATAATTGATAACAGAAAGCATTAAAGATCAATAAGACACAAGAATTTTCAAGTCTTGAAGCAATAATCTCTTATGTCTTTACTGACAATTGTTTTATATTTCTTTATCCATAACCAAATAAAAATGTAGATTTTCCATTTCTCATAATTTTATTATATGTTCACTTGAACTATCCCAATTGATCTAGAAAACATTTACAGACACCCCTTCCCTTCAATTAATTCTATTATATAAGTTAGTAAAATGAAGTGCAAACATAATTGTACTTTCACGATGAAGTTTAAAACCAAAGGCACTCCTTAATTTTTGGCAAACCGGTTCACATAGGCCAATAGATGCAATAAATGATCAAGCCACCACCATGTCTGCCTTTTTCTAAATATTGTATTGACAGTAATTTATCAATTAAGTGAGTTCACCATCCATAAAAATTGATGTTTGCTTTATTAGTATTTGTGTCTTCTAATATCAATCTCTGAACTCTCCCTAATCATTCTTTCTCATAACTTATATCTTGTTAATTTTAATTCGTTTGCAATCAAACAATGAACCGTTAACACTTTTTGCTCACTTAAGTGTTATTAACTTTGTTGCTTATTTAAATTAATGAAAATCCTTGTAGAGATGATCTTTTTATCATTATTATTACTTGAACGATTTGATACACTTGCCAAAGAGTTGTCACTAACCTTGGCAACATCATTTTTGCAGCAGGGTTTGTTGTTGATCGTGAGAAATTGTAGGCTATAGTTGTGTGACCAATATAAATGGAAAATTGATTGAACTACAATCCTCAAACTTATGTTTAGATGATAAAAGAAATAATAGAACAATTATCTTCTAACTATGTTTGTAGAGTGTGTAGATTAAGTTAGAAGATAAAATGTATATTAGTGACTATCTCTTTTAAGGTAGCATAAATTAAAAGTTAGGAATAATAATTTGAGGGTTATTAACACAAAGAATATTATTATCTAATACACGACTAATTATGCTTACTAATAGAGTAAGTCATAATATATAAGGAAGTCCTTGAGAATATTGTAAAGTGAATCTTCATTCTGTCGCAATAGATTATTCACTTAAGTAATGTTAACTAGACCTTTGCAACGAGCATCTGATAACTTATACTCTCAGTCAACATATAGAAGCTAATGAAGAAAAGTCAATTAACATTCATCTTATCACAAAGCAAAAGAGCGCTACTATGATCATCCGGCTCTAGCAAAAGTCAACCATAACTAAACACATTTGATGATCTTGTTAAGACAAACTCTCAAATTAAGTTTTGATGAAAATAAACAAAGGTTAATTAAGAATGTTAATTATGATTCTAAATGTTATGTTAATTTAATCTGTGCTCTTGAGTGTTTTTTTTAAAGATAGGAACCAAGCAAAGCAAATAAATCAGATAAAAAAAAAAACTAAACAGAACATTCTTGATCATAAATTGTACAAAACAGAGAATGTTCTGCAGAATCAAGATTGATTGTCGCAGCCACTTCACCAATCATTCTCCACTATTTTAACAAAGCTTCTCCCTTAATTCTTCATACTAATTTCATCAGTACATGACAAGGAACAAATAAGAACCATTATTACTTAAAGAGGTTCTCGAATCACTAAGATAAATCATCATATATCAAAGCAAGTCAAAATGGATTATAAACTTTCTGCAGTTTGGAACTGTCAAGAAAGTTGAAACAAGACTGAAACTCAAGATTGATTATCAGTCCCCAGACTAACCAAAAGACTATCAGACCAAATTGATCATCAATCTCGACTTCTGATCATCAATCTCCGTTTCTGAAAAGAACAATCTCCGTTTTCTGCAGAAATAAACTTCTCAGTTTTGCAGAAGTTGTTTACTCATTTCCAAACAGTTTTGGATCAAATCAAGTGTCCAGATCAAAGCCAAATTATCATCAAGTATTTTCGAAGCTTAAGGGATCTTAAAACAGGCAGAAAAGCTGTTTAAACTTGAGCAAAACAGCCCAGTCAAGCAAGGCCCAAAGCTGTCACATGGATGGATTATTTTTAATCAGATATATTGCTTTGGTCAAAAGCAACAAAGCACTACCAACAGCTCTTTCTGACCAGAATTAAATGCTCAAATCATCTATAAAAGGAAGGCAAACACTCAGCAATATTTAGAACTTCAAGTGCCAATTATTTGTATTTTCATAAAATCATACTCACTTGCATTCTTGAAGCTATCTTATTCACAAAAAGAATCAGGCTGAAACTACCATACACTTCCAGCTTATCTTACTGAGTTCTTTTTATGCTGAATCTATTCTCAAACAAGAGTTGAGCATAATCAGATTCAACCAAATCTTTTAAATCATTATTGTGAAACTCATAGGCAAGATTACAATTCAAACCCCATTCCTTGTAACTTGACATTGCTACATCAATTGGCATCAGAGCAAGGTTTCTAAAAGAAACACTTTAACCAAGTGCTAGAGAAAAAGATCTCGAAGAAAAATGTCAAAAGCAAAATACATTGTTGAAGGAGGATCTTCAAGCAAGCCGCCATATTTTGATGGAACTGATTACTACTTTTGGAAAAACAAGATGCAGCTGTTTCTAAAGTCTCAAGACACAGGAATGTGGCGCATCATTATAGATGGAGATTTCATTCCAAGAGTTGATCAAAATGGTTCAAACTCTGCTGAGAAGAAAGAAATCGATTGGACATCTGAAGACAAAACTAAGGTACTCCTAAACTCTAAAGCTCAATTATTCTTATCGTGTGCTTTGAGCAGGGAAGAAAGCGAAAGAGTTGTTGAATGCACAACCGCTAAAGAAATCTGGGATACACTGTAAATTCATCATGAATGAACAAACCATGTCAAAGAAACAAGAATAGACATCGGCATAAGAAAATTTGAGTTGATCGAAATGAATGAAGGAAAAACCATTGATGAAATGTATTCAAGGTTCACAACTATAGTGAATGAAATGCGATCTTTGGGAAAGGCTTACTCAGTACAAGATAGAGTAAGAAAGATCATGAGATGTCTTCCAATCATATGGAGACCAATGGTGACAGCTATAAGCCAAGCAAAAAATCTTGAAGTGCTGGCATTAGATGAACTAATTGGAACCTTAAGAGCACATGAGGTATTGCTGCAAGAAGATAAACCTGTAAAGAAAGGAAAAGCAATAGCCTTAAAAGCATCCCAAGAAAGCATACCAGTCCAAATAGAAGAAGAACCAGAAGAAGTTGGACAAAAAGATGCTGATGAAGAAATTGTTTTTCTCACTAGAAGAATTCAAAGAATGATGAGAAGGAGAGACCAAATCAAGAAAGGATTCCCAAACAAAAGAGAAAATCCTAAAACAGAAATAGACAAGAGCCAAATCACATGTTTTGGATGTAATAAGTTGGGACATTACAAATCTGAGTGTCCTCTGAACAAAAGAACACCAAACAGATTTCCTTTCAAAAAGAAATCAATGATGGCCACATGGGATAACTCAGATGAATCTGATGAAGAAGAAGATGAAGAAGCCAACATATGTTTAGTGGCAAACACTGAAGAAAATGAGGTAACAAATTCTGAACCTTGTCTTTTGTGTGAACAAATGGAGAAAGAATTTGACAACTTACTAAATGATTCAAACTTACTGATTCAAAAGTGTAGTTCATTAAAAGAAAAATTTTATAAAGAAAAAAAAGAGAAAGAAAAAACTCAGGCTCTGAATGATAAGCTGAAAGAAATCATTCAAAATCTGAAAGAGAACGTTCTCCTTAAAATTGAAGCTGAACTTTTTAAAAATTATCTGTCAAATTTCATTAAAGCTACTGAAACTTTTCAAAATATCATGGGATCTCAAGTAGGAATATTTGATAAAGCGGATCTTGGTTTTAATCAAACTCAGAAAACCAAAATGTTTGAAAACTTTTTTATTTCGGAAAGAAAAGAATGCAAATGGAAGATCAAATGTTTATACTGCAGCAAAATTGGACATCTTGAATTTGCATGTTATTTTAAGAAAAGAGATGAGAAAATCAAGAACAAACAGAGAGGAGAACGATCTGGAACAAAAACAAATTTTTTTCAGAAAAAGGAGAAAGTTCTGAACATTTGTCAAAACCAGTTAAAAAACCATTTCAAAATCAAGTGATCAAATGTTCCTCCTGTTCTAAGATTGGACACTCTGAATCAACATGTCATATTAAGAGAAAATCAAAATCTAGAACTAATCCACAAGGACCCAAGACAAAATGGGTACCAAAAGTTAATGAAACAAAAAATGTAGGTTCGATTTCAAGGTGTCAAGAAAAAGTCATGGTTCTTGGACAGTGGCTGTTCAAGACATGTGATAGGTGATAAAAACTGCTTCATGTCCTTCGTCAAGAAAGATGGAGGATCAGTCACTTTTGGAAATGACAATCAAGCTCGAATCAAAGGTAACGAGACAATTGGTAAGATAAACTCTGCTCAAATAACTGATGTTCAGTATGTTTAAGGTCTGAAACATAATCTCTTAAGCATAAGCCAACTATGTGACAATGGCTGTGAAGTTATTTTCAAACCAAACCTATGGGAAATCATAAAAACAAAATCTGGTGAAGTACTGTTTTCTGGAACCAGAAAGAAAAATCTTTATGTTTTATATCTTGAAGAACTACCTAATGAATCCTGCTTCATATCTATCGATAAAGATAAATGGATTTGGCATAAAAGGGCAGGGCATGTCAGCATGAAAACCATTTCAAAAATTTCAAAATTAGAACTCGTTAGAGGATTACCAAAACTGAATTTTGAAAAAGATAAAAATATGTGAAGCATGTGCTAAGGGAAAACAAGTCAAAAGAAATTTTCACTCAAAAGATTTCATTTCCACAAACAGAATTCTTGAGTTGCTTCACATAGATCTGTTTGGTCCTGTTAAAACAACAAGTTTAGGAGGAATGAAGTATGGCTTTGTTATTGTTGATGATTTCTCACGATACACTTGGGTACTATTTTTAAAACAAAAAGATGATGCTTTTGATGCTTTTAAAATCTTTTGTAAAAAGGTACAAAATGAAAAAGAATCTAACATCATCTATAAGAAGTGATCATGGAGGAGAATTCATAAATGCCCATTTTAAAACCTTTCTTGAAGAACTTGGCATTTCTCACATTTTGTCTTGTTCAAGGACTCCTCAACAAAATGGAGTTGTTGAAAGAAAAAATATAACCTTACAAGAAATGGCAAGAACAATCTTGGAGGAATCTAACGTTGAAAAATATTTTTGGGCTGATGCTGTCAATACATCATGTTATATTTTAAACCGTGTATCCATAAGAAAAATCATAAACAAAACTCCATATGATCTGGAAAAACAGAAAGCCAAACATGTCATACTTTCACATTTTTGGCTGTTATTGTTATATTCTAAACAAGAAAGATGTTCTTGGAAAATTTGATGCAAAATCAGACAAAGCTATTTTCTTGGGTTATTCAACCGACTCTAAAGGTTATAGAGTATTTAATCTAAGAACTAAAGTGGTAGAAATTAGCATGCATATTCTATTTGATGAGTTTGATGATTTAGAATTGGAAAAAACAAATGAGGAAGAAGATCTGCCAGACGTTCAGCAGAAAACTAATATGCAGGAAACGGAGATTGATAAACAATCTCCGTATCATTCTCCACCTAAAAGCTGGAGATCACCCTCAAACCCAAATCATTGGGGATACAACTGATGGGATTAGAACCAGAAAGCCATTCAAGAATGATGAAAACAACATGGCAATGATTTCACAAGTTGAACCAAAATCAATTAAAGAAGCCATAGTTGATCAATCTTGGATTGAAGCCATGAAGGAAGATCTGCTGCAGTTCGATAAAAATGAAGTCTAGACCTTGGTACAAAATCCTCAAGATCAAACAATCATTGGTACACGCTGGGTTTTCATAAACAAGTTAGATGAAGAAGGTAAGGTAGTAAGAAACAAAGCAAGATTGGTTGCTCAAGGTTATAACCAACAAGAAGGTATAGACTACGACGAAACCTTTGCTCCAGTTGCAAGGTTAGAAGCTATTCGTATACTTCTTGCATATGCATCTCATAAACTTGTTATATTATTTCAAATGGATGTTAAAAGTGCATTCTTAAACAGCTTTTTAAATGAACAAGTTTATGTAAAACAACCTCCCGGCTTTGAAGATCAATCAAAACCAAAGCTCTATACGGCTTAAAACAAGCACCAAGAGCTTGGTATGAAAGGTTAAGTTCTTTCTTAACTAAAAATGGATTTTCCAGAGGAAAAATCGACACTACACTATTTACGAAAATTGATAAAAATGATTTACTCATTGTACAAGTGTATGTTGACGATATTATCTTTGGATCAACTAATGAAAAGATGTGCGATTGGCTTTTCAAAACTCATGCAAAGTGAATTTGAAATGAGCATGAAGGGAGAGTTAAGATATTTTCTTGGATTACAAATTAAACAACATGAAAATGGTATTTTTATTTGTCAAGAAAAATACATTAAAGATTTGTTAACCAAGTACAAAATGAATGAAGCAAAAATCATGTCTACTCCTATGCATCCATCCTCTTCTTTAGACAAAGATGAACATGGAAAATCTGTTTCTGAAAAAGAATATAGAGGAATGATTGGTTCCTTGCTATATTTAACTGCTAGCAGGCCAGATATTGTATTCGTAGTAGGATTACATGCTAGATTTCAATCAACGCCAAAAGAATCTCATTTAACAGCTGTGAAACGAATTTTTAGATATCTTGTTGGAACTACTGATCTTGGCCTTTGGTATAGAAAAGGTTCTCATTTTGATCTTGTAGCATACTGCGACGCTGATTATGCTGGAGATAAATCTGAAAGAAAAAGCACCAGTGGAGCATGTTAGTTTCTGGGTGATGCTTTAATAAGCTGGTCTTGCAGGAAACAAAATACTATAGCCTTATCAACCACCGAAGTTGAATACGTATCAGTCGCAAACTGCTGCTCACAAGTTCTTTGGATAAAAAATCAACTTGAAGACTTCTCTATGAGATACTCAAGCATTCCAATTTATTGTGATAATACTAGTGCAATCAATTTATCAAAAAATCCCATTTAGCATTCTCGTTCAAAACATATTGAAATAAAACATCATTTTATTCGCGATCATGTTAACAAAAAAGATATTGAATTAATCTCTGTTGATACTCAAAATCAGCTTGCTGACATTTGTACAAAGCCTCTGGTTGAGGAAAGTTTTAATTCAATCAAAGAAAAACTGAAAATCATGAAAAATCCTGAAAATTTTCATTAAAACTGCTTCTGCAGAAAATAGAGAACGTTTATTAATCTCCGTTTTTCAGGCATCTTTCTCCGTTTTTGAATAAACTTTCTCCCCAGTCGTCACTTTCCTCATGCGCATGAAAGGCATGTCTTGGCATTTAATGCTTGTGTCTCTAGGCTTTCAAAGGTCACTCTAACAAGTCGTCACTTCGTTTCCCGCCCCCCAACACTTGTCACTTCCTTAGGATCAAATCATCATTGCTCTTTTTCTTCAAAAACAGAAAAAACGTGTTGTAGTTAATAAAACTCTTCTGTTCCAGAATTTCTTCATCTCCCTCAACCTTCATCTTCCAAAAACAATGGCTCGAGCCAAATAATCCGCGCGCAAAAATGCATGCATAGATTCACCCTCACCATCCTTCAATCGTTCACCATCTCCACCACCCAGACCAACTCCTCCAAAACACTTATCTGATACTTCCTTTTCAGATTATTTCTCATCCTCTCCTAAAACCAACCCTAACTCCTCCATTCTTGAACCTTTGTCCATTGTTCTTCCTCCTCTTTACTCTTGCCCTCCTGCTAACATTGCTCAAGTCCCTCCTCACTTGCGCAAACCCTTTATAAACCCTTCACCACCAAAGAAATTTGTCAATCCTCCCGCACCAAAATGATGTTCAATGAGAGTCTTGGCAGGAATTGTGACTTCAAGAACCCCAATCACTAAACATGCTTACTTTATCATTTCAGACTCTGATTCAAATGAATCATCTGATACTCCTCCTCACTCAACCCCAACAAAACCTGTCACTCCATTAAAATCTCCATTTTCGTCTGAACCTTCTCAATCAACTCCTCCAAATCAAAAACGGAGATTGATCAATGAACTTTTCTCTTCTCCCAAACCTTGCCATCCCACAACTTGTCCCCTAAAAACAAAAACCACCATGACAATCTCTCAATTTCTGGAAGAAAAAATTTAAACATTCGCCAGAGATTCAAAACCACTGCGCCTAAATAGAAATTCATACACACTCCATCTCCCTCTCCAGAACGTTCTTCAAGTCAAGAACGTTTCCCACCCAGTGAACCTTCACCCACCCTACGCCAAGAACATTCTCCTATTAACGAACGTTCTCCCGTCCCTTCCACTCCTAATGCTCAAAAATCCCCTTCACCTAATCAAGAACGTTCTCCCATCCAAGAACGTTCTCCTGTACCTTCGTAGTTTCCTACTCAAGAACGTTCTCTTGTAGAAGAACGTTCTCTTTCTCGTACTTCTCCCTCTTCACAACCCACCAAACGACCTCTTTCACTTGAACACCTTTCCTCTCCTTCTTCTGACTCATCATCCCACTTTGATTCACCCACACAACCTTCTCTACCTTCCAAGAAAGCCAAAATTCAATCCACTCCTCTAATCCCTCCCACAACCACCAAACTGTTTAAAGACAAATGGACTCCGCGACCAATTGGCATTCGACTAGTCTTTGTCTTTGACAACCTCGTAGTAGATGGCAATGTTGTTCAACATTTCACTAATGCTTTAGGATGGACTGCCTTTCTGCAAACATCTGAGCACTACTATCCAGACGTTGTCAGGGCTTTCTACAGTCAGGCCCAAACATTCTCTGATAAATCTCTTCTGATTTCCACCATTAAGGGAATCGAGATATGGCTGACTCCTGATATTCTAGCATCCATTTTGGATCTTCCTACTGAAGGTCCTGCTGTTTTTGGGAACACATGGTATGCAACTCTCAACCTTAAACAAACCGATGTTTTCTCTGAGCTATAGCATGAAAAATCCACTCGGTACCTCTCCACATACCTCAAACCACTCCCTAAGATCTTCAATAGTATGAGTCAACATACTCTTCTTCCCCACTGTAGAAGCCATGAGTATGTCTCTGACAACGATGCGTTGATCATCTATCATCTCATCAACTGTCAGTGCCTCAATCTTCCACATCTCATTCTTCATCATATGATCGCTGCAGCAACTAAAGACTACAAGAAAAATATTGTTCCCTACGGTATGGTCTTAACCAAAGTCTTTAACCATTTTAAAATCCCTCTCTCCAATGAAAAATCCCTCCTAAAACTATCCAAATTCTCCAAAAAAACATTGCTCATATAAAGATAACTGCCACAAAACAGCGTTCCCCTACACCAGCAAGACAGCATAACCCCCCAACAAATAGTCGTTATGTCCCTCCAACAACTAGAAGGTCTGCCCCAATCACCTCTTCTTTTCCATCCCCTCTAAAAAGAAAACGCTCTACAAGAAGAAGAGCTGTTGTCCCAGACCCAACATCACCTTCCCCATATTCAAATAGAGCAGCTGAAAATGCTCAAGAACATTCTCCTGAAATCCAAGAACGTTCTCCTGAAAACCGAGAACGTTCTCTAGACCTTCCTCCAACATTTCCAACCTTCTCCATCTTTCCACAACCATCCACCTTATCCTCCACTGATATTATTTCATTCTCCTAGTACTTCCATTCTCCACCTGATCCCATGACCACACTACTCCCCCATCAAAATGTGTCAACCATGTCACCTGCCTATATTTCCTCCCAAACAACCACTTCATCCATATTTGGAATCAGTCATTTCTTGACTTCTCCAGCCACTCCTGATCCTTCCATTAACCAAACTTCCTCCTCCCAACCTAACCCTCAGTCTCTACCTGCCTCTCTGCCTACCATCTCTGCTCCATCAAGTAGTGTTGCTCCTGTCCCTCCTCCAATCATGACTTCTCCAAAGGAACCCACAAACTCGGAACTAATGGCAACCCTGCAACTCATTTTGGCTCGACAGACTCATCAGGATTTAGAGTTTTCCATGCTACGATCTTGGCTCACAGAAACGCTTGCCCCCAAGCTTGGTGTGCCTCCTCCTCTTGTTCAGCCCGCTCCTGCTCCTGCACCGATTCCTGATCTTTCCATGTTTGCATCTTCAAAAGGATCTTCTCCTTCTTTAGCTATATAGGAATTTTTTTCTCTTTCCTTTTTGTATGACAAAGGGGGAGAATTAATTTTAGTTTTTATATTCTGATAATTAAGAATTCCTTTTTGTAATCAGGATCTTCTATTTTGAACTTTGCGATTGTATTATTTTGAAAATCAATGAAATATTCATTACGCTGAAAATCTGATTGCATTATCTATTTCACAGTAATAAAAACATCTATTGCATCAATTGAGGGGGAGCTTTTACGCTCTTCAAAATTAAAATTAGAATCAGAATTAAAATCTAAATTAACATGTTTGTCATCATCAAAAAGGGGGAGATTGTTAAGACAAACTATCAAATTAAGTTTTGATGAAAATAAACAAAGGTTAATTAAGAATGTTAATTATGATTCTAAATGTTATGTTAATTTAATTTGTGCTCTTAAGTGTTTTTATTAAAGATAGGAACCAAGCAAAGGAAAGAAATCAGATGAAAAAAAACTAAACAGAACATTCTTGATCATAAGCTGTACAAAACAGAGAATGTTCTACAAAATTAAGATTAATTGTCGCAGCCACTTCACCAATCATTCTCCACTATTTTAACAAAGCTTCTGCCTTAATTCTTTATACCAATTTCATCAGTACATGTCAAGGAACAAAAGGAATCATTATTACTTAAAGAGGTTCTCAAATCACTAAGATAAATCATCATGAATCAAAGCAAGTCAAAACGGATTGTAAACTTGCTCCAGTTTGGAACTGTCAAGAAAGTTGAAACAAGACTGAAACTCAAGATTGATTATCAGTCCCCAGATTGTCCAGAAGACTATCATACCAAATTGATCATCAATCTCCACTTCTGATCATCATTCTCCGTTTCTGAAAAGAACAATCTCCGTTTTCTGCAAAAACAAACTTCTCAGTTATGCAGAAGTTGTTTACTCCTTTCCAAACAGTTTTGGATCAAATCAAGTGTCCAGATCAAAGCCCAATTATCATCAAGTATTTTCGAAGTTTAAAGGATCTTAAAACGCGCAGAAAAGTTGTTTAAACTTGAGCAAAACAGACCAGTCAAGCAAGGCTCAAAGTTGTCACATGGATGAATTATTTTTAATTAGATATATTGCTTTGGTCAAAAGTAACAGAGCACTACCAATAGCTCTTTTTGACCAGAATTAAATTCTCAAATCATCTATAAAAGGAAGGCAAACACTCAGCAATATTTAGAACTTCAAGTGCCAAGTATTTTCATAAAATCATACTCACTTGCATTCTTGAAGCTATCTCATTCACAAAAAGAATCAGGCTGAAACTACCATACACTTCCAGCTTATCTTACTGGGTTCTTTTTATGCTGAATCTATTCTCAAACAAGAGTTGAGCATAATCAGATTCAACCAAATCTTTTAAATCATTATTGTGTAAACTCATAACTATAAGGATTGTTTATAGTTTGAGTGCGATTAAAAGAGTAAACTGTAAAATCCTATCAGTTTTTTAGGTGACTTGATTGAATCCTTTCTGGGTGGATAGGAAGTGTAGTTACAGATCAAGGTTGATCTTTAACTGTGTAACCAAAAGATTGTTCTTCGTTTTTTGAACACTTAGTGAAAATCTCACAGGTATGAGGGCTGGACGTAGCCTGAGTTGGGTGAACCAGGATATATCGTTGTATGGTATCTCTTCCTTATCTCTATTTACATTTAGTTATTTTTATTATCAAGTTAAATAGAGAAACTAAAAACTGTGATTTTAACTAATCAAGAACGTTCTCCGTTTTCTGTTTCAAAACAAAGAACATTCTCCGTTTCTGTTTTCATAACCAAGATCATTCTTGAGTTGTTTTTCTTAAAGTTTTTAACAGGAAATTTTAATTAGGCAAGATTACAATTCAAACCCCCTTCCTTGTAACTTGACATTGCTACATCAGATCTTCTGAGCAAGATTTTATGAAGAAAAGTATGTGATATTTAAGTCACATAATCCCCTGATAAGAGAAGCCTCCATAGAAGCCAACGATCAATGATCCTTTGAAGAATTTATTGACTCTAGAACATTTGAAGAAATGGTTCCTCTAGTAAAACTATCATTTGAAGAAGTCAAAACCTTTGAGCCAATAAGTCAACATTTAAGTCAAAGAATTATAATTTTTCTATTTCTAACATATGCAATTCGAATTACTCAAAAAGGAATTCAGGTTACATGTACTTTTAAAGCCTGAATTCATTTCTGTTACAAGTAATTCAAATCAACTTATTTCAATGTGTAATTCAAATTATCTATAAATAATTCGATTTACTTGGTTAAATTTCAATTTCTTAGAATTTCTAACTTATGTAATTCGAGTTATAGATAATTCAAATTACGGGTTTAAAATCTATTTTTTTAAAATGCTTTTGTACATTAATTGTTTTGCCTATATATAAGTCATAAAACTTGTATTTTCCATCTTGGACATTCATTTCTTCTATCAAGTTTTCTTTTCTCATTAATCTATTAGAATGCATTGATGAGATAGAATCAATTTTGAGTGATACAATTGTTAGGTTTCATTGTAAGCAACTGGGTGTTTCAATGGTTTCAATTATGGGATCAAATTAATCACCTAAAGGAAAAATATTAGGTATAATATTTTCACCTCAAAAGGGTTTTTTTTGGAGTTTTTCAATTTCAATGTTGTTCGTACTTGGATTGAAGACTCAACTCAAGATTGGTCAAATTCAAGGGTTTAAACTGTCTAAAGAATCAATGAGTTGGATCAAGACCAAGGTGAAAACTTGAAGATTAGTTTGTGTATGATCACAAACTAAGGTTCTTGGTTATCAAAATCAAAATTGAATGCTTTGAAGACTTATGAGTGCTAATCTTAAACTGAGAGAATTTTCTTGTAATCAATTCAACAAACAATTGGTGTTCAAATTAAAAAAGTAAAAAAGTCTCTCATCATTTATGAGAAGACTGCATGTTGGTCACAAGCTAGGACGAAGTGATCGAACTAGTATAAATCTCGATCTCATTTCTCTTTCCCATATTATGGGCCATACTCTTGGATATTCAATGTTTAACTCATTTTTAGTTTGTGTAGTTTGAATAATAAAATTGTAGTTCTTTGTGAAGAAATTTTTAATCTTCAAATCTCTAGAATCTTGTTCAAAGATTCAACCGTTTCAAAAGTGGTTCAGAAAATTGTAATCAAAGAAAAGCAAAAGTCTTATTTGCTTACTTTAATAATACAAATTGTGTGAAAAATTTCTATGTAACAAAACTTATATCTTTTGTCAAATTTGTCAATTTAGGGCAAAAGAATACTATTAATTTTGTGCAGAATTCTTAGTAAGAACTCACAAATTATCTTGTGAATTAATCAGTTAGTGATAATATGCATATTGTTTAATTTCTTATATTTGTTTGGTGTGGTAAATTACTTGAGGATTATTCAACTAGTTTGTATATTGACTTGTCAAATAAACAATTGTAAATTGATTTTCTAAATCAATTATACCATTTATTATTTGCCTCTTTCTTAGTTCGAAGTTTGTGGTTTGCATTTATTATTAAAGGTTTCTTCATGTAATTGTTCAAATAGTGCATAATTTGAAAAAATATTCGAAAAATGTTTCTACTACATTGGAAAACCTTTTGTATTTATTCACCCCCCTCTAGATATAGGACGTAACCGATAAACACTAGTGCAATGTGTCAAGATGTTCAACGACTCTATTCCCACCAGATAAATTCTTTAGTTTTTAAGAGACAGATTTCGAAACTGAAGAAGATGATGATGACCTTCGTCATCCATGATCAAAGGATTAATCAAAGACAAATGGGTCCGTAGATCTTTGAAAAATGATCCAATATTAATTATTTGGTAGATCATTCAAAAATATTAAAAGAAGAAAAAGGCAATGTTCAAATAGGATTTTAAAAAATTTCATGAACACATGAAAAGAAAGTATAGGATTAATCAAGTTGTTTTATACACTTGAATTGATATAGAATTGAATTGTATTATTCTCTCAACGAGGGTAAGTTTTCTTAGAAAGATTATGTGTCAAAATAGACACATACTTGAATTAATGTATGCAAGTTCGATAGTGACAACAACTCTTTAGCTCAAAAGAGATACCTGAAGAGGTGGAATAATACTTGTAATCCTCAACGATGGTTTGCTAGAATACTGACAACACTCGAAAGGTTTCTAGTGGTATAGCCTAGAGATGAAGAAGAAGAAGAATTCTCAAAGTATGAAGAGGGAGATTAAAGAGTACTTGTTTGCTATTGAATTATAGTGGATTAAGTTCTCTTTGTAAGGGGAGGACTAGATGTAGCAACATTTTGTTGTGAACTAGTATAAAAATACTTGTATCCCTCTCTTCCATCTCATCTCTTTAATTTAACTAGTTATTTATGGATCAACTTCAATTTATATTTAAACTGATTTATAATCAAAGTTGAATGTTTTGATAAAGAATAAAATTGAATCTAAAAAAGGAAATATTGTTACTAAATGATCAACACAAATCATCTAGGGGATTTAAGAGGGATTTACAGAAATTCTAATCCTCTTAGCAGAACTATCCCAATTAGCACATTTTGATTAAACCATTAACCACAAATCATACATCAAATTTAATACATTTGAGGACTTTAGAATTATCTCTTGAAGTGTGTTTTAACTTTGATAACCAACGAAAAACATTTCTCTTGAGCCGTGCTTTAACTTTGATCACCGTGGAAATTACCAGCGTCTCTACATAGTCCACATGATCATAAAACAAAACGTGGTGCTAGACATTCCATATTTCTATCATGTTGTCGCAATCAAGATTACTTTGGGGAATACACTATTCTTTTATTTTTAGAGAATGAGCCTCTAAAATCCTAAGACTCTTAATTTGAGCTCAACCCAAAATAATTCATAAGTGATTATATTTAATTAAACTTTTTTAATTAAATTAATCATATTTAATTCAATTAATTGTCAATCCGTATTTATTTAAACAAATCTTATTTAATTAAATACAATATAAATATGTTAATGTATTAAATCATATATAATACTATTAAATCTAATTAAATAAAATCTTATTTAATTTAATTTAATCATTCGTTCTATTTGTTCATACTCTAAGTGTGTGACCCTTTTAGGTTCTAATGGAAATGGTAATAATGGGTGAGTTTGTTTCAGATTTTTTTAATGAAAAAATCTTTTTTTTATAACAAAAAAAATCATTTTTTACTTTTTGAATGGTAACTTCTCACTTTTGCTCTTGCGATAGATGAGAGAGAAATAAGCCACAAATTTTAAAAACACATAAATTAACTCTGAGAGAAAACGATGTAATTACCCTTACCCGTTTTGGAAAATGCAAAATTGCCATCCATCAATTTTTACTATGATTTTCTCCATACATCAGTTTCACGCACTAGTTGTGACCATTTTTCTCCCTCTGTAAAACTTTTATATAGGTTTTCATCAAGTAAATTTTCTTCTCATTTTCAATTTCTCCACATCGTATTTTTATTGTTTCTATGCCTTTTATTTGAATTTTTTTTTGCTTTTGTATGTTTATTTATTGCTTTTTGATGAGTACTTAAAGGTACATTAATCAATTTTGAAATGTGTCTAAGAAACAATAATTAGAAAAGTCTTGTCTTTTATAGTAATTTTGTAGTTTAAAAAATCACTTTTCTAAAATTGTATACAAACAGATTAAAAATCATTAAAAAAAATCATTTTTATGATAGTAAACAAACGAAAATCATAAAATCAGTTTTAAACAAATCTCTACAAAATCATCTCTAAATTTTTTTTTAACTAAAAATCATTTTTATTTAAGCTCAAACAAACGCACTCAATATTAAATATTAAATATATTTTATATGTTATAAATATTATAAACAATGATTGACATCTAGCAATGCATCATTTCTACCCATATCATGAGAAAATTAGTGATACAATTTAAAACATATTGCGACCACTATTTAACTTGTTGTAATTGTTCATTCGTACAAATGTCTAATTAAATGCAAGTCACAATGTATGTCATACTTGCAAAGTCCAATTATTTATTTATCGATCCCAAAGTTGACACGCATATTGGTCCATAGAAGCATGATCATTCATTATCCCATACTTGCAAGTCACATTCACAAAGTAGACATGCATACTTGCAAGTCACAATTTATGAAAATACCAATGGACTCAATATCACATATGGTCCATTCAAGCATGGTCATTCATTTCCACAATTTCACTCTACGTAGGAGGAGTGAATCATATCTACATCACTCAAACCCCTCCATATGGTTTATTACAAGTCTAATAACCACTTTTATGATCGTCTTGTTACAGACAACATTTGATGGTCTTAAAGCCTACAACTCCTCATGTAAGGAGCATAGTGACTTCAAGTGGAAAGACTATTCACTATAGTTGCATGAGAATCGCTAATGACACTTACACAATAAGCATTCTCATGGTGGATCAATCTAGTATAAATATTACTTCTAATATTTATACATATGTGACCATTTGATATCTCATATCCATGACCCGTGAGACATGGTCATCAATGTACTCACATAAGAGTTTCCATGTACTCACATAAGACTTGGTCATCAGTCTCACGATCAAGTCACAATCGATGTTCTATTGAACGAAATATCTATTATAAGGACTTTATTATAATATATAACTAACATTTAGGAAAAACTTTGTTCATAACACTTACAATAGAATAAAAACGGATCTATTTTGTGTCTAAATTATATTTAACTCTAATAATATTTTAAAAGTGCATCTGACTAGCAGTTCTTGAATCATGAAAATTTCTCCAAATATATGAAGACTCTATGTGTATCCACATTGAGACCAACTTTTACTATCAACATTTGAATGTTATACAAGAAAATTGAGTAATTTATATTTGTGTCATAGAGATTATCTGTAGAAGATATTATTTGATGTCTATTTACAAACACTCCTACTCTCCTCAAATAAAAGTAATTAACACATATAATTATTAGAAAAATGTCTATATAATTATTAGAAAAATGTCTGTCTTTCCTTCATATGCCTGCTATCCATGAAGAGTTGCATATGTTAATAATTGAAAAACCTTTTCCTTTTTCCTATTTATTACATAACCATCATCCATTTCTATGAAGACATGAAAAATCACCAAGTATCATTACTATCATCATTTCCACATACACACAGATATATATTTCAAAAGAAAATTTGCTCACTTTATATATATATATATATATATATATATATATATATATATATATATTATTCGTAATACAATAATATTCCACTTAAAAAATTTATACTAAACATGTAAGATGTTAATCAAATTAATATATTAATCAAGGTAGGTGTCTAACAACATTGCTCAATGTCCAGATATTATGAAGAATATTTTACTTTTAAGAACCACTAGAAGAATAATATAATATTTTTTTTCTTCGTTACAACTCTAGTTACCTCAAAATCATGGTATTATTGTCAAACTCTAATAAGTTAAAATCTATGACTCAAGAAACTCATTTCTTCTTTCGTTCAGTTTGTTCAAACTTATCACTGGGAGTTGACGAATCTCATCTTGATTAACCATTAATTGTATAAGTATTTTGTACGTGATATCCTTTCAACTAGCGCCCTAAGGTATTACATGTCTGGAATTAAAATATGATAAATAACTTGTTAATTACTATCATAATCTCAAGTTAAAGAAAATTATTATATTTCTTCTTGAGAATTTTCTATTGACACATTAAGGTATATTAACCATTAGAAAATCTCAATTGAGTCAATTCGATGATCATATCAACACATATGCATCATCTATATATGTAATTTAATAATTGGGATCTATTAATCTTTATATAATAATGATCATCACATATATATTGATCTATCCAAATTATTGATTTCCTAATCAAAATAATCTTATGATCAAGATTAATTTAGATTAAAATAATAAATGACTTGTTTCTCATTATCATAATCTCTATCACAATAACAAGTCTATAATTTTAATCAATGACATATCAAATTAACTATTTAATAAAACAGTAAAAAACTGATAAGGTAATTTAATACTTTATAAAATCCAAAATTGGTTACATGATTTATTGGATCTTTGGTAAATCTAATTATTCCCAGCATAACAACATAATAAATGATGTCTTATACATATATTCAAAAATTAGATATATGGTTTAAATTGATGATACGAATAATAGTCGAAGTAAAATAGATTGGTGCTAAGACTTATGCTAAAAATATCCCACTAGCACTAGAGTCAATAAGGAATCAACATCACATCCATAGATCTAGTGTGAGTATCACGCTACTACTTAGCAAGAGAGTCCTTTAGCATATTGTTTAATGCACTCATTCTGTACATGCTCACTTCTCTCTTTTCGATCATTTATTAAATGAGATATAAGCAACTAAGTATATGTTTGAATTATTAGTGAGATTAATATTCTTTACCTAGAACAATTACTTCATCATCATCACAACGAGATCAATGAAGTTTTTAAAGGTAGAACCTATGTCATGTTCATAAGAACTTTCTTATCCAAACACCCTTCTAATCACATTTAAAAGTAGATATACCCAACTTATAAGAGAATTGGAAATTATCCATGAATTGCAACTCTTCTAGCTCAAGCTACCACAATTAATGCAAAGCATAATCCAAATCGTGATCTTAAATTACTTTTCTCAATATAGAATTAACGTCAATTTAACACCTTACAATGACCTCTTTCTTACCATCTATAAAAAATATGCCTTTAGTCAATTAGATTTCGAAGGACATTAGTGAAAACAATTGAGTGACCTTCACTAAAATTAAATTTGTACCTTTTTATTATGCTCCAAGAATATGAGATTAAAGGTATAATACATATAATGATGAACATGATAATTTCAATTTTCACAGCAAATGAAATCATTTTCATGTATTCTTTCTCAAACGATGAGATAGAAAATTGTCTCCTAGACAAATCATTGTGATATTATCATATGTACGTTGACTAAGATCAAATAAATTCATGGATATACCTCTATAGATCCTGAATCCTAACACTTAGAAAATGTTGTCTACGTCCTTTATCAAGAAACACTTACCAACTATGCTTTTATGCTCCGTAGGGATATTGTTATTTGATAAGTCGTGCATTTTCACATATAAGACCAAAATCAATAACGCTTCCACTAACCTCTTTGCATGCACAAGTTCACAATAGATTGTTTTGAAGGATTTAAGCATCTTAGCTAAGAGAACGTCTCACCATAACTTATACCATAGATTTGGATAAAAAATTTATTAGCACACATGCCTTAAAGGTATTCAATATACCATCCATTTCAGTCTTCATATTTTATACGATAACATGGATTCTCTCACATATTTTATACGATGACACAACTTGTCGAATCTATCCAGATCTTGTGTAACATGGTTAAGTGACATATCCACAACCCTTGTGGAATTGATTCATGTTCCATTACATATAGGTCTTGTGGTGCTTGGATTTGTCCAAGTTTTACGATTCTCCCACCGGTTTCTATGGAGATTTAACTCATTTAAGGAATGCATTATTTTCCATGACAAACCTTTTATCATTGGAGACTTTGTAGAAATAGTATCTTTAGTTTCGTAAGGATATTCTACAAATTACATTTATTTAGTTTGATTTCAAGTTTATCTGAAAACAAAATAAACATGACAAGTCAAATATTCATAAATGTTGTTTTTGGCTTTTCAATTCATTTCATATCTCATATGGAATCTTTATAGCCTTACATGAAACATGATTACTAGTATAGAAAATGTTGCATAAAACCCACATTTTAGAAAGAGTTTTAATATTTGACATACTCATAACAAATAAAACCATGTCTAACAATGTTTCATTTAGATTGTCATCACACTTCTAGCTTAAGTATTTACCATTATGATCCAATCATGTGATGTCAATACTCTTACTAATATGATTTTCTACTTCCTTTTTCAACTCTTTAAATACTTCAAATGTTTCTTAATAGTTTAAGTTTCACAAGTTACATAAACCCTCGTTTACTATAATAAATAGTAAATACAACGAAGTCAAGAAGTCCCTCTTATACAAACTTGTTTAGTGACTCATATACATTCCATGCATCGTGCCAAAAGATCATTGACTCTTTCATCATGACTGATAATTAGAGCATAGTCATCATTTCCAATAGGTAGTTATCATAAACTTCAAACAATTTTAATTGAATGAAGTCCAAAGGTCCATTTTAATGACACTTAAACTATGTTTCTTACTTATATGGCCTAGACAATAATGTCAAGGTATATAAGAATCAAATAATTGGTGTAGTACCTCAATTTTGTCTAGGTAATTAAAAATTAAAAAATAGTAATAATATGTTTAATAAACACTTTGTACGTATTATTATTTAGTAAAAAAATTGTCATTTTGTAAATGGTCCAAATTTTGAGTCTATATTTATACAGTTCCCATTAGATTATATTTAGCAAAATAAAAAATAAAATAAAATAAAATAAAATAAAAACAAAGAAAAGTACTGCTGCACTTTCTTTTTAAAGGTCTTTCCCCACTTTCACCCTGCACACCTTCCCCATCACATACCTCCATCCTCCTGCTTCAAGCAATCCCATCCCCTATTTTAATTTTAATTTTTTAATCCTAATAAGGTTATCATCTTCACCATTTGTACATTCAATCAAAAATATCAGCCACTTATTTCCTTAATAATATGAGGTTGCTTGGCTTATGCTGCAATTTATTTCAGGGACACAAATATTCATCATTTTAACCTATAAATTGAGACAAAAAATAAATCAAGAAAAAGAGAAAAAATGGGGGCTGAAAAGAAAATAGAAAAGAACATGAGAAGGGGGATTTTCTAAACAAAAATTTTGAAATCCAATAGGTTTTATTTTTTCCATTCTTCCTTAAATACATTCCACCATGAAAACAAAAACCCAGAAAAATTAAACATAAAAATCAAACTCATTTTTGTATCTCAACAAAAAAACTCTTTCATCAGAATATTCAACAAAAATCAAAGAAAAAGAAGAGGGAGGATTTTTATTGCCGCTAGTATAAGATCACCGCTTCCGTTTCCAGACTTCATACCGCCATCACCACTGCCATCTCTGATCAACTGCACACACCTTCATTAGCCGACCACCACGCCCCACTACGAACCACTCTTGCGCAGGCCAACACTGTACACGAAATCCTCCGTCATCGCTCTCCCTCTCTCACCTTTGTACTCTTTCTATCTAACTTTCTCTTTGTTTTTTTTCCTTCTTTTTTTCTTACCTGCACTTTTTGCTCTTCTCTATTGGAAAACGGCTCTACTGCATCTCCATTCTGTTTTAGGTTTAATGTTTTTAATGTTATATATATGTTTACTGGTTTAGGTTTAGTTTAGTTTAGTTAAGTTTTAATGTTATATATATGTTTACTTTCTTTATACTCTGCTATATGTTTACTAAGTAAACTATGAGTTGGACAAAGTCCACTTATTATTATTCTTTCACTTTATTTTTAGAAAAAAATAAAGTTTTAGCTTTTTAATTTCTTCAAAAAAACAAAACAAAAATATTAACAATAAATATTGAAATTGATTGAGATGAGACATCTTATTAATCTTAGATATTTATAACATTTGAGTTGTGACAACATAACGATCTTAAACTCCAAAATAATAATAATCTTTTAATAAAATTGGATTGATCAAGATATGACATCTTGTCAGTCTTGGTTTAAAACGCATGAGTTGTGACAACTTTGTGATCTTAAACATTTTCAACTAAATTCAAACAAACAACCAAACATACTCATCAAAATCAATTTTTCAAACCCAAGGTTTTTTTCCCTTTATCAAATCAACAACCTTTTTAACCAAATCCAAATTTCCGCAACAAAACGTATTTCTTTAAAAGCAATGAACACATCCACATTTTTTTATATGGAGACTCATAGTTGGTCATCCATCAGACAAAAGGAGAGTAGGAAACTCGAGATTCCAAATTGATTCTGTATCATACACATATCAAAGAATTGACAAAACACTTTGAGAAAATCACTTTTCACCATATTCCTCGAGAAGGAAACCAATTGTCATCAATGTTCAAAATAAGAACCGGTCAGGATGTGCCAGTCATAAAAATTTAACAAAAGGATAAGCCAACATATTGCTTATCAATAGAAGAAGAGCTTGACAACAAGCCATGGTTTTATGATATCAAATCCTATGTTAAGAATAAGGAATATCCATTGGATGTTTCATAGAACGACAAAAGGGTTTTAAGGAGGTTGTCAATGAACTTCTTCTTAAATGGTGATGTGCATTATAAGAGAAATCATGATATGGTTCTCCTCAGATGTGTGGATAAAACGAAAGCAGAGAAAATTATTCAAGAGGTTCACGAAGGTTCTTTTGGAACTCATACAAATGGGAACACAATGGCAAGAAAAATCTTAAGGGTTGGCTACTATTAGTTGACCATGGAGTTTGATTGCTTTAGTTACATAAATAAATGTCATAAATGTCAAATCTATGCTCATAAAATACATGTACCACCAACCTCTTTGAATGTATTAACATCACCATGGCCATTTTCAATGTGGGGGATGGATGTTATTGTACTCATCGAGCCTAAGGCTTCAAACAAGCACCATTTTATCCTAGTAGCTCTTGATTATTTTACAAAATGGGTTGAAGCCACTTCTTATGCCAATGTGACGAGTAGCGTGGTTGTCAGATTCACCAAAAGAGAATTGATTTGTCGATATGACCTGCCAAATAAGATTATCACTGATAACGCAACCAATCTAAATAACAAAATGATGAAAGAGTTGTGTGATAGTTTCAAAATTTAGCACCATAATTCTTCTCCATATCGTCCGAAAATGAATGGGGCTGTAGAGGCAACAAATAAGAATATCAAGAAAATCATACAAAAGATGGTAGACATATAAGGATTGGCATGAAATGCTGCCATTTGCATTGCATGGCAATAAAACCTATGTTCGCACCTCAACAGGGGCAACTCTTTTCTCATTGGTGTATGGAATGGAAGCGGTACTTCCCATTGAAGTTGAAATTCTCTCGATTAGAGTCTAGATGTTAACAAAACTAGAAGAGGCAGAGTGGGTTCAATCATGATTTGACCAATTGAATCTCATAGAAGAAAAAAGAATGATAGCTTTGTGTCATGGTCAGCTATATCTAAAAAGACTTAAAAAAGCCTATGAGAAAAAGGTCTGTCCTCGATAGATTCAAGAAGGAGACTTAGTGTTAAAGAAAATATTGCCAATAACAAAGGATTCTCGTGGAAAATGGACTCCTAACTACGAGGGACCAAATGATGTAAATAAAGCTTTCTCTGGGGGAATCCTAATACTCGCTGAAATAGATGGAGATGAGTTTCCACTTCTAGTAAATTCAGATGCAGTCAAAAAATATTATGCTTGAACAAAAATGATTAAAAAAATAGGCTCGCTTGGTTGAAAACCTGAGAAGGCAACCTTGGAAAAAATTAGAGCATCCTGATGGATTGGAAACTTAGAAGAGCGGTCCATGCAAAAGTTAGGGATAAAAAAAAAAAAAGATCAAGCAGTTCAAACTAGGGCAATAATTATTCTTGGAAGCTAACCAACACGAGGCCTAAATTAGAAGAATGACTAGTGTTTGTTATCCCTCCAACTAAAGCTAAATACACTAATCCAAACATTGTAACCCCAATTGTCTTGTTCCCATTGTAATGAATGTACTTTTTCCAATGTTGTCATTCGATGTTGTACGTTACACTCTTTCTAGTCTAATTCGGTTTCATGGTTGATTATTCTAGCATTTTAAAATGTTGTTTTATGATAATAAATGTTGAAATTTGAAATGTGTGGAAATATAAAAAGTATTTTAAATATTTTGACACTTGGAAAATATATACACGGGAAACTCGATAGATTCTCAACATATGTGGGTGCGTTAAAAAAGGAGGGTAATCATTTTAAACAATAGACTTTCCTTCGCCTCGAAAAAAGGGGTCACACGAGATGCACGAAGAGTCATCATGCGAAAATGATTGTAATCTTCATTCATCCATTGAACCATGAGGACGTAGAAGATAATAAGGATCAGGAAATTAAAGAAATTAACAAGAACTAATACTCACATAAATCATGCATCTTCATTTATGACACGCATGAATCATTCACATCTTATTTTTATACTTCATTTATGCTCAATAACCTTGTGTTACATTGCTCATGTTTTAACGTTTGCAACATTCTCCCTCTTTATTTACCTTCTAAACTAGACCTATAGGTTGCTTATGGTATGCATTCTAAACTAAACCTATAGGTTGCTTATGGTCTGCATTTTTTTTATCCCTGTTGATCTACGCATCTGTAATTAATCGGAAGACAATCATTTTTCATTTTTTGTCGATCTCACCACCACTCTTAAATCTTGATACGGTCATTCTTTCGTTTATGTCGATCTACGCATCGGTAACCAATCCGAAGACAATCATCTTTCATTCTTGTCGATTTATGCATCGGTAACTAATCTGAAGACGATCATTTTCATTTTTGTCGATCTATGCATCGATAACCATTCCGAGGACGATCATCTTTCATTCATGTCGATCTACGCATCGGTAACTAATCCGGAGACGATCATTTTTTATTTTTGTCGATCTACGCATCGGTAACCAATTCGAATACGATAATTTTTCATTTTTGTCGCCTTTTCATTATTCTAATAGTTTTTAATTTTCTCAACCTCATTTTACATTTCACTAGTTCATACATTGTATTGATTTTCTTATTTTACATATTTCACATTCAATATTTGACGCACAAAATTTGAATTCATATATTTACTTATCTTTTACAATGACAATATGAAAACATCATTATTCATATTTTCTAGTAAAATATAATTAAATAGGGGCAGATGTAGTATTCAAATTTTGTCCATCTAATTAAAAATATAAAAACAGTAATAATATGTTTAATAAACATTTTGCACTTATTATTATTAAGTAAAAAAATCGTTATTTTATTAATGGTCCAAATTTTGAGTCTATATTTATATAGGTTCCCATTACATTACATTTAGCACACAAAAAAACCAAAAACAAAGAAAAGTACTGCACTTTCTTTACTACTGCACTTTCTTTTTGAAGGTTTTCCCCATCACATTCCTCCATCCTCCTACTGCAAACAACCTTATCCCCTATTTTAATTTTTAAATCCTAATAAGGTTATCATCTTCACCATTTGAACACTAAATCAAAAAGATCAGCCACTTGTTTCCTTAATAATGTGAGGTTGCTTAGTTTATGCTACAAAACAATCTAAATACCATAAGTCAATTATATCTCATGTACACAAAGATTAGTCATTTTAACCTATAAATTGAGATAAAAAATCAATCAAAAAAAAGAGAAAAAATGGGGGTTGAAAAGAAAACAAAAAAGAACATAAGAAAGAGATTTTTCTAAACAAAAATTTAGAAACCCTATAGGTTTCATTTTTTCAAAACATCCATAAATACATTCCACCATGAAAACAAAAATCCAGAAAAATAAAACATAAAAATAAAACTCATTTTTGTATCTCATCAGAAAAAACTCTTTCAATCAGAACATTCAACAAAAATCAAAGAAACCATAGAAAAAGAAGAGGGATGAACTTTATCACTCTCCCTCTCCCCCATCACTCTCCCTCTCTCAGGTTTGTACTCTTTCTATCTAACTTTCTCTTTATTTTTTTTTCCTTCTTTTTTTCTTACCTGAACTTTTTGCTATTCTCTATTGGAAATCGGCGCTACTGCATCTCCATTCTGTTTTAGGTTTAATGTTTTTAATGTTATATATATGTTTACTGCTTTAGGTTTAGTTTAGTTTTAATGTTATATATATGTCTACTTTCTTTATACTCAGTTATATGTTTACTTAGTAAACTATGAGTTGGACAAGGTCCACTTATTATTATTCTTTCACTTTTTTTTAGAAAAAATAAAGGTTTAGCTTTTTAATTTCTTCTAAAAACAAAATAAAAATATTTACAATAAATATTGAAATTGATTGAAATGAGACATCCTATTAATCTTAGATATTTATAACATCTCAGTATTGACAACTTGACGTTCTTAAACTCCAAAATAATAGTAATCTTTTAATAAAATTGGATTGATCAAGATATGACATCTTGTCAATCCTGGTTTAAAACATATGAGTTGTGACAACTTTGTGATCTTAAACATTTTCAACTAAATTATAACAAACCAAACATACTCATCAGAATCAATTTCTCAAACACGAGGTTTTTTTTCCTTTGTCAAATCAACAACCTTTTTAACCAAATCATGATTTCTGCAACAAAACATATTTCTTTAAAAGCAATCAACACAATCACAATTTTTTAAACCAAGAACTACGTAGCTTTGATTTTTCCATCGCGCCGAGAGTTAGGTGGGAGCAACATCACACTCTTGTGAAGCACATTAATAAAAAATTTCTTTTTTTCCCTCTCTTTCTTAAGCACACATTTATTTCAAAATCACATTCAAAAACCAATTGATATTCAAATTTAATTATAAGCAGAAATAAATATTTAACTTAATATTAATTTTTCACAATTAATTATGGGCAACCGTATTTTAACGGATATCGTAGGATGCTAATACATTCCCTACGTATAATCGACTCCCGAACTCAAAATTTGGTATCAAAGACAATTTTTTTATTTTTTTATTTTTAAGGGTTTTCCAATATTTTCCGTATTTTAAAAATAAACTTTGGTGGCGAATCCATTTAATTCGAGAAGCACTCGAAATATTAGGCCGCGACAATTGGATTTGAACTTATTTGCATGTATGTCACAAATGAATAACTTGAGATCAATGACGCATGGTTTGTGTCTTTCAAGATCTCCAACCCTGAAAACATCAGTTGAATAATAAATGAAATAACAATTGTCCTTTTATTACAACAAAACACCATTTCTTATTATCTATAGAAATGTAAATGATGTTTCCAAAACAACATTTGAATCATAATAACACTTATTAAGGTCCAAAGTAAGCCCAACAATTGTCCTTTAATTACAACAAAACATCATTGTTTATGTAGCAACAATTGTTGCATATCACATATGCAGATTGACTTTTGACTTTAATCAAGATTCTTCTCATTTAGACATTGTATTCTATACACATGTAGAAGTTGACATCAATGACAAAAAAAAATTCAAGAGAAAGTCTTTTTTTCTTCAACTTACACTCTTTTTGGTACTTGAGACACTTCTTATTCAAATATTTGGTTCAACCATATTACAAGTAGCATTTTCCTTTGTAATCCTTCTTGCCAACTTAAATACAATAATACATGACTTGAATTTATTCTTGCTCATGTGCTACCTACTTTTAGTAGACTTCGAGTCATTAGACCATTTGTATGGTCTACCCCAAGGTAATCAAAACTGGACTGGCCATGGAACCAGTGTGCTTACTAGTTCAAGGTTTAATAGGCGGACCGAGGTCATACCATTTTTAATTATATATATATATATTAGTTTTTCAATAATATTAAATAAAATATTGCACCAAGTCTAGAATTTAATACCAATAAAATTAAATTCCACAAAATGTTACAAAGAAACCTAAAAAATTAAAAATTACATGTCAAAGTTGAATCGTATTCAAATTACATAACTCTTAAGTTTAATAACACAATACCATCCACTAACAACAATAAAACTAAATAATTAATGTAAAGTTACAAACTATCACTCATCATAGTCATTGAGATTTGTTTTTCCATATTCAATTATGGCATTGGGAATGAGAAGATCTTCAGCTTCACCGATTGCATCACCATCATCTCCTTCAACATGAAATTATGTAGTGTCAAGTTCGTCATTGTCTAGTTAAATATTAAACAAGTGAAAAGAGTAAATTTCATTGTTTCTATTTTCAAGTAAATACAAAAGTATTCAATATAACTAAACATTAACCTTGATTGTTTCTCAATGAATCATCAACAATTGGAATAGCGTTCTCACGATAAAGAACACTATGAATCTCTTCAATATCAAGTTCAAGAGTTGGTTCTTCCTCAAGCACCCAAAAATCAATTTTATCAATTGATTCATAATCAATGGGATCATAACATATCTTACTTGGCTTCCACCTACAATGAAAAATTGAGAAGCTATTATATACAATAAGTGGCCGGAAGCAATAATGGTTGAATTTTCACATAAACTTTTTATGCCTATTCTTCAAACGCAAGTTATAATCCACATAGACAAGATCATTAAGTCTTTGATATTCAAGTCTATTTCGTCTTTTTGTATCGATAAATTCAAAGAAGCTTCAATTTCTCTCACACCCTGATAAAGAAGAAGTCTCACTAAGAAGACGAATTGCCATCTTTTGCAAAGTTGGAGCACTACCCCATACATTTTCCACCATTCCTCTACAAAAAATGTGTTGTATTACTATTACATAAAGCAAAAAACATTCATAAGTATTTTAAATTTTAAATTTAAACATTAAAGCTAGGTTTAATTGCAGTTTTAGTCCCTCTATTATTACCAATTCACGGAAATGGTCCCCCTATTTTAAAAGTCAACAGTTTTGGTCCCTCCCTCAAATTTTTGAATTAAAAAATGCAGATTTGACATATTTTTAATGACGTGACACTCAATTATATGATATAGAACCATCTAGATGCATTAATTATACATATGTCATTAATTAAATTAAAAATATGAAAAAAATTTGAAGTTGAAAGCTAAGTTTTTACTGCATGTTAATCATTTTAAATTATCATATCATATCATATGCCACGTTACTTAAAACATCTGACGTCATCATTTTTTAGTTACAAAATCAGAAGGAGGGACCAAAACTGTCGACTTTTAAAATAATGCGATCAATTTCGTAAATCAATAAAAATAAAGGGACTAAAATTGCAATTAAGTCTTAAAGCTATGATTTAGTGCTCACTAGGTCGTGTTTGCTTTGATGCCTCAATAGCACTTTCTCAACTAAAACATCCTTCTGGATCATGATCCATTTTAATCTCTTCAAAGGCGTTGGCAAAACTTGGACAAAGAGATTTTTTTCTTCCATTAATTGAATAAGTGTTTTCATACATCAATAGACCAGATAAAATGCATCAATAGACTTCACGTATACCATACCTCGTGGACAATAAACTAGAAAGTTTATTAAAGTTCTTTGTTTTTGGTTTGTCCATCCATTAGCCATTATTATACACCCATTCTTAGCCCCAATTGGATCAATGACCTTCCACAAGTAAGGAACATTCTCTTTTGAACTCTCCCAACAAGTTAACTCTTATGTCCTGAAATGTTGGAACTTTGAAACCTAGACCAATAACAACAATAACATCCGAATCAGTTCAAAAATATGGTGACTTTATTGCATTAAATGGAATGTTAGAATAAAAAAACCATCTAGCAATTGCCATCTTAGCTTTGTGTATTACTTCATTTCTAGATAACACACTTCTTATAGTTGGCAAGGAGCCTAGAGTTGTCCTTCGAAAAAAAATGATACCGCTAAGATCAACAGTGGGTTTTCCTTTTCCTCTATTAGGAACTACCGTTAGGCTAGGTGGAACCGCTTCTATTTCTTCTTCATTAATTTTATCATCATAAGCCTCATTGAGATTCTCAATGTTCTTTTTTTTCATTGATTCCTGTTAAATTCTGAACCAATAATTCACGTTGAATCTTGGCACTAAAATATTTTCAATGCATTAATTATTATCACAAACAATGTAGACATCTTTAACAGATGCAATTGTTGTTGTATCTTTATCATTTTTCTTTTCTTTGTCTCCATCTTTTTTCCTTGATTGATCTCTCTTAAGGAACCTGTAATTTCTTTTTATGTGACCTGCTTTGCCACAATTATAACATATCACTTCTTTTCTAGTCTTTGACTTGCTTCTTGACTTGCTACGCCTGTTAGAGTTGTTGCGTCTATGGAAGTGTCTATATTGACTTCTCCCCTATGACTCTATAGCTAGTGCTTTTGAATTTGAGGAAGAACCATTCAAACCATGTTCCTTTCTTCGAGCTTCTTCATTCAACATGTTTTTTTTAACTGTTGACATTTTCAACTTTCCACTCAGAGCTGAATTGGTCAATGTTACAACAAGGACTTCCTAGTTACCAGGCAAGGAACTCAACAATAACAACGTTTTCAACTCATCATCTAACTTATTATCTGCCATTGTCAACTAATTCACTGTATTCTGAGGAAAAAAAATACTCATATGCTCTACCATTGAATCCCCATCTTTATAGTTCATATTCACCAATTTCTAAATCAAGAATGTTTTATTTTGTACATTCGTTCGTTCATACAACTCTTTTAATTTCACCCACATCTTGTTAGCATCTATTTTAGTTTCTAACATGTGGATATACACTTAGATCCAACCACTGTTTGATCAAGGCCACCGCCTTTCTATTCATCTTCCTCCAGTCAGCGTAAGATTTATCTTTGGGTTTAGCAATGTCACCCTCAATTGGACCATACACATCTTTACTGTATAACATATTTTCCTTGAGAGTCTTCCAAAGTGTGTAATTATAAGAGTTGAGCTTAATCATATTTAGACCATTGTTTTCTTGTTCCATTTAAATGCACAAACCAAACCAACTGAGCTATATCAATAACTAGAGATAACTATCTCAATAATGCAGAATATTTTCCCCCACCTGTACAGATAAATGGCCAAACAGAAAATACAATTCCATAAAGCAACAACAATTGGTAGAAAATTAAATATGAGATAAACACAATTTTTAACGAGGAAAACTTCCATCAAATTGAGAGAAGAAAAATCATGGGACCTAGTCTAGTAAAACCTTCTACCATATTAGTTAATGGGTACACCAGAGTTTTCTTTGTAACACTAGGGAACATCAATCAACAATAGCCATTACCAAATGGTGGTGTCGCGGCCTAAAATTTTGAGTGTTATTCGAATTCAATGTAGTCGCAATCAAAGTTTATTTTAAAATAGAGAAAACATTGAGAAACCCTTAAAAATATTAACTTAACAGGAGTAGATTCATCATCTACCATTAATATTAACTTAACAGGAGTAGATTTCGTGCCCTCAATACCTCAACCATTATATGAGCCTTGCCCAGATTGTCAAGGATCACAATCACAAGAGATGTCTCCAACAGCATCTCAAATATTAGGAGTGATTGAATTAGAAGAAGAATTTGAGATAGATAAAGAATGGTTAAGAGAAGACTTCAAAGCAGATTATAATATAAATAAAAGAAAGTGGTATTTTAATACTTTCTCAAAAGAAATGACAAGTGATTATAGAGAAAAATATTATTAGTATCTTAAAAAGATTAGATTAAATATTTATTTCTTTAACTGGTTTGAAGATTATTGTTTAAAAAACAATATAGAAAACCCTTTTTATTAAAAATAATTACATAAATGTTAATGCTAAAATAAGTAAAAGATGGAGGACTATAAATGATAAAATAGTAGAATCTATACACCCTCCATTAGAAGCAATAAAAACAGAAAAATATGGAGTTATAACAATGCCGCCTTTTTGTCAGTATTTTTCCCTGATGTTTGAAAGGCAGTGGCTGCCATAGTCATGGCTTGTATAATATTTAATATGTTTTGTTCGCTATGTCCATCTATGTTCCATTCAATAATAGAGTCTCCACTATAGGCTGCGGAGGTCATGTAATGACTTTCTTCAAATTGTAAGTCTGGGTAGCTAGGTCTAGGGTAATAATTTCCCTTTAAAGTCGTTAAGCATCAGAATCCTGAAAATAAAGAAATAGGAAGAGTCCAAACTCAATTAAACTATAGTAATCAATTATTACATACTATGGCTGAACAAATAGATAGAGTAGAATTACAAGTAAGTAAAAATCAGCCATGTACGTCAAACTTATGTTTTTGAAATCTTAATCATCAAAACGTTGGTCAGCTGTGGTTTATTCTGTTGGTAAGCCGTAAAACCAAAAGTAAGGTAGGTGTTCCCAGAATAGTTATATGTGTGGTCCCGTGCGAAGAGAAATATTTTGAAACCAATAGATAGAGTAGAATTACAAGTAAAAATCAGCCATGTACGTCTAGTGAAATTAATTCATATAAAGATTATAAATTAGATCTAAAAAGACCTATCATAGTTTTATCCCTTCTTCTGGATCCTAGCTCGCTCAAGGTTCTAAGGAGTTGGGCCATACTTCAAAGTTCTTCTTCTAATTCAATCACTCCTAATATCTGAGATGCTGTTGGAGACATCTCTGGTGATTGTGATCCTTGACAATCTGGGCAAGGCTCATATAATGGTTTAGGTATTGAGGGCACGAAATCTACTCCTGTTAAGTTAATATTAATGGTAGATGATGAATCTACTGATTTTCTAGAATCGGTTTCAAATAAATATTTTAATGATTTATCGGTTATAAAAGACTAACTTCTATTCATTCTAATTCTTATAGTGCCATCTTCTTCTAAAATAAATTGTCTAGGTTTTCTAGACTCTATTCTAGGTGTTGGCATAATTTCTTTTAATACACATTCTTCTGGCAGTTTAGTAATAATATCATAAACCTTTAGTTTTTTAGGAGTTGTAATATTAGAACGTTTTAGGTTTGCCTCAATAATTACAGTTTCATTTCTAGGTGTACTTCTTAATGCTTTAAAATTATAATTTATATTTGAAACTTTATATTTGATTCTATATCATATATCAATATTAGCTACTCCTTCGTAAAATAAATCATCCATACATTGAATATTAATAACTTGAGACTTTTTAGTAAAGCTATTTTCTAAATTCATAGAGTAATTTGGAAAACAATTAAAATAAACAGGACCATCGTTTAAATTTGATTCTAATATAGCAATAATGGATTCATTAAATCTTTTAATTCTACTATCACGCAATACTAATAATATGGGAGTATTTAGTCCTAACTTATGTAAGGGTTTAACAGCAACTTGTATTAATCCCAAGTGAATATAATGAAATCCTTGTTGGATATGATTATCAATAATTTCTTCATTTAATAGGTTAATAATCTCATGATGTGCTACTATTGATTTGGAAGATTCTAACGTATGACTAATTTCTTGAGATCTAAATTTGTCAAACGCACTAGTTTTATATATTTCTTTATATTTAATATCAGGCATATTCCAGTTTTGTAATCTATTTTCTATTTCGGCTATTTGTAATTCTTTGTTTTGATAATTTTCTTGGTCATTTCTTCTATCTAATTCTTCTATGGATAATGAAGTAGAAGGTATCATATTTTTATCCCTTCTTCTGGATCCTAGCTCGCTCAAGGTTCTAAGGAGTTAGGCCATACTTCTTTAGCTTAAACTTAAGGTTTCAAAATCTTTCTCTTCTCACGGGACCACTGATATAACTATTCTGGGAACACCTACCTTACTTTTGTTTTTATGGCTTACCAACAGAATAAACCACAACTGACCAACGTTTTGATGATTAAGATTTTAAAATATGTTCAAATCCATGATAAAAAGGCCAATTATAAAATATGTTCAAATCCATGATGATGATATACTTACAAATATTTGAAAGCTGGAGATGTAAGAACTCATAATTTTTTAGAGAGAATTTTTATTACAAGGATTGATGGGTTGTAGAAGCGTGTTTGTACAATGAAGAGGTCATTCCCTTTTATAGGCACAAGGGATGACTAAAAGTACTAAACTAACCTTGGGCTATTTTACATTTTTGCCCTCATATTATTCAGAATTTTAATCATTACAAAACTACAAAAATAGTAAAAGTTGATAGTCAAAAGGTGCTTTTAATTGTCGGCCATATCTTCAAGGGTGAGCTGGCCTGATGATGCGTTTCTTCACATGTCTTTGTCGGCCCCAAATAATGCTGATAGTGATAATGGACATGTCACCAATAATGCAGATTCTTCTAATAATTCGGGTAATCCAAAAGTAATGCTGTCATATCTTGTTTTTCAATAATACTTAAATACCTTCTATGCCATAACAATCATCTTCATTTTGTGGAGTAAGGCTTTGGGAAGATTCTTCCGAGTCTTCATTATTGTTTTCAGACTCTGATATTGCCATTTGTAATTTCTTTAAAAATTCTTTTTTATTGGATGATGATGATAATTCTGCCATAACTTTGGATTTTTCTGCTTCAAAATTGTCCTTCTTTAATGTTGTCTTTTGGTTTAATAAGGAATTTAGGATTTTTCCTAAGCCATTCTTGGAGGGTAGAGTCCCTTAATAATTCGGGATTAAATTTATTCCACTATTTTATTTTAATGACTCTGAACACCCAATTAATGTTTGAATCAGGAATTGATAATTCCTTTTTATATGTCCATGAGGTAATCCATGAAATTCCAAAACTTGCACGAAACATTAATATTTTCATATGGTCCGGAAAGTTAGTTTCCTTAATGAATTCTTGGAAGGATGATCCAGCAAATTCTGGATAAATTTCTGGCTCAGGTCCCCATTCATTAAACCATTTAATAAACCAATACGGGAACTGTAATGAAATATCCTTTTTAAACCAAATGAACCATGAATGTTCAAAGGGTTCTTGTAAAAGCATGTTTGTCCATGCTTCCATATAATCATAATACGAAAATTCTTGGGGAGTAAATCTTCTGGAAAATTTTCTTAATACTGAAAGGTGATTTTTCCAGTCTGTTGGAGATAATACCTTTAATAGAAAAATATGGAGTTATAACAATGCCGCCTTTTTGTCAGTATTTTTCTCTGATGTTTTAAAGGCAGTGGCTGCCATAGTCATCATGGCTTGTATAATATTTAATATGTTTTGTTCGCTATGTCCATCTATGTTCCATTCAATAATAAAGTCTCCACTATAGGCTGCGGAGGTCATGTAATGACTTTCTTCAAATTGTATGTCTGGGTAGCTAGGTCTAGGGTAATAATTTCTAGTTTTTCCTAGGTAACCAGTATTGGTGTTTTAATTGGGCTAGGCCCATGTGGAAAAAAAAAGATGGATTTGAAATCCCTAAGTTGAAAACAAAAAAAGCAGCAAAAAGGTGCCAGGAAAAAAAAACAGAAACTGGGAGGGAGCGCAGGAGAAAAAGAAAACAGGGAGAGGAAGAAAAAAGAGTTTGATTCTGGTGGTAATGGCTTTGTAGCAAACTTCCTATGTTTGGTCTACAATTTTATTATATTATTTCTATTTGTTATTTTAATATACAAGTTTTACTTATCTGGGTGTTAGTTTGGAGTACCCACTTAGTGGAAGGTTGTTTGTTATTTGTTTCGTTTTCACCATTAAGTGATCACTATTGTTGATTGATGTTCCATATTGTTATAAGGAAAACTCTAGTACCCATTAATTATTATAGTGAAAGGTTTTACTCGACTAGGTCTCGTGGTTTTTATTCTCTCAATTTGAAAAAAAATTTTCACGTTAAAAGTTATAGTTGTCTCCTATTTAATTTTCTACCAATTGTTGTTTATGTAGAATTGTATTTTCTATTTTACCATTTATCTACACAAGTGAGAAAAGTTTTTCGACATTATTAAAATAGTTGTCCATGATTTTTCCCAAACATTTTTTATTTCAAAACCATCATTCTAACGGGCTTGTTAGTAACAACATCGAATCATTTTCAACGTAAACGTCGCACACAGTAACAATGATTCCACAAGCACCCCATATAGTCGGGAGGAATACAATGATTTATTGTATTTGGACATTCAGAATCCAATTTGCAAGCTGCACAAAATGTTGTGATGTAAAACAAGATTTAATGAGTGTTATTGAAATCAGATAGTATTATGTATAAGACAAAGAAGAAAAAAAGAGAAAAAAGCTTTACCTTTACCATCACTGCTGACTTTAGTTACAACATGACATAGCAAAAGAGATAGGATCATAACATACACAAACTTAAGAATTTTTGCCATATATTTTCTCAAATGTGCATGAAACAAACATAATATGGTTTGATCACTTTATAGTAACATATCTAGTTGCTTAATTAAATTGAGTAAAAAAATTACATTAATTAAGTATTATTTTGGCACTTAAGGAGTTTCAAGAAACATTTCATCGTACTATAAACATTAAATGTATCTTTAAGTACATCGATGCAATGTGTTTTTTCATTATATATTTAGCAATCTTTCATTATCATTATTTTTTTTTACCCTTTCAAGATAGACATGAGCAAAGTGAGTTGTAAGAATAATGCATTAGTATGATGATCATTTATTTATGCATAAATTGATAGTGTTGTATTCGGTTGAAAGTGGATGGAGGAGAGGGGACTGGAGAAAATATTTTAGATGAAATGTATTTGATTCATTTTTAAGGAGGGGAGATGAGTGGATGGAGGCAAAACCCTGATGAACATTCATCACTCATTATTTTTAGAGTCATTTTGAGTCAATTATTTAGCTTATTTCTTTTATTAAATATGGTATTTATGGTTTCATTTTCTCGATTAACCAACTATTTTGTGGAGTTTTGTATTGTTTCATTGATTTAGCGCAATGCTGAATTTTGGTGAAAAAGCAACATGATACATGTGCAATATTTTAATCATATCTTAAGTTGTAGTTGTTTCAATGTAGTCAAATCAATTGCATATCAAAGATAACATCCATAGGTACTATTGTCATGAAGACACCAAAACCCAATTTAAATTGCAAAAGGGTGAAAAGTGAAAATCAAATAAGAGGGATATCAATTTTGGAAGAACAAAGATCTTCATTTAACATTGCAAAGCATTTTGCCCAGAGGCAGGGCATTGCTCCCTAGTGCTTTTTGTGCCACATATTGCTCCCAAATTAGCCATTAATGCACTAACACACGTTTTTAGACCCTATGTAAGCTAAAAACTCATATTTTGTAAGGATTTGAAGATCATATTGGGCTCATCTTGAAGGCTACGAACTTGATGATTTAACTCTTGGAAGCAAGAAGTGAAGATTCATTTCATATTTCTTATTTGTAATTTATTTTCATTGTTACTATGTTATTAATCACGAACTAATTTTCCTGTTGATTAGAGAATATATGAACCTTCTTGAATCCATGTAGTTATGGTTTTCATATGCTATTTATGCAATTAAAAAGTATATTGTAACAAACAACTTATTTAAATTCGTTAAAATAAAGATTTATTAAACTTTAACACGTTATTTTAGAAATAATAAATTTTGGTTAAAATAAGAATAGACAAGAGGTTATATGAGTATTGCCCAAGGGTCAAAAAGGAAATTTACCACTCATTTCCCTCACTTATTTTCCTTTGCGGAAAAAATTATATCACTTATTCTCATTTTCCTCACTTTCCGTAGCTGAAAAACTTGAAGAACACCAACACTGTACTGTTCATCATCCCCTCTAATCCTCCATTTTCCCTTTCTCTTAAAAATCGTGCAAAGAGCAAAAGCTTACCTAAGTTCCTCAAACCGGCCCAAAAGCATTGCATGCATGATCCTACCCCTCAATCTTCGAGAATCAACCAAGAGCAGTGACGTACGAAGAACGAACAAGAAAGAAGGATTTCCAAGCCTCAAACAAAGGACACGGTTAATAAAAACCAAGAGCTGCTAGAACCAACTCTTTCTCCAATCAGTTCAAATTTCAAAGGATAACTCTTAGAAACTGTGAGTTCTTAGAACCAACTCTTGCATGTGGGTTTTCTGGGTTCGATTTTAATTTCAAATTTTGTTATAAATGATTTTCTAGGTTTGATATTGGGTTTTATTTACAATCTGAGAGTGAGGGAAAAATTGTGAGTTTTAGCATGTAAGAAATGTTTAAGAATATTCATTTAATTGCTCTTAGAATCATCCATTGTGCATCTATTGTGTGATAATTTATATTATATGTTAACGATTGAGAGGATGAGGGTTAAATGGAATAGGATAGTTACAGTGTTAATACATTCCCTAAACCACTCTCAACGTTTTTTTTTCCGCCTCTGATTTTTTTTTCATTTAAGTTGTCTCTGATTTTCCTTTATTCTGGCTGCCTCTGATTTTTGTAACACCCCAAATTTTATAATAAATTATTTTATTAATGAAATAAGATTTTAAATAATTAATTTGGTGTTAAAATTATTTTAGAATATATGTTGATTAATTTTTTTTTTATATATGATGTGTTAATCTTGTACATATTTGACTAAATAAGGGATATAAATAATAAATATTAAATTTTTTTATTTTATATATTTTTCAAAAAATAATAGTATTTTAGTGTAATATTTTAAATAATAAGATTTTAGGCGATTTTACGTGTATATGTGCGTTCGTAATTGATGTAATATTGTCATGTGCGTTTCATGGATGTTAAGGGTGCAAATAGTTATATTTTAATTATTTATAACTATTTCCTATATGACCCATATGCTAAAATTTAATTAAATAATAATAATAATAATAATAATAATAATAATAATAATAATAATAATAATAATAATAATAACAACAACAACAACAACAACAACAATAATGAAATGAAAAAAAAGGAAGAACCACTTTACGTCTTCTTCTTTGTAAGCCGCCATTCCATAACTTGTTTCATCTCCACCTTCTCTATTCGACCATGACCACTATAGTGGGTGCCGTGCAAAACCGAGACCACATTTGTGATCGTTGTTATCTTCTCTTTCATTCTCAACCTGAATTAAAAAACGTCCTATTTCTCTTTGTCAAAAATCACACCTCCACCTTTTGATGAAGATTTCGGGCACCACGGCTATTACCAACAAAAATTGAGACCATATTTGGACTCCACGAAACACCCTCTTCCATTACCTATGATTGGAATCACCAATCGTTATACTTCAAAAAAATGGGTTTTCACCCTCGTTGCGGCTGTGTTGTCGAATTCGAGCTAGCATGTTCATCGTCTTAAAAACTGACAGCATTTTTGGATTCCTCTCATCGAAATCTTCAAGAAGCACTACTCATTTGCGTGTTTCGGAAAAGTTGACTTCAGATCCTTTCGGCGCTCCAACCCGTCGGTGAGACCTTTTCTAATAACTTGTTTCGCGACATTTTGAATATGTTTGTTCGCCTAATATTTTTTTAATTATGTAACGCTGATTTTTATGTCCCGCGTAAATTATCAGCCATGTTTCATTGACTCTACAAATTTGTCGATGCTTTTGGACTTGTTCCTTGTGCGTTGTCGACATCTCATGGTTGCTGAAAATTATTCTGGTCCTTATATCTTATGAAAGCGTCAGATTGAGGTAAAGGGGTGAGAGAGCGTTTGAATTCATGAGTATAATATATTGTGAGATGAACGGAAAAATCGTACTTTCCAACGATTCATCTGGGGCTCGCTACGTATGGCAGTAACCCTTTGAGGGATAAATTAATTATGTGCAAATATGGAAATTGTGAGATTAAAATATAGAATAGAAATATTTGTAAGGTGTTGATTGATTTAATTTCTTTAAATGTGTGATGTTTGATATTATTGTGATATTGGGTGTCGAATTAATTTGATGTATATGTTTGATTAGATGAGTTTATGTGATGTGACAATAAAAGATGGATGCGTTGTGATAATTTTATGTGATGATGATGATGTATGATTAATAATTTTGATGTTATAAATTTGTGATAAGTTTATGTGATGATGTATGGTTGATGATAGTGATGCTATAAATTTGTGATGAGTTTATGTGATGATGATGATGTATGATTAATGATAGTGATGTTATAAATTTGTGATGAGAATATTGAAGTAACCCCATAGTTGATGAAATAATGGTGATTTCAATTTGTGTTTGAGATGACCGTATCATAGGCCAACGAGAGGAGAAAATAAATATTGAGAAATTTGTGAAGTACAGATTATTTTGTCATCATATAGGTAAGGCTTGACAAGTCTAGTTATTCCAGGGAAGTACAACCGAATGAGCCTGATTGTTGCAGTCTGCTGTTGAGCCTTAAGGCAAGATTGGTAGACCTTGGAGGTATTCGGGTGCGGAATTCCTAGGTGACTTGGAGGTAGCACTCCAAATGTCGGGAGCTACCCTGCAACACAAGTTTACCTCGACTGTCGTGTATATGTGTCTCAGTTTGAGTTGAAAGGATCTATGAGGACATGACCAATTTGAATTGTCCATCCACCGGAATGGTGGCATAGTATCAAGTCTCCTAACCAAGTACTTCAGAGTTAGAATGGTACCACATTGTGAAGTAGAGTTTAAGCTCATGCATAGCATTGCATTTCCTTGTGATTGTTTTGTTGTGATTGATGTATTTCAAAAGTAATAATAATTTCTATTCGATGATTTGATGCATATTATAATGAGATAATTATTTTACTTGAGTGATTTTGATGTTATAATATGGTACTAGTTGCTTAAATATTTTGATATATTGTAATGTGATTATGATACGGTCTATTATGATTGTTTGCGTGTTCTTCATACTTATATTATACTATCAACATGATTTCGAAACTCACCTCCTTCGTTGTTTGTGTTTGACTGGTTTGGCCCTGCGTTTGTGAAATCATAGTTATTACAGGTTAATGAGTCTTGAAGTTCATGTTTGGGAGAAACCATGCTCTAATAGGTGATACCGGGATTAAGAGTTGTAATTTATATTTTACTTATGTAATTATAAATGACTTTTTATATATATGAAAAACCTTAGTACTAGTAAGTTTTTGGAGTTAAAATAAGAATTTATAGTTAAATCAAGATCATTGAGATTAAATTGTTTTAATTGAGAAATAAAGTTTGAATTGTTCCATGTTTATTTTGAGAAACGTGATATCCTAAATTAGTTATAAAAGTTTTTAGGCTAAATAGCACCCGTGGTCCCTTAACTTAATTTCAGTTAACGTTTTAGTCCTTTATCTTTTATTTTTCTTCCGATTTGGTCGTTTAATTTAATTTTAAGTAATAATTCGATCTTTTATGTTTTAAAGTGTCAACAATGTTATCCTTTTTTTTTTTGCAAAAATTCAAAAAATTCATCAAAAATTTCAAACAAAACCCATAAAATTAATTATCATCCTCAATATAATGCAAATTTCATCAAATTCATAACTTAAATCTTTAAATAAACTCATTTTTTCATCTCTAACAACATCAAATGAAGAATGAAAATATGAGTTTATTTGAAGATTTGAGTTACGAATTTGATGAAATTTGTATTATATTGAAGAATATGATTAATTTTATGGGTTTTGTTTGAAACTTATGATGAATTTTTTGAATTTTTGTAAAAAAAAAGGATAACATTGTTGACATTTGAAAACATAAAATATCAAATTGTCACTTAAAATTCAAATAAAGGACCAAATCGGGAAGAATAAAAAGATAAAGGACTAAGTTTAGTATTTTCTTATAAATGACCAAATTCAAGTTTTTATTTTCTTGAACATATTTTCTTTATCGGCTGCGAATTTTGTTCAATTAATTTAGTATTAAATTATTATAAATGTTATTTTGGGGTTTAGGGTGTCACAATTTTTCTTTATTCTGATTGCCTCTGATTTTCCTTCATTCTAGCTGCATCTGATCATGTTGCCTTTGATCCAAGAATGACTTTGATCCTGCTGCCTTTGATCAAAATGCCTCAAATCATGCTGCCTTTGATCAAAAGGCCTCTGATCCAAGAATGACTCTAATCATGCTGCCTCTGATCCAAGTATGACTCTAATCATGTTGCCTCTGATTAGAATGGCTTTGATCATGCTGCCTCTGATTCAAGAATGATTTTGAACATGTTGTTTCCTTTCAATGATCATCTCTAATTAATTATTTCCTCTAACAAAAATTGCACCTGATGGTTGATTGAAGACGTGTTTCTACATTCTATTTGGTATGGACATAATATTGATGATAGTTAATTATTGGCAATCATTGTGATGATAAGACATACATTACATATGCATTTCATACATCATATCCTACATGCATTTCATACATAATATCCTACATGCATTTCATACATAATATTATGATACATATTTTAATAAGTCACGGCGGAACATTGAGGATTGTTTTAGGCATGAAACAATAAGTAAAGGAAGAACAATCGGGACGCTGGTTAGGGTCAAGGCCAAACCAAATTTACAAAGAGACTTCAATTATCTTATGGAGCCACGTCAAGATAATTGGGGAAAGCTTCTTCATAATAAAGGAAAAGAGAGGAAAGAAAACTTTAGGACTATTTTCTTAAAATAATATAATTTCATATTCCCTCATGCTAGAAATTTATTTAAGGAAAATTATGTATAACTGCCCCTCCTTTTTTATATAACTCAGTGAGATTATTATCTCACCCCCTATTTTTATGTATTATAGCAGATAAGAGGGATTGAGACTAGGAGTTCAGGCAGCAGATGATAGAGATCTCTAGGGATGTTGTTTAAGTTCATAATCTAATTTTTATTGTGTACATCAGAGGATGCTTGTATGCTATGTATTATATATATAGTTACAATGACATTTTATGTTTGTACTCATTGTATTTTATATGATTGCTTCTGAAACATTAAAATGTATAAATTTATTACCATATTTTATATACGTGGTGATGGTTACTAATATATTATTAACCTTTTGTTACATAGGTAATTAATACTTTGTTACGTTATTGACTTAATAACAATCCGTGTGTAGAAGTTTTTGTTGGAACCAAGTTGGTTTTCCATTTATAGTTTTGATGTTAAAAAAAGTATTTTATTGGAACAAAATATTTGGATTCATGCCTTCATTAAGTATGCAAAAATTGAAAGAAGAAAATCAGAGGAAGACACCAGTGGAGTGACTAGAGGATGAGATCAGAGGAAAACAAACTATACGCGTCTGCCTCTGAAAGTGATGTGCCTTTGAAGGTTACGAAGATTGCGTCTAATGTTTGGATCTTATGTTAAGGTCTAAAGAATAGCTCTGAAAATGGGTCTGAAGATTGCCTATGAAGACTGTCTTAAGACTGAATTTAAAGCATGCCTCTTAAGCCCTTGCATGTCTCTGATGTGCCCAAACTTAGCATATCTCTAAAGAGTTCATATCAAGGTATAATTAACTCTTAATTAACTCTTAACTCACAATCTGCTGAATTTTCAACAAGGTGATTTGCCCAAATATCACATCTGATATGCAGCGTCTAATGTTGTACTGACTCTGAAGTTTCAACAAGGTGATTTGCCCAATGCCACTAATTCTAAGTCACGCAATTCTGCCTCTGACTATCATTAATTAAGAAACACAACATTTCACTCCAACAAGAAAGTCAATGCTTCTCATGGAAAGTCAACAACTGAAATTGAAAGAATTAAGTATGAAAAGAAGACTTAGCCGAATCAAAAACTTGTAAAGATCCAAGAACAACCCGAATTCATTCCAGCTAAAATCAAAAAAGAGTATGAAAGAAGATTGGATTCAGATTTATAATTGAAGAAAATCTTTGACCAAGTTGAAAAGAAGATATGGTCAAGATTTGTTTGGAAGAAGATTTGATCAAGATTTATCACAAGATGATATGAATTATTTACAAGAAGATTTGATGAAGATTATGATTCAGATTTTATAAGGACAAAGGAGAAATCCTAATCTATTCTATAAATAGATACTCAAGACTATAGAAGAAAATAAGAGAACTCACAAGCACAACACAAAATTTCCTAAGTCATTAGATTTCATAAGGTTAAGGTCTAGAAAAACACTTGCTCAAAAGAAATATTTTCTATGTGTTTTCTAGTGTGAGAGTCATTGTTACAATTAGCTTGTTATATGCAAATCAATTTGTTCCAAACTATTTTAACCCAGCCTGATAGTGGCTTTCACGTTCCTCAAGCAATCTGTAAGTTTTGAGGTTGTGTTGAGAAAACATGGCTTATAGAGTCAAGGTGTTTGTGTTCCTCAAAAAGTCTATAGGTGTTAGGTTGTTTTGAGAAGACTGACTTGTAGGGTCAGGTGTTGTGTAATTCAAGTTTTGAATTAGTAGATTAAATCCTTCTTAGTGAGGGAATTGGACGTAGCTACCAAGTTTGTCGTGAACTAGGATAAATTCTTATGTCACTTTAATTATAAAATTCTTGTTTTACTTATGTCTCTAATCACTTAACCCGATTGCTACTACTTTTATTCTAAGTAACTCAAAACAGTTTTAAATAAATTAGCAAAAAGAATCCAACTTAATCAAACACAATTCAACTCCCCTACTCGTGATTGGTATACCTGCCAAAGAATTGTCAAAAAATTTGGCGCCGTTGTTGGGGATTGTTGATTAATTTTTTGACAAAGCAATTTAGTAATACTTAGTTATTTTATTTTTTTAATTTATTTTTTTTATTAAAAAATCATTTTTAATTTTGATGCATTCATTTTATTTTTTGAAGTTTCTCTTGGTTCGTAGCAATGAGCGAATCGAAAGTATATTTATGTATTAACTAATGATAATATCTCATTGTTGACACCTAATTTTGTCCGCTTATTTATTTATTTATTTATCTATTTATTTATTTTTACTTTTTTATTAAAAAAGGGAAATAATAATAATAATAAATGTGAAGAAATATAAAAATAAAAATAAATAATTAGGGCTTTAAACTTTAGACAATCACATATGTTCCAAGTTTTTGTTTGCCTCTAATTCCTGTTCAGACTCTTTTCTAAAAAAAAAAATAATAAAAAAATAATGAGCATCAATTGAACGGATTGATGGTCATAAAAATCGGTATAATGATAATCAATTGAAAGAAAAGAAACCAAAAAGAAAGAGATTAATAGTAATAAAATGGTGATCAATTGGCAATTATTCCCTTGTCTTTTGTAACATACACCCGAAAAGCCTATAAATAATCAATAGTAAGAGTAGAAGAGGGGGAGCACATTTTGAGAGCACAAAAAAAAGAAAGAAGAGAGAATAACAGGCGAAAGAGGAGTTGAGAATCTGGTCTTGGGAAAATCAGTCCAACAAGAAACCACTTCGGTAGTAAGGTATCACTTCTCTAATTTCTTCTTATTAGTCTTTGTATTGCATCCCTATAAATAATCTTTTTTTCTTTCTCTTTTTCTATTTATACAAAAATAAACTCATGTGTTAAGCTTTCATTTTTCTAAAGTTGTCTGTTCTTAAAATTGTTTTCTTTGCAACACAAAATGCTAAAAAAATATAACTAATTGATATTTATAAACCAATCACTAAGAAAACAAATTTCACCATATCGTAATATTGAATTTATAGCTCATATCACGTCTTTATCAAAATAACAAAAAAAATCATAACAACAAATAAATAGTTTTCCCTTAAGATTAGAATTAATAGTCACTGCCGCCGGATGAAATTCATCCTCGCTCGCCGCGCCACATCTCACCTCTTTTTTCATTATTATTATATTTTCGTTACGTTGTTTATTTAACAAAAATTAATTTTCTTTCAAACAAAAATAAAAACATACAATCCGTGAACAAACATCTCACCTCTTTTTTTCGTTATTATTATTATTATTATTATTATTATTATTATTATTATTATTATTATCACTATTACCATTGTTACTATTATTATTATTATTATTATTATTATTATTATCACTATTATGTTGTTAATTTATTCTGATATGTATATATATAAAGTAAAATTAATAATAAAATCAGTCAACACATAAATATTTTCTACCCAAGAACTACGTGTGTTTTGATTTCCCCGTTGCACTTGGGGATACGTAGGAGCAAGGTTTTTTCCTTGTCAAACCAAATTAATAAAAAAAATATTTTTCCTTCTTTTATTAATGTAAATAATTTATTTACTTTTTAGTATTCTTTTTGGGGTAAAAATAAATGAATAAATAAATAAATAGTTTGTATACAATTAATTATAGGGTAACCGTTTTAACGGACGTTGTAGGGTGGTAATGCTTTCCCTACTCGTAATCGACCCCCGAATCCAAATTTTTGGTTCAAAAATCATTATTTTAGGTTTTATCCAATTTTTCCTTTGAATAAAATAAAATTGGTGGCGACTCCTTTTTCGCGAAAAAATTGGACCCGACAGCTGGCGACTCCATTGGGGATTTTTGAGAGTCAAGCCCGATCTAATTAATTGTATATAATTATTTCTTATTTATTGTTTTATTTATATTACCCCTATTGTTTTATTTGTTTTGTTATATTGTGAATATAATTATATGTGTCTTGTTAATTTATTTTCATTGTAATTTTTTTGTTTTTACTTTATTTATTTTTCTATACACTACTCTAACACGATTCACACACTTATGAGTGGACTCTATACCCGGGCTGAGTGCAACCTAAGATAAGTTAGAGACTGTGTAATGATAATCTTCTAGATGTAAATCCTGTTTGGTTGTCATGAAAGTCTCACCTAGAGTTAACATTTTCTATAATATTGCCATTTTAATAGTTTACCTATTAATTGGTTTAATATTTTAGAATTGAGTTGTGTGCTCTAGGAACAATTTTAGAACTATAGAGCTACCCATGGTAAAGGTTCACATAATAAAAAAACATAAGAAGAAAAGAATCGTGTAAATCTCATGTACATACGAAAAACCTACTCTATGTCATGTTCACTTTTACCTTCTAGTATACCCAAGTTTTTTTTTCTTTTTTTTTTTTGCATCATATTCTTCATCATGGTCACTTTTGAAAAAAATATCATTATCATATCATCTTCAAAACCATAAAAATTAAGGCTTGTTGTGAATAACTTTAACCACACGAAACATGGGATCAAATGGTGGCTCAAACATTACTCCATTAAGAAAGACCTTGCCATTGAGAGTTCTCAAACCAGATGTAAGCAACCTTAAGAATCTCGCTCGGAAGTTGAAAAAGGTACAACGTGTAATCTTTATGGGGAAATTTGGAAAAATTCTGGATTTACTTGAAGTTAATGTGCAAGTGGATGCCCTTACAACGTTGGCCCTATTCTATTACCCTCATTTCAGATGTTTCACCTTTAAGGACTTTCAGTTGGCCCCAACGTGGGAAGAGTTCGAACGAATAATGGGATATCCGATGAAGGGGAGCAAACCTTACGAGTACATTGAACACTACCCTTCACTGAAAACAATTGCTGAAACACTTAATATCCCTATAAAGGAAATAGAAGACAATAGAACCAACAAAGACAATTTGATCGGATTCCTAGTAAAATATCTTGAAGAGAAAGTAGTAAACTTAGCGAGAGATGGAAAATGGGACACTTTCATGGATGTGCTTGCCTTAATTATATATGGGATTGTTTTATTTCCAAGTGTTGAGGACTTTGTGGATTTTACGGCGGTAGACGTTTTTTTGGCCTACAAGCATAGAGGGGAGAACCCAGTACCAGCGGTTTTGGCTGACATTTACTACACGCTCGACTTCCGTCATGAGAAAGAAGGGGGCATAATCCATTGCTGCTCGCCAATACTATATATTTGGTTTGTCAAACATATTTTCCAAGACACACATCAGTTAAGAACTAAGAGCAAAAAGGAATGGGCCAACATTCTAGCAAATCTCAACGAAAGAACTGTCCAGTGGTATTCTCGGAGTCAAGATATAAATGAAGTGATTTGTAGACGTGGTCTCTTTGTCGATGTTCCCCTCATGGGAACTAAAGGGTGTATAAATTATAGTCCCTATGTGGCATTGAGACAAATGGGTTATCCTATGAGGAAACCTTCGATAATGGATGTAACAAAATCTTGTCATTCGTGGACGAGACGTTTATGATGCTAGCCTGCTGAGAAGAATACGTAAGTCTTGGGGAGATGTCGTTACAAGAGGTCAAGAATTAAGGCCTAGAAGTTGTGGTATAGGAGAGGAATATCATAATTGGGTGAAAAAGAGGGCATTAGAGATCAAGTTGCCTTTTCATTGCAACACAGTTGCTTCCGAAGTAGTAACAACAGAATCGTTTTTCAGTACTGAAGATTTAGAGGTTGACTTAGCTCTAAAAAGACAAGAAATTGAGAAATTACAACAAGAATTGGAGAGGGATCACCAAGCTTATATAGATATGGAGTATAAGAATACTCAACAATCCCTTATCCTTGAGAAAGTACATAAAAGAGGAAGAGAGGAAGAAGAAAGCAAGAATAGAACTCGGATCTGTTTGCGGGGTGCGAATGAAGAGTTGAGACTCAGACGTCAAGAAAGGGATGATGCAGTGATTGAAGGTCTCAGGCTTAAGGAGTTGCTAAAAAATATGGGGAAAAACATGAAGTCATCTGTCGACAAGAAGCAAATCTAAAGCAACAAATAGAGAGGGTAAAAGCGGAATGTGAAAGCAAGATAATGGTAGAAAGGCAATGTCAAGAAGAGATCGTTGAGGCATACCGACTTGAACTTGCAAGAAAAGAAGACGAGATGCATACACAAAAAGACACTATCGAGAGACTTGTTCAAGAAGGAATGTTTTGGATGGACCGCTTCTCCAAACTAGTTTATTTAACCAATTCGGTTATCGGAGATATTCCACCGTTATTAAGAGATGCAGACGGGATGGTTAATCCTCTCTCTACCCCTCAAGAGATCTCCATTTTTATTGAGCATTGTAAAAGTTTAATTGAGCAAATGAAAAAAATGATTGCTCATTAAATTTTCAAATTCCGTGTGTTATGTTACTACTTTCGTTTTGTTAAGTTTTGTTTGTGGTAAAACTTGTATTTTTTTTTTCTCAATGAATTAAATTTGGCTCCACTTTTGATCTCATGGTTCTCTCTTTATTATTGGTTAAGATATTCACAAACAAGCAATAAATAGGTCTTTAACATTCATGCATCATTACATTTTCATACATCACATTGCATACTCATGCCATATTCTTTCACAGAAAAAATAACACAACAAATAAAAAAACTGGTGCTACGACACCGTTATCGGACACGATCCCAATTAAAAATCATGGATGAGCTAGAGCAAACAGAAATATGAGAAGACGTGAACCAACTCAAGGGGAAAATGACCAAGATCTTGGAGATTCTACAAGCACTTGGAAATAGAAATGATGGGAATCCTTTGGTAGACGAGGGGATGCCCCAAAACACTCTTGTTCACCCAACGGGTGTCGCTCCACACCTTCACACTAATTATCAAGAAGGGAAGGCACAACAATTTCCACCTTGTGGTCTGCTGCCAACAACAATCCGCTGGTCGTGGCTACAAATCTGCAACATAGTACTGGCGAGTTCCCTCATGTGCAACCTTCGCCCCTTACTTTGGGATTTCCTAGCTCTTCGTCGCAAGGAAAAGCTACCGAAGCTACGCCGGTGATGTTTAACATACCTCATGAACCTCGACCGCTCGAGAGCAATCAATCCCAAGAAAAATGGCAAGCCTTTGAAGCGCGTTTGAGAGTCATCGAAGGGGGAAACAATTATGGATTTGATGCTTCAGACCTACGCCTCGTTTCTGATGTTATACTACCTCTGAAATTCAAGTTGGCTGAATTCGACAAATACAAGGGAACTACATGCCCTAAGAACCATCTTATTATGTTTGTCGAAAAATGGGTTTTTACGCCCATGACGAAAAACTGCTAATTCACTTCTTTCAAGACAGTTTGATAGGAGCTTCCCTGAGTTGGTATATGCACCTTGAGCGAGCTCATATCGGCTCTTAGAAAGATTTGGTGGATGCCTTTTTGAAACAATACAAATATAATCTTGACATGGCTCCTGATAGAATGCAGTTGCAAAATATGACAAAACGAGACAATGAAACATTCAAGGAATATGCCCAACGATGGAGAGAGCTAGCTTCCCAGGTTGAACCCCCTATCAGAAAAAGAAATGGTGACCATGTTCATAAACACTCTTCAACCTCCGTTTTATGACAAAATGATAGGAAGCGTCTCGTTAAATTTTTCAGATCTCGTCATCATAGGCGAAAGAGTAGAAATGGGATTGAAAAGCGGAAAGATTGCTTCTGGCTATCCCGGATTGAATAACACAAAGAAGCCACCCGTAGGTGCGAATAAGAAAAAGGAGGGAGAAAGCCATTTTGTGGCGTCAAACCCAACTAATCCTTCTTTCGTGCATCACCCCTACGCCGCTGCAACCTCACAAACCTCAAGTACCATAAGTCAAAACTTACAAGGGAATCAAGATTCCTATGAAAATCAGGGAAGAAACTATCGTGGGAGGAAGTTCGTACATTTCGACCCAATCCCTATGACTTATGCAGAATTATTACCGCATCTAGTTAGCAATTCTATGGTCGCACTATGTCCAGGGAAACCTATAGAACCGCCCTACCCAAAAGGATATGACTCGAACACCGCATGCGATTACCACTCTGGGGCTATAGGACACTCTACTGAAAATTGCCTAGCTTTAAAATTTAAGGTGCACGATTTGCTTAAAGGTGGATGGTTGAATTTCAAAGAAAACGAGCCTAACATGAAAAAAATCCCCTACCAATCCATGGTGGACCAATAGTGAATGCTATTGAAGAAAATCACCAATTAATAAGGGAGGTCGAGAGAATTAAGACCCCGATGGGACTAATTTTCTGAGTTATGCAAATTTGGGTTAATCCAAGGAAACGCCGATGGGAAAGCAAGATGCAATTTCCACCTCAATGAAGATCATTCCATGGAAGAATGCAATGAGTTCAAAAAAGAACTTCAAAAATTGATAAACACGGGCATCGTTCAAATAGGTCGTTGGGAAAAGGATGATGATATGATCGCAACCCAATCAGAAGAAAAACTTGGCATAACCATCCCAAAGCCATTAGTCATTCACTTCACTAAGGAGGAAACTATGAATGCCCCTAGTGATCTGAGGACCTTAATAGTTCGGATACCAAGCCCTTTTCCATATAAAGACAATAAAGCGGTACCTTGGAACTATAATGTAGAGGTACATCTGGCAGAACAAAAGAATGAAGATGCTTCTAGCTCAAAAACAACCGCTGCCACGAACGTTTCAGGGATAGGAGGGATGACTAGAAGTGGTCGGATATACTCCCCGAAAACATCATAGAGAGAAATAATAGTGGCGTCTAAGAAGGCATACAAATATAAAGGGAAAAAGAAAGTAATTGTAACAGAAGAAGTTGAAAAGGAGAAAGTAGAAAATGAGAAAGGGGTTTCTAATGATGAAGCTCGTGAGTTTCTCAAAATCATCCAACAGAGTGAATACAAAATAGTCGACCAACTCAACCATACTCTTGCAAGGATTTCATTGTTGTCCGTACTGATGAATTATGAGTCCCACCGGAAGCTATTGATGAAAATACTAAACGAGGCCCATGTCACTCACAACATCACCTTGGACAAATTTGGAGGCATCATAAATAACATCACTGCCAACAACCACCTAACCTTCACAGATGATGAGCTGCCGACCGAAGGGAGAGGGCATAATAAAGCACTACACATATCAGTGATGTGTCTCGACCATATAATATCGAGAGTCCTCATTGACAATGGCTCCTTGCTGAATGTCATATCAAAATCTACATTAGCAAAACTACCTTATGATGGTACATATATGAGACCAAGCCCCATGGTTGTTAGAGCTTTCGATGGGAGTCGTAGAGAAGTAATGGGAGAAATCGAACTCCCAGTTCAAATAGGCCCGGTCACATTTGAAATCACGTTTCACGTAACGGACATTGTACCCGCCTATAGTTGCTTGTTGGGAAGGCCATGGATCCATTCTGCCGGCGTAGTGCCATCAACCTTACATCAAAAGCTGAAGTATATGGTAAATGATCAATTGGTAATCGTGTCAGGAGAAGAAGACTTGTTGGTGAGTAAGTTGTCCACCACACCTTATGTTGAGACGGCAGAAGAAGCTCTAAAGACCGCCTTCCAAACACTAGATATTGTGGACACCACTTACGTCGAGACGACACCTATAGAACCACATATGAAACGCTACTATTATGGTGGCTAAGTTCATGTTGAGCAGAGGACACCATCCATGGCACAGGTTGGGGAAAGATGAAGAAGGGATCAAAGAACTGGTGGAACTTCCTGAGAATAAGGATAAGTGGGGTTTAGGCTACAAACCCACCCAGGCTGACAAACAAAGATTGGTCAAAGAAAAAAAAGAAAAGAGATTAGCTCGGATCGAGAATCGAGAGCCTAGAACTGAAAGGATTCCCATCTGTGACATCCAACAGAGTTTCCAAAGTGCAAGACCAACAAGTGAGATCCATATTGCAGCAGCTGGAGATGACATTTCCGTTGATGAAGCTAATTGGATTCGTCCGTGTGGTGCAGGAGCAGAAATCAAGAATTGGAAATTAGTCAAGTCGCCTATAATATTTAATGCAATTCCCATGTAATTCTAAAAGCATTATTACTCTTACTAAGACCTTAAGATACTTCATTATATTTAGGATGGACACAATTTTGTTTTCCCAGTACTTTGAATTTCAATAAATGCATTCTCATTTTATTTTCTTATTGTTCTTTCTTACCGTTCTCATATTTTAACATTCATTCGCCAAAATTGTTCTTTTTTCTTTCTTTCTTTTTTTTCTTCCCCTTATCCTAGCCTTGAATCCTGCAGATTTGGGAATAGTCCATTCACAGATGACTGTAGTAAGATCTCGTCGCATAATTTTGACAATCTTGTTAGTCAAACAGAAAAAGATAACGAAGAAGAATATGAACCTCCTCTAGAGTTGTTAAAAGCGGTAGAACGGGAAGCCAAGGGTATCATGCCCTATGAGGAACTGACGGAAATGATTAATCTAGGGACAGAAGAAATAAAGAAAGAAATTAAAGTCGGCACCATTTTAAAGAAAGAAGTGTATCCAAAGAACTAATCCAACTCCTACATGAATACAAAGATGTTTTTGCCTGGTCATATCAAGATATGCCTGGATTGGATACTAGCATAGTGGAGCATAAATTGCCCTTAAAACCCGATTTTTCTCCGGTCAAACAAAAATTAAGGCGAATGAAGCTCGATGTGTCATTAAAAATTAGGGAAGAAGTAAAAAAACAATTTGACGTAGGATTCCTGGCTGTGGAAAATTATCCCTAATGGATAGCCAATATCGTACCGGTGCCGAAAAAGGATGGCAAAGTTCGAATGTGTGTCGACTATAGGGACCTTAACAAAGCCAGTCTTAAAGATAATTTTCCGTTACCTCACATCGATATTCTGGTTGACAATACGGCTCGCCATTCACTCTTTTCTTTTATGGATGGTTTTTCTAGGTACAATCAAATTAAGATGGCAGCTGAAGATATGGAAAAAGAGACTTTCATCACCCCTTGGGGAACATTTTGTTACAAAGTAATGCCTTTTGGTCTGAAGAATGCTGGGGCGACCTACCAAAGAGCTATGGTAACCCTATTCCATGACATGATACATAAAGAGGTAAAAGTTTATGTAGACGACATGATTGCTAAGTCACAAACAGAAGAAAAACATATTATTGATCTAAAGAAACTCTTCGAAAGACTTAGAAAGTTTAAGCTAAAGCTTAATCCTTCCAAGTGTACTTTCGGCGTGAGGTCGTGCAAATTATTGGGATTTGTGGTTAGTCAGAAAGGAATAGAGGTTGACCCCGATAAGATTCCGGCCATTTCAGAAATGCCTCCCCCGAGTACTGAAAGAGAAGTTCGTGGATTTCTTGGGAGACTAAATTATATTTCAAGATTTTTATCACAACTAACTACGACTTGTGAACCGATCTTTAAACTTTTACGGAAAAATCAAACAGTTGTGTGGAACGAAGAATGTCAAAACGCATTTGAAAAAATCCGACAGTATTTGCATAAGCCTCCAATTCTAGTCCCCCCAGTTCTAGGCCGACCCTTGATTATGTATCTTACAGTTCTCGACGGGGCCATGGGATGCGTGTTGGGGCAACACGATGAAACAGGAAAAAAGGAGCATGCCATTTACTATCTAAGTAAACAATTTACAGAGGTTGAAACAAGATATACAATGTTAGAACGTACTTGTTGTGCCTTAGCCTGGGCGGCCCATCGCTTGAGGCAATACATGTTTTGCCACACGACTTACTTGATATCCAAAATGGATCCAATCAAGTACATTTTTGAAAAGCCTGCTCTCACAGGGCGAATTGGTCGCTGGCAGGTGATGTTATCAGAATATGATATTACCTATGTAACTCAGAAGGCCATCAAAGGGAGTGCCTTAGCAGATTATCTAGCTAATCAACCTATAGATGATTATAAGTCAATGCAATGCGAATTCCCAGACGAAAGCATCATGGTTATGTTTGAAGAACACGATAATGGAAAATGGACCTTGTTCGACGGGGCCTCAAACATAATGGGGCATGGGGTTGGGGTTGTCTTGATATCTCCCAAAAAACAGTTCATACCTATCACAGCGCGCTTGTGTTTTGATTGTACCAATAATATGGCAGAATATGAAGCTTGTGCCTTGGGAATTTTGGCGGCTTTGGAATCAAAAGCGAAAATGCTGGAAGTGTATGGAGATTCAGCTCTGGTCATTAATCAGCTTAACCAAGAATGGGAAACTCGAGATATGAAATTAATACCTTATTTTACCTACATAAAAGAATTGTCCTTACAATTTGAAAAAATCACCTTTCACCATGTCCCTCGAGAAAACAATCAATTGGCTGATGCTTTGCCTACTTTATCCTCGATGTTCCAAATAAGTCGAAACGATGAAATCCCATCCATTAAATTGGAGAGTTGAGATCATCCTGCCTACTGCCACTTAATGGAAGAAGAAACTGACGGGAAACCGTGGTATCACGACATCAAACATTATCTTATAAATAGAGAATATCCTCCCGGAATATCGGAGAATGAGAAAAGAACTTTGAGACGGTTAGCCGCGAGCTTTTTCGTGAATGAAAATATTTTGTATAAGAGGAATCATGATATGGTACTCCTTAGATGCGTTGATGTCAATGAGACAAAAGAAATTCTACAAGATGTCCACGATGGCTCTTATTGGATCCATACACACGCCATGTCTAGAAAGATTCTTCGGGCCAGGTATTACTGGCTCACCCTAGAAAAAGATTGTTTTAATTATGTGAAGAAATGCCATAAGTGTCAAATATATGCTGATAATATCCACGCCCCACCAATGCCTCTAAACACCCTTTCAGCGCCCTGGTCGTTCTCAATGCGGGGCATAGACGTCATCGGAATGATTAAACTGAAAGCATCAAATGGACATCGCTTCATCTTGGTGGCAATCGATTACTTTACCAAATGGGTAGAGGCCGTTTCGTACGCCAATGTAACCAGAAATGTGGTAGTCAAATTCATAAAAAGGAGTTAATTTGTCGTTATGGCCTACCAAGCAAGATCATTACTGACAATGCCACAAATCTGAATAACAAAATGATGGATGAATTGTGTGCCACCTTTAAAATTCAACACCACAACTCGTCCCCGTACAGACCAAAAATGAATGGTGCAGTTGAAGCAGCCAATAAAAACATCAAAAAAATTCTTCAGAAAATGGTTGTAACATACAAAGATTGGCATGAGATGTTGCCGTTTGCACTACACGGGTATCGCACTTCGATACACACTTCAACTGGGGCAACCCCTTTTTCCCTAGTATATGGGATAGAGGCTGTACTACCCATTGAGGTTGAAATCCCCTCACTAAGAGTATAAATGGAAGCCAAACTAGAGGAGTCGGAATGGGTACAAACCCGTTTCGATCAATTAAATTTAATTCAAGAAAAAAGGTTGGCGGCCTTATGCCATGGGAAATTATATCAGAAAAGATTGAAAAGAGCGTACGAGAAAAAAGTACGTCCTCGAGAATTCCGGGAGGGAGACTTGGTGTTAAAAAAGATCTTACCCATTCAAAAGGATTATCGTGGGAAATGGACCCCTAACTATGAGGGCCCATACGTCGTGAAGAAAGCTTTCTCAGGTGGAGCTTTGATCCTCACGAATATGGATGGAAAAGATTTAGTCCTCCCTGTAAACTCAGATGTCGTAAAAAAGTATCATACTTAAATAATGAATACCCGCTAGGTTGAAAACCTAAAAAGGCGACCTAGGCAAAAATTAGGGTACAAAAAAATACCCGCTGGGTTGAAAACCTGAAAAGGTGACATAGGCAAAAATTAGGATACAAAAAATAATAATGGATACCCGCTAGGTTGAAAACCTGAAAGGGCGACCTAGGCAAAAATTAGGGTACAAAAAA
>JBBPBQ010000003.1:16752329-16820646 GCA_037974755.1 Cicer yamashitae
AAAACCAAAACAAAAAAAATACCTGCTAGGGTTGAAAACCTGAAAAGGCGACCTAGGCAAAAATTAGGGTACAAAAATAATAATAAATACCTGCTCGGTCGAAAACCTAAAAGGACAACATAGGCAAAAATTAGGGTACAAAAAAAAATATAATAAATACCTACTGGGTTAAAAACTTGAAAGGGCAACGTAGGAGAAGAAGAAAAACAACATCAACAACAACAAAAACAAAGAATATATACTCAAAGGCAAGACCAACAGTATCGATCGGACTATGGCACGAGAAGTTAGTACAATCTACCCGTGAATTACTAGTAACCAAGTCGGGTCTTCCACCCATTCCTTTTGTTTTATCTTATGTATATTCTTTTTTTTTACGACGAATATTGAACCTCAATATATTGATATATACTTTTATCATCTTTATAATTTAACCTTCTTTCTCGAATGCATGTTATGATTATCGTGTACTGGAAAGTAAAACATATATCATACCTCGATATAATGAATTGCGATAAAGTCGGATATATTAGAGGTTGTTTAGAGTGCAAGGCAGACGACAATATGAGATCCAACTAAAGATTACAACAATAATTCTTCTTCAAAAAAAAAAGAAGAAAAAAAAACAAAAAACAAAAACAAAAGCAAAAAAACAAAAACAAAAAAAAACACAAAAAACAAAAAAAAAGGGAAAAAAGAGAAATGGACAAAAGAGAGATCAAAAATATCAAGTTCAAGAAAAATGTATAAGTGCCTTTTTCATCCATGATTTTAATGGTCGTGTCCAATAAAAATATTAATAAAACATATTCATTCATTCATGCATTCATTCATCCATTCATGACATTACATAAATTTAAAGCCGAGAAAACGACACGCATGTTGAAGCCGGGAAAACGACTCGCACCTAAAACCGAGAAAACGACCCGCATCTTGAAGCCGGGAAAACGACTTGCACTTGAAGCCGAGAAAACGACCCGCATGTTGTAGCCGGGAAAACGACTCGCACTCGAAGCCGAGAAAACGACCCGCATGTTGAAGCCGGGAAAACGAATCGCACTCGAAGCCGAGAAAACGACCTGCATCTTGAAGCCGGGAAAACGACTCGCACCTAAAGCCGAGAAAACGACCAGCATGTTGAAGCCGGGAAAACGACTCGCACCTAAAGCCGAGAAAACGACCCGCATTTTGAAGCCGGGAAAACGACTCGCACCCAAAGCCGAGAAAACGACCCGCATCTTGAAGCCGGGAAAACGACTCGCTCCCAAAGCCGAGAAAACGACCCGCAACTTGAAGTCGGGAAAACGACTCGCACCCTTCTAAATAATTCTTTTCGGACAAAATTAGAGTTGTCATCTTTACTTATCTTTTACTTTGATTCTCAAGTAAATTCTAAGTAAAGAGGGGCAGCTGTTGACACTTAATTTTGTCCGCTTTTTATTTATTTATTTATTTATTTAACTATTTATTTATTTTTATTTTTTATTAAAAAAAAAGGGAAATAATAATAATAATAATAAATGTATAGAAATATTAAAATAAAAATAAATAATTAGGGCTTTAAACTTTAGACAATCACATATGTTCCCGGTTTTTGTTTGCTTCTAATTCCAATTCACACTGTTTCGTAAAAAAAATAATAATAAAAAAATATATAAAAAAATATTTAAAAAAAATATATAAAAAAATAATAATAACAAATAAATAAAGGTACACAATTGAATGAAAGAAACCGAAAAGAAATGGATTGATGGTCATAAAAATCGGTATAATGAGAATCAATTGAATGGATGAGAATCAATTGAATAGTTTTCCCTTAGGATTAGAATTAATAGTCGTTGCCGCCGATGAAATTCATCCTTGCTCGCCGCGCCACATCTCACCTCTTTCTTCGTTATTATTATATTTTCGTTACGTTGTTTTTTTAACAAAAATTAATTTTCTTTAAAACAAAAAATAAATAGATACAATCCGTGAACAAACATCTCACCTCTTTTTTTCGTTATTGTTATTATTAGTATTATCGCTATTACAATTATTACTATTTATTATTATTATTATCACTATTATGTTGTTAATTTATTTTGATATGTATATATATAAAGTAAAATTAATAATAAAATCAGTCAACATATAAATATTTTCAACCCAAGAACTACGTGTGTTTTGATTTCCCCATTGCACCTGGGGATACGTAGGAACAATGTTTTTTCCTTGTCAAACCAAATTAATAAAAAAATATTTTTCCTTCTTTTATTAATGTAAATAATTTATTTATTTTTTAGTATTCTTTTTGGGGTAAAAATAAATGAATAAATAAATAAATAGTTTGTATACAATTAATTAAAGGGTAACCATTTTAACGGACGTTGTAAGATGGTAATACTTTCCCTACTCGTAATCGACTCCTGAATCCGAATTTTTGGTTCAAAAATCATTATTTTAGGTTTTATCCAATTTTTCCTTTGAATAAAATAAAATTGGTGGCGACTCCTTTTTCGCGAAAAAATTGGACGCAACACTCATAACATAAAGTCATTGGATAGAAATGTTTATTTCAAAATAGATGTCATACAACAATTGCCACTAAGATGTGATTTTCATAGACTAACGCATAAAAATGGCGATTGTGAACCTTATGCATCTTGTTATTTTTATGAGGAGGATCATCAAAGTTACCACTGTGAGGAGTATGGTTTTATTTCAAATATCAGGAGTTGACGAATCTCATCTTGAATAACCATTAATTATATAAGTATTTAATTGTATGTGATATCCTTTCAACTAGCATCCTAAGATATTAGGTGTCCGGAATTAAAATACGATATATATAACTTGTTAATTACTACGATAATCTCAGGTCAAAGAAAATTATTATATTTTTTCTTGAGAATTGTCTCTTGACAGATTAAGGTAATATTAACCATTAAAAAATATCAACTGAGTCAGTTTGTTGATCATATCAACACATATACATCATCTATATATGTAATTTAATAATTGAGATCTATTAATCTTTATCCAATAATGAACATCACATATGTATTGATCTATCTAGATTATTGATGTCGTAATCAAAATAATCCTAAGATCACAAATAATTTAGATTAAAATAATAAAAGACTTGTTTCTCATTATCATAATCTCCATCACAATAACAAGTCTATAATTTTAATTAAGCACATATTAAGCTAACTGTTTAATAAAATAGAAAAAACTGATAATGACATTTAATACTTTATAAAATCTAAAATTGGTTACATGATTCATTGGATCTTTGGCATATCTAATTATTCCCAACATAACAACATAATAAATGATGTCTTATACATATATTCAAAAATAAGATATATGATTTAATATATTTGATGATATGAATAACAATCTATGTAAAATAGATTGGTGTTAAGGGTTACACACCAAAAAATTTCCCACTAGCACTAACGACAATAAAGAATCAACATAACATCCATCGACCTAGTGTGAGTATCATGATACTACTTAGAAAGAGACTTCTCTTTCTATTATTTTATATTATTATATTATTTAATGTAATCATCATGTATATGTTGACTTCTCTTTTTTCGATCATCTATTGAATGAGATATAAGCAACTGAGAATATCTCTGAATCACTAGTAATATTAAGATTCTTTACCTTACACAATTACTTCATCATCATCACAACAAATAAATAGTTTTCCCTTAGGATTAGAATTAATAGTCGTTGCCGCCGAATGAAATTCATCCTTGCTCGCCGCGCCACATCTCACCTCTTTCTTCGTTATTATTATATTTTCGTTACGTTGTTTTTTTAACAAAAATTGATTTTCTTTAAAACAAAAATAAATAGATACAATCCGTGAACAAACATCTCACCTCTTTTTTTCGTTATTATTATTATTATTATTATTATTATTATTATCGCTATTACAATTATTACTATTTATTATTATTATTATTATTATTATTATTATTATCACTATTATGTTGTTAATTTATTTTGATATGTATATATATAAAGTAAAATTAATAATAAAATCAGTCAACACATAAATATTTTCTACCCAAGAACTACGTGTGTTTTGATTTCCCCATTGCACCTGGGGATACGTAGGAGCAATGTTTTTTCCTTGTCTAACACAATTAATAAAAAAATATTTTTCCTTCTTTTATTAATGTAAATAATTTATTTATTTTTTAGTATTCTTTTTGGGGTAAAAATAAATGAATAAATAAATAAATAGTTTGTATACAATTAATTATAGGGTAACCATTTTAACGGACGCTGTAAGATGGTAATACTTTCCCTACTCGTAATCGACTCCTGAATCCGAATTTTTGGTTCAAAAATCATTATTTTAGGTTTTATCCAATTTTTCCTTTGAATAAAATAAAATTGGTGGCGACTCCTTTTTTGCGAAAAAATTGGACGCGACACTCATAACATAAAGTCATTGGATAGAAATGTTTATTTCAAAATAGATGTCATACAACAATTGCCACTAAGATGTGATTTTCATAGACTAACGCATAAAAATGGCGATTGTGAACCTTATGCATCTTGTTATTTTTATGAGGAGGATCATCAAAGTTACCACTGTGAGGAGTATGGTTTTATTTCAAATATCAGGAGTTGACGAATCTCATCTTGAATAACCATTAATTATATAAGTATTTAATTGTATGTGATATCCTTTCAACTAGCATCCTAAGATATTAGGTGTCCGGAATTAAAATACGATATATATAACTTGTTAATTACTACGATAATCTCAGGTCAAAGAAAATTATTATATTTTTTCTTGAGAATTGTCTCTTGACAGATTAAGGTAATATTAACCATTAAAAAATATCAACTGAGTCAGTTTGTTGATCATATCAACACATATACATCATCTATATATGTAATTTAATAATTGAGATCTATTAATCTTTATCCAATAATGAACATCACATATGTATTGATCTATCTAGATTATTGATGTCGTAATCAAAATAATCCTAAGATCACAAATAATTTAGATTAAAATAATAAAAGACTTGTTTCTCATTATCATAATCTCCATCACAATAACAAGTCTATAATTTTTATTAAGCACATATTAAGCTAACTGTTTAATAAAATAGAAAAAACTGATAATGACATTTAATACTTTATAAAATCTAAAATTGGTTACATGATTCATTGGATCTTTGGCATATCTAATTATTCCCAACATAACAACATAATAAATGATGTCTTATACATATATTCAAAAATAAGATATATGATTTAATATATTTGATGATATGAATAACAATCTATGTAAAATAGATTGGTGTTAAGGGTTACACACCAAAAAATTTCCCACTAGCACTAACGACAATAAAGAATCAACATAACATCCATCGACCTAGTGTGAGTATCATGATACTACTTAGAAAGAGACTTCTCTTTCTATTATTTTATATTATTATATTATTTAATGTAATCATCATGTATATGTTGACTTCTCTTTTTTCGATCATCTATTGAATGAGATATAAGCAACTGAGAATATCTCTGAATCACTAGTAATATCAAGATTCTTTACCTTACACAATTACTTCATCATCATCACAACAAATAAATAGTTTTCCCTTAGGATTAGAATTAATAGTCGTTGCCGCCGAATGAAATTCATCCTTGCTCGCCGCGCCACATCTCACCTCTTTCTTCGTTATTATTATATTTTCGTTACGTTGTTTTTTTAACAAAAATTGATTTTCTTTAAAACAAAAATAAATAGATACAATCCGTGAACAAACATCTCACCTCTTTTTTTCGTTATTATTATTATTATTATTATTATTATTATTATCGCTATTACAATTATTACTATTTATTATTATTATTATTATTATTATTATTATTATCACTATTATGTTGTTAATTTATTTTGATATGTATATATATAAAGTAAAATTAATAATAAAATCAGTCAACACATAAATATTTTCTACCCAAGAACTACCTGTGTTTTGATTTCCCCATTGCACCTGGGGATACGTAGGAGCAATGTTTTTTCCTTGTCTAACACAATTAATAAAAAAATATTTTTCCTTCTTTTATTAATGTAAATAATTTATTTATTTTTTAGTATTCTTTTTGGGGTAAAAATAAATGAATAAATAAATAAATAGTTTGTATACAATTAATTATAGGGTAACCATTTTAACGGACGCTGTAAGATGGTAATACTTTCCCTACTCGTAATCGACTCCTGAATCCGAATTTTTGGTTCAAAAATCATTATTTTAGGTTTTATCCAATTTTTCCTTTGAATAAAATAAAATTGGTGGCGACTCCTTTTTTGCGAAAAAATTGGACGCGACACTCATAACATAAAGGCATTGGATAGAAATGTTTATTTCAAAATAGATGTCATACAACAATTGCCACTAAGATGTGATTTTCATAGACTAACGCATCAAAATGGCGATTGTGAACCTTATGCATCTTGTTATTTTTATGAGGAGGATCATCAAAGTTACCACTGTGAGGAGTATGGTTTTATTTCAAATATCAGGAGTTGACGAATCTCATCTTGAATAACCATTAATTATATAAGTATTTAATTGTATGTGATATCCTTTCAACTAGCATCCTAAGATATTAGGTGTCCGGAATTAAAATACGATATATATAACTTGTTAATTACTACGATAATCTCAGGTCAAAGAAAATTATTATACTTTTTCTTGAGAATTGTCTCTTGACAGATTAAGGTAATATTAACCATTAAAAAATATCAACTGAGTCAGTTTGTTGATCATATCAACACATATACATCATCTATATATGTAATTTAATAATTGAGATCTATTAATCTTTATCCAATAATGAACATCACATATGTATTGATCTATCTAGATTATTGATGTCGTAATCAAAATAATCCTAAGATCACTAATAATTTAGATTAAAATAATAAAAGACTTGTTTCTCATTATCATAATCTCCATCACAATAACAAGTCTATAATTTTAATTAAGCACATATTAAGCTAACTGTTTAATAAAATAGAAAAAACTGATAATGACATTTAATACTTTATAAAATCTAAAATTGGTTACATGATTCATTGGATCTTTGGCATATCTAATTATTCCCAACATAACAACATAATAAATGATGTCTTATACATATATTCAAAAATAAGATATATGATTTAATATATTTGATGATATGAATAACAATCTATGTAAAATAGATTGGTGTTAAGGGTTACACACCAAAAAATTTCCCACTAGCACTAACGACAATAAAGAATCAACATAACATCCATCGACCTAGTGTGAGTATCATGATACTACTTAGAAAGAGACTTCTCTTTCTATTATTTTATATTATTATATTATTTAATGTAATCATCATGTATATGTTGACTTCTCTTTTTTCGATCATCTATTGAATGAGATATAAGCAACTGAGAATATCTCTGAATCACTAGTAATATCAAGATTCTTTACCTTACACAATTACTTCATCATCATCACAACAAATAAATAGTTTTCCCTTAGGATTAGAATTAATAGTCGTTGCCGCCGAATGAAATTCATCCTTGCTCGCCGCGCCACATCTCACCTCTTTCTTCGTTATTATTATATTTTCATTACGTTGTTTTTTTAACAAAAATTAATTTTCTTTAAAACAAAAATAAATAGATACAATCCGTGAACAAACGTCTCACCTCTTTTTTTCGTTATTATTATTATTATTATTATTATTATTATTATTATTATTATTATTATTATTATTATCGCTATTACAATTATTACTATTTATTATTATTATTATTATTATTATTATTATTATCACTATTATGTTGTTAATTTATTTTGATATGTATATATATAAAGTAAAATTAATAATAAAATCAGTCAACACATAAATATTTTCTACTCAAGAACTACGTGTGTTTTGATTTCCCCATTGCACCTGGGGATACGTAGGAGCAATGTTTTTTCCTTGTCTAACACAATTAATAAAAAAATATTTTTCCTTCTTTTATTAATGTAAATAATTTATTTATTTTTTAGTATTCTTTTTGGGGTAAAAATAAATGAATAAATAAATAAATAGTTTGTATACAATTAATTATAGGGTAACCATTTTAACGGACGCTGTAAGATGGTAATACTTTCCCTACTCGTAATCGACTCCTGAATCCGAATTTTTGGTTCAAAAATCATTATTTTAGGTTTTATCCAATTTTTTCTTTGAATAAAATAAAATTGGTGGCGACTCCTTTTTCGGGAAAAAATTGGACGCAACACTCATAACATAAAGTCATTGGATAGAAATGTTTATTTCAAAATAGATGTCATACAACAATTGCCACTAAGATGTGATTTTCATAGACTAACGCATAAAAATGGCGATTGTGAACCTTATGCATCTTGTTATTTTTATGAGGAGGATCATCAAAGTTACCACTATGAGGAGTATGGTTTTATTTCAAATATCAGGAGTTGACGAATCTCATCTTGAATAACCATTAATTATATAAGTATTTAATTGTATGTGATATCCTTTCAACTAGCATCCTAAGATATTAGGTGTCCGGAATTAAAATACGATATATATAACTTGTTAATTACTACGATAATCTCAGGTCAAAGAAAATTATTATACTTTTTCTTGAGAATTGTCTCTTGACAGATTAAGGTAATATTAACCATTAAAAAATATCAACTGAGTCAGTTTGTTGATCATATCAACACATATACATCATCTATATATGTAATTTAATAATTGAGATCTATTAATCTTTATCCAATAATGAACATCACATATCTATTAATCTATCTAGATTATTGATGTCGTAATCAAAATAATCCTAAGATCACAAATAATTTAGATTAAAATAATAAAATACTTGTTTCTCATTATCATAATCTCCATCACAATAACAAGTCTATAATTTTAATTAAGCACATATTAAACTAACTGTTTCATAAAATAGAAAAAACTGATAATGACATTTAATACTTTATAAAATCTAAAATTGGTTAGATGATTCATTGGATCTTTGGCATATCTAATTATTCCCAACATAACAACATAAGATATATGATTTAATATATTTGATGATATGAATAACAATCTATGTAACATAGATTGGTGTTAAGGCTTACACACCAAAAAATTTCCCACTAGCACTAACAACAATAAAGAATCAACATAACATCCATCGACCTAGTATGAGTATCATGATACTACTTAGAAAGAGACTCATTTATTATATTATTTAATGTAATCATCATGCATATGTTGACTTCTCTTTTTTCGATCATCTATTGAATGAGATATAAGCAATTGAGAATATCTTTGAATCACTAGTAATATCAAGATTCTTTACCTTACACAATTACTTCATCATCATCACAACGAGATCAACGAGATTTTCAAAGGTAAAAACTATGTCATGTTAAAAACAACTTCCTCATCCAAACAACCTTCTAATCACATTTAGAAGTAGATCTACTCAGCTTATAAGAGAATTAGAAATTATCATTGATTTGAAACTCTTCTAGCTTCAACTACCACAATTTATGCAAAACCTAATCCAAATTGTGATATTAAATTACTTTTATTGATATAGAAGTATTTGTCAACGTAACACCTTACAATGATATTTTCCTTACCATCTATCAAGAATATGCCTTTAGTGAATTATAGTTTGAAGGATATTATTGATTACAATTGAGTGACCTTCACTAAAATTAAATTTGTACCTTTTTATTATGCTCCAAGGATATGAGATTAAAGGTATAATACATATAATGATGTACATGATAATTTCAATTTTCACAACAAATTAAATCATTTTCATGTATTCCTTCTCTAGCGATGAAATTGAAAATTATATCCTACACAAATCATTGTGATGTTATCATATGTACCTTGACTAAGATGAAACAAATTCATGGATATATCTCTCTAGATCCTGAATCCTAACACTTAGAAAATGTTCTCTACGTCCTCTATCAAGAAACACTTACAAACTTTACTTTTATACTCTATACGGATATTGTTATTTTATAAGTTGTACATTTTTCACATATAAAACCAAAATCAATAACGCTCCCACTAACCTCTATTTGTACACAAGTTAACAAAAGAATTTTTGATGGATTCCCTCACATATTTTATATGATGACGCAACTTGTCGTATCTATCCAAATCTTGTGTAACCTGGTTAAGTGACATCCATAACCCTTATGAAATTGATTCATGTTCCATTACATATAGGACTTGTGGTGTGTAAGACCCTTAATTTTAAACTCTAAATTATGCAATTTTAGTATATTTTGTGTTGAATTGCTGAGGCATTTAGCCCAATTTTAATTCATTTTGTGAATTAAGTACCAAAATCATATTTTGTTAGAGTTTGTAATATGTTTAATATATATATAAATATATATATATATATTTTGAAACCCGATTAAAAATATTTGTCAGAGAATAATTTAGTTAGTTGTGAAAATTTAATACCGAGCAGTTCTTTTAAATATCACTGGTTGCTGAAAATTTTATCCGTCAATTGAGTTGCGACGAGAGTAGATATTTTTATCAAAATAGTTTGAGATGTGAGTGAAGTAATGTGTGTAAGAGTATTTAGATATTTTTGGATTGGTTTTAATATATATATATATATATATATATATATATATGTGTGTGTGTGTGTGTGTGTGTGTGTGTGTGTGTGAGAAGGAAGAAAGGGAAACAGAAAGCAAGCTAAAAAAACATTTCCCTGAGCCTCACGAAACTTTTTTCTTTTTCTTTCTTCTTCTATTTCGCGAAACCAAAGTGTTGGTGGTTTTCAAAACGACACAAACACAAACCACCATTTCTCGCCTAGGTCTAAGCTTCCATTCAAGAAGTGTCAGGAGGGAAAGTTACTATTCTCCACACTACGGTGCTTGTTAGCTAACTTTCGAGGTATCGACACGAGCGAGAGTTTTCGCCGTATTTGATCGCGGTAGCGGAACCGGTTGGGAAAGCAATAACGAAGGTAAGGGCTCCTTCCAAATTTCTAGTTTACATATAGGGACTCTATATGTGTGATTGATATATGTTTAAGGTGTGATTGTGTGAAAAAAATCAATTTCGACGTGAATGTATATATTTTAAGTGAAAATACGGTTTGTTACATGTTATAAATTTATGATTAAATTTGATGTGATTAATGTGTGTGTTCAATGAGTGAATTATTGGAATTTAATTTGAGATGGTTTATGTGTGAATTGTTGAATTAAAAGTTGAGGTGGTTTATGTGTGAATTGTTGAAGTAAATTTGAGGTGGTTAATGAGTGATTTGCGGAGATTATAAGTTGGTGTGATTTATATGTTCATAATTGATATTATGAATGTTTGATATGTGATAAATGTGTAAATTTATGGAGATTAAAAGTTGGTTTCATTATGTGCTCATAATTGATATTATGAATGATTGTGGTTTGATTATGTGTGAAGTTGTGGTGATTAAGTTTTGATGTGATTATGTGTTTAAAACTGCTATATGTGTGTGTTTGAGGTGTGTTGAGGTGCGAATTAGTGGTGACCGCGACGGGCCACGATGTTAAGGGGTGACCACGATGGGCCACGGGATGGTTCCATGAGTTGATTGGTCCATCTTAACCTTACGAGGATTTTCGTGTCGTGTTGGTATGTGAGAGACTGCACTCTTGTATATCGTGCTGGTCTGTGAGCGACTGCACTCTTGTAAATTATGCTGGTCTGTGAGCGACTGCACTCTTATAAATCGTGCTAGTTTGTGAGAGACTGCACTCTTGTAAGTCGTGCTAGTCTGTGAGAGGCTGCACTCTTGTAAGTTGTGCTAGTCTGTGAGAGACTGCACTCTAGTAAATCGTGTTTTTCCGTGAGAGACTGCACTCGTGTTTTTCCGTGAGAGACTGCACCCGTGGTTGTCCGTGAGAGACTATATATTTAGGATTTACGCCCATCGAGGAGGGTATTTTATTGGGAATTCTGGAATCATGCGCATTGGCATATACACATTGCATTAGGGTGCTTGGCACGCAAGTCATGTTTGTTATACTATGATGATTGTATATACATACTCGGTTGTTGTTGGTTATTGTGCCGTAATTGCTTTGAGGTGTGAATTTGTGTTGATTAACTTTTGATGTAATTATGTGTTCATAATTGATGTTATGAATGTTTGATGTGTGATTGAGGTGTGAATTTGTGGAGATTAGTTTGGTGTGAATTGTGTTCATAATTGATATTATGAATGTTTGAAGTGTTATTGATGGACTTTGTATCGTAAGTGTTAAATTATTTCGAACCATTTTCAAAACTGGAAATCTGCATTATTTTGCAGTTGTATTCGGCTACATGCAGTGTGTAGTCGAATACATATTTGAAACGTTCAATTTTCATTTGAAATTTTAACATCGTATTCGAATACGAAACCTCGTATTGGAATACAAATGAGTGGATTTTGCCACTGACTTGATTTTGTATTCGGCTACGACCATGCTGTATTCGAATACGAAAATGCATTTTTGGTATTGACTTGTCCTGTTTCGTATTCGGCTACATCATGTCTCGTATTCAAATACAGATGTTCAGTTTTAGCTACTGACTTAGCACTCGTATTCGGCTACGACAGTGCTGTATTTGAATACGACAGTGCAGTTTTGTTAAAAACTTCATTTTCCAACATTGTTTATGCATATTTGACATATGAAAACCCTTTCAAGGAGTATGTTAAGATGACAAGTCCTATTGTGCATCTAAAATTTAAATGCTAAATGTTATTTGTTAAGTCCGATACTGTGTCAGAAGGAACCGACGGAGTATGTGGAGGTCACCCGGGTTATTATAGTTTTTAGTGGAATGATCATATTAGTTTTGGCTGCATAGGGACTTGATGTCTTTCTTTCGTGGTTGTAATTTTTTTATTTTGGGAAGACTGTACCTATAACTTATATTGTCAGTTTGACTTTTGTTTGGTGGGTCCATGCTCCATTTTTTTTATGTGACCGTGGGGGAGTTAGCATTCTTGGGGCAGCACTTTTGTACAGGTGTCTGCCAAGAATACCATTAGGGGTATGAGCGATGCCTGATAGGTCTCATAGCCCCAGTGTATTTTTTTGCTTAAATACTTTGGATTTTCGTCCCAAAAACTATTTTAGTTGGTTTGTAATTATGATGTCATTAATTATGATTTTGGTCGTTGTGTTACGACATGGTATTTTTATTAATTTGTTTTTGAAAAAAAAAAAATACACTCGCGCTGTTAAAAATCGGGGTGTTACATGGTGCTTGGATTTGTCCAAGTTCTATAATTCTCCCAATGGATCCTACAGAGATTTAACTTATTTAAGGAATGCATTATTTTCCATGACAAACCCTTTATCATTGGAGACTTTGTAGAAATAGTGTTTCAGAAATAATATTTTTAATGGAACATGATTACTAGTTAAGAAATAGGTGTATAAAGCCCACATTTCAGAAATAGAGTTATTACATTTGACAGACTCATCACAAATCAAACTATGTGTAACAGTGTTTGATTTTGATAGTCATCAAACTTCTAGCTTAAGTATTTATCATTATGATTCAATCATGTGATCTCAATACTCTTGTTAATATGAACTTCTACTTCATTCTTCAACTCTTTGAATACTTTTAAAAAATTCTTAGTAGTTTATGTTTCGCAAGATACATAAACCCTCGTTTACTATACTAAAAAGTAAATGCAACAAAGTCAAGAAGTCCCTCTTTTACAAACTTGTTTAGTGACTCGTATACATCCCATGCGTCAGGCCGAAAGATCACTAACTCTTTCACCATAATTGATGATCAGAGCTTATCATCATTTCCAATAAGTAATTATCAAAAACTTCAAACAATTCAAATTAAATGAAGTCCAAGGGTCCATTTTAATGACATTTTAATTATGTTTCTTACTTATATGGCCAAAACAATAATGTCAAGGTATATAAAAATCAAATAATTGGATTTGAACTTATTTGCATGTAGTCACGTATGGACAACTTGAGCACATGGTTCATGTCTTTCAAGATCTCCAACATTGAACACTTTAGAATAAACGAAACAACAATTGTCCTTTTATTACAACAAACATCATTTCTTATCATCTATAGAAATGGAAGTGATGTTTCCAAAAAAAGATTTGAATCATAGTAAACACTTATTAAGGTCCAAAGTAAGCCCAACAATTGTCCTTTTATTACCACAAAACATCATTGGTTATGTAGCAACAATTGTTGCATATCACATATGTAGGTTGGCTTTTGAATTTAATCAAGAATTTACCCATTTAGACATTGTATCCAATAACATGTAGAAGAAGTTGACATCGATGACAAAAAAAATTCAAGAGAAAATCTTTCTTTCTTCAACTTACACTCTTTTTGGTATATGAGACAGCTCTTCTTCAAATATTTGGTTCAACCATAGTAGAAGTAGCATTTTCCTTTGTAATCCTTCTTGCCAAATTTAATGCAATAGTACATGACTTAAAAACATTGCATCATGTCCATAATTTCCCACCATTAAAATTAAATTCCACAAAATTTCACAAGATAACCTAAAAAATTAAAAATTATATGCCAAAGTTGAATTACATAACTCTTAAGTTCATAACACAATAACATCCAAGAATAAAACAAAATAATAATCATTGAGGTTTGTTTCTCTATATTCAATTAAGACAATAGGAATGAGAATATCTTCAACTTCACCATTTGCATCACTATCATCTCCTTCAACATGAAATTATGTAGTTGGTAACAATGGGAAGCAGAACAATGCCCACTCTAGTACGTATAATTCGGGCTGGAGAAATCATCCAATATTTCCATGGAAAGATCAACAGGGTGAACCTCAAGGTCAACAAGGATCTCAATCAAATAAAGCTCCATCTTGTAAAGCTACTTGGGAGATTGCTATTGAAAAGTTAGCAACAAACACAAGTGCTTTCATTGAAGAGTCAATAGCCGTCCATAAAAATCACTCAGCTTTAATCAATAATCTTGATACCCAAATGGGTCAAATTGCTCAACAGCTAGCACAAAGAGCGCTCAAAAATTTTCCTAGTGACACAGTTCCAAATCCGTGAAATAATGTCAATGCCATGACAACGAGGAGTGGCAAGGTGATTGAACCTGTACCACCTAAAGCCAAAAAGGGTGGGAGTGCTACAATTCTAACCCACTCGGAGGAAATGGTCACCCCAACATCAGTTGAGGAGGACATCGTTTTTGAAAAGGAGGAAGAACATGTGGTGCAAAAAAAGGAGGCCCTGCCTGTAAGGCCCTTAATTTTTAAACTCTAAATTATGCAATTTTAGTATATTTTTGTGTTGAATTGTTGTGACGTTTAACTCAATTTTAATTCATTTTGGGAATTAAGTACCAAAAGCTTATTTTGTTAGAATTTGTTATATGTTTAATATATGTATATAATTATATATATATATATATATATTTTGAGGCTCGATTAAAATTATTTGTCGAAGAATAATTTAATTATGTTTCCAAAAATTTTAATACCGGGCAGTTTTGTTAGAAATATCCGGTTGCTGAAATTTTATCTATCAAGTGAGTTGCAACGAGAGTAGATATTTTTATCAAGATAGTTGAGATGTGAGTGAAGTGATGTGTGTAAGAGTTTTAATTATTTGTTGGTTTGGTTAATACATATATATATATATATATAGTAAGTTAGTAATATATATATATATATATATATATATATATATATGTTAAGTGAAGGAAGGAAGATGGGAGCTTCCTTTTCTTCCTCCTTCTTTCTCTGTTTTGAAACCATAGTATTAGCGGTTTTTAAAACCGCCAAACACAAACCTTCACTTTTCTTCGATTTCTGTGCTCCATCTCGAGAAGTGACAGAAGGCAAAGTTGGTCATCTCCACGCTACGATGTTAGTGAGCCAACTTTGAAAGTGGCGTCGCAAGGAAAGTTTTTACCGGAATGAATCGAGGTGCCGTAATCGGCTGTTAAAGCTATCGTTGAGGTAAGGGCTCCTTCCAAACTTTTAGTTTGCATTTAGGACCTTATGTGTGAATTTGTGGAAAATAAATTTGATGTGTTTGAGGTGTAGATTTGTGGAAATTGAATTTAATGTGTTTATGGGTGAAAATTTGGAGATTTAAATTGGTGATTTATGGTTGAAAATTTGGAGATTTAAATTGGTGATATTAATGTTGAAAATTTGGAGATATAATTTGGTGGTTTATGTTTGGAAATGTGGAGTTTTGAATTAATGTGATTTTGTTAGTAATGGTTAACAAAAAAAGAAATTGATTTTGACGTGTTTGAGTTACGTAATGAGTTGTTTTTAAATAAATGAGTTTGAACTGAAATTGAAATTTTAAAAAGAAAAAGTTTAGAGTATTTTATTAACTCAAAATTTCGGTGCTTTAATAGTCGAGTGTGTGTGATTTGGACAATATTTGTTTTAAGTTTTAACTAAATAATGTAGATTATTTGGCTGTAAAAGTTTGGTGTGTGAAAAACTTATATAATTTTGGGAATTTTGTTGTGGTTGGATAAATTTTAGTTGTGAACAAATTGTTATAAAAATTATATTTATGTAGTTAGCTCCTTGAGTCTCGAAAAGGAATCGAGACCATTGGCACCGAGTTAGCGGTGGGGAGAACTCTGATATATTAATGTTGTTGTGGTGATTTATGTTTGGTGTGATTGATGTGTTCATAATTAATATTATGAATTTTTGAGATGTATTTTATGTGTAGATTGGTGGAAAATGAATTTAATGTGTTGATAGGTGAAATTGTGGAAGTTGAATTTAATGTGTTTGAGGTGTGGGTTGTGGTGATTCAAGTTTGGTGTGGTTTATGTGTTCATAATTAATATTATGAATTTTTTAGATGTGATTTATGTGTGGACTATGGTTGAAAATTTTGGAGATTAAATTTGGTGGTTTATGTTTGAAAATGTGGAGTTTTGAATACGGGTGGGTGATTCATGATTAAATTTGGTGTGAAATTTTTGAATTGGAATTGATTGAATTTGTTGTGTTTGAGATGTGGATGTGTGATGAATGTGCGATTGATGTATCCATAATTGATGGCGTATGCATTATGAATTTTATGGATGAATATATGTTTGACTATGCTCTGTGAAAAGATTGAAAAATCATTAGTGTTAAATGAGTATTAAAAAAGGGGAATCTTTTAATAGCTGCATTTACTAAACGGTCGTGGTGAAAAGAGTCAGAGTATGCTCATGCATTTCATAGTACATGGTGACCGCGATGGGCCATGGTGATAATGGTGGTCGGATGGGCCACGAGATGATGCCATGTGAATTGTTGGTTCATCTTATCCTTACGAGGATTAATGCATCGTGCTGATATGTGAGAGATTGCACTCTAGAATGTGTTGATCTATGAGCGATTGCACTCTAGAAAACAGTGTAAGGCCTGTGAGAGGCTACACTCTAGTAAATCTTGTTGATCTGTTAGAGATTGCACTCTAGAATGTGATGATCTGTGAGCGATTGCACTCTAGAAAACAGTGTAAGGCCTGTGAGAGGCTACACTATGGTAAATCGTGCTAGTCTGTGAGCGACTGCACCTTGATAATTAGTACTGGCCTTTGAGAGACCGTATAATTATGATTTACGCCCCTTCGAGGAGGGTTTTGGTGTGGAATTCCGGAATCATGTGCATTGGCATATACGCATTGCATTAGGGTGCTTGGCACGCAAGTTATGTTTGATATAGTGTGATGGTTGTATATACATACTCGGTTGTTGTTTGTATTTGTGCCGTAATTGATGAGTGTGACTGTTTGACTTTGTATGGTAAGTGTTGAATAATTGTGAAACGTTTTCGAATCTGAAAACTACAAATTTTAGCAGTTGTATTCGGCTACAAGCAGTGTGTAGTCGAATACAGATGTTCAATGTTGCTTTTGACTTGTGAAATAACACTGTATTCGAATACAAGGATGTTGTGTTCGAATATGACAGTGCAGTTTTGTCCAAAACTTCATTTTTCAACTTTGATTATGCATGTTTGGCATATGAAAACCCTTTCAAGGTGTATGCTAAGTTGAAAGGTAATTTTGTGCATTTAAAATTTAGATGTTATGTGATATTTGTTAATTTCGGTTGGTGACCCTTTACAATTATTGTGGAAATCTGGGTTTTGCCATCAGATGAGGATTAGGACCGTCCTACCGGTTTGTACCCTGGAGTTGGGAACACAGTTAGTCTTATTTGACCGTGGCTAGACGTCTTTCTTTTGTGGTTGTATTTATTTCATTTTGGAAGACTATACCTATACCTTATATTGTCAGCTTGACTTTTATTTTGACGGGTCCTTGTACCACCTTTTGATGTGATTTGGGGAAGTACAGGTGTTTGCCGAGAATACCCGAGGGGTATGAGCTACGTTGGATAGGTCTCATAGCCCCGGTGTATTTTTCTGTTTTAAATACTTTGGGTTTCATTTCAAAACCGTTTCCGCTGTTTGTAATTATTGTTGACTTTTGTCGTTGTGATCCGACTTAGTATTTAATTTTTAATATTTTTAATAAGTTGAATTTGTTTTATTTTTTTAAAAAAAAATACACCCGCGCTGTTAAAAATCGGGGTGTTACACTGCCGAAACCTGAAATTCGACTCTCAATTCCTCAAAGATTAAAAAAGGAAGAAACCGAAAAACAATTTGGTAAGTTTCTTGATGTTTTTTAAAAATTTCAAATTAACATTCCTTTTTCAGAAGCACTAGAGTAGATGCCGACGTACGCCAAGTTCATGAAGGAAATTTGTCAAAGAAAATAAAGATTGGCAGTGAAACAGTGATGCTTACCGAAGAGTGCAGTGTTATTCTACGGAAGCTGCAACCTAAGCTCAAGGATCCTGGAAGCTTCTCTATTCCTTGTGTTATTGGGGATAGAACGTTTGGGAAGGCCTTGTGTGATCTTGGGGCTAGTGTGAGTCTTATGCCCTTTTCTATAAACAAAAGGTTGGCCATTGGAAGAGTCAAAGACACACAATTGATGTTACAGTTTGTGGATCGCTCGATGAAACACCGATATGGGGTGGTGGAAGATGTGTTGGTCAAAGTAGATAAGTTCATTTTTCTAGTGGATTTTGTGGTACTAGACATGGATGAAGACAATGATATCCCATTGATCTTGGGGAGACCATTCTTAGCAAAAAGGAGAGCTATGATTGATGTGGCGGATGACACCTTAACCTTTAAGGTAAATGAGGAAATAGTTACATTCAATATTCTAAAAGCCATAGAGCACTCAAAAGAAAGAGAAGGGTGCAATCGAATTGAGACTTTTGATTCGATAATCGAAGAAAAAGTTGAACATCAAGTACCTACTCTTTCTTTAGAAAGGGTGTTGTGCCTATCCCATGATGTTGTTAAAGATAATGAAGATCCAAGAGTGAAAGATCTTTTAGCCATGTTAGAATCATCACCATCTTACTCTTCCCGCTTCCATACTAGATGGGAGGAGTTGAAAGGGAATGAAGAAAAGCTTGTAGAGAAAAAGAAAGATATGCCACAGGTTAAGCTGAAGTAATTGTCACCTCACTTGAAATATGTATTCCTTGGTGAGAAGAAGGATGATGTGTTCTTTTTGTCATATATGTTACCTTGACAATGGTTAAGACATCTAGCTAACGACTTTAAAGAAGCGCTTCGTGGGAGGCAACCCATAGGTAGAGGTAACTTTTATTTTTGCAATCTTATTTTTGTTATTTGAATTTGTGTCTTTTTAATTGTGTGTGAATGTCCATTACGATGAAAAATTTGTAATAACTTGAAGTGGGTCTTAAGCTATCTGTTTGAGATTTTGAAATTTAAATTATATTTCTTTGCTCCTGTCATTGCTCAAATCGACGAATGTCACTAATGCATACATTGTTGAAAACTCTTTGGTTATGGAAGTCTTAACATTCTTTAAAAAAAATTGTAGTGACAGGTTTGGCATCATTTTGATAGTTCATACTCTATCATTATTGTGTGATTATCCAAACATGTGTTATCCCTTCAGAACTTGTACTAATTCTGACTTGCATCACTTGTGATTTATGCATACACTAAGGCAATTTTGTTTGGTCGTTTGAGCCTTTCTAACTACCCTGTTCAAATTTTATCATTTGCTAGCCCTTTTGAGCTTTGCCCTTTTCTTTCTGTTAGTAGCCACATTACAAGCCAAAGACCCAATTTTAATTAAACCACCTTACTTGGAGTTAGGTAGGAAAACTTTTGTCTCGTCTTGGTAAAGTTCTAAGTTTGGGGTTGCTCATGGGATAGCAACCTTTTAAGTTTGGAGTAGTGCTTCTAAAAAATACATAAAATAAAAAATCAAGAAGAAAAAAAAAATCAGTTAGTGTACTTTGATGAATAACATCTTCTTGGTTCTTGTGCTAATGTTTAGGAATCTCCACAATGAAAATGTGAAGAACAAAAAATGTAGAATAATTTGAAAATGTATACCTAACTCCAGGTAGTAAAGCCTACTATCCCAAAATGTCTTACCCTTACCTAAGCCCCATTACAACCCGAAAGTCTTCCAAAAGTGTATATGTTTGTTGCATTGTGATTGCTAACTAGAATTTTTTCAAGCCTATGGTAGCGTGATGCATGTTTTAGGATTTGAGTGATAAATTCATAACCCTTGATAAACACTTGAGAGAAATTTTAGTGAGATTGTGTGAAGACAGAGTTGAACTTGAGGAATGAATGCTAAGCGTACAAATGGTGTTGTTTTTTTTATGTAAGCAACCATGGAGCATGATGAATGTTTTGTAGTAGTTGGAACTTTGAGAATTGAGTTTGATTTGATATGAGAAATTGAGTTTATGCTTGCTTTTAAATGTACCAAATATGAAATTAATTGTTGCTTAGGGACAAGCAACAGACTAAGTTTGGGGTTGTGATAACTCTTCACCATATGCATATTTTTTATTGTTTTTATTCTTATTTATCTTTAATCATTAGTTAATTTAAGGAGTTATTTGATATATTTTGTTGATTTAGTTCTTGGTTTTAATAAAATGTTTATGTTCTTATTTCCTTGATTAAGTAGAGATTTTTCGTAGTTTTGCGTTGTTTCTTTGTTTTAGTGCAATGCTGAATTTTGGTGAGAAATCAACATGATCTATGTGGAGTATTTCAGCCATAGCTAAGATCCATAGCTACAACCTTCATGAAGACACCGGAACCAAAATCAAATCCCAAAGAGGATAAAAATGCAATAAATGTCAGACAACAGATACTTTGCGCCTGAAGCGCAAATCCCACGCATGGGGCGCATATCTGCATTTCTAAATCTGTACAGTCATGCCTGAAGCGCAAATCCCGTGCCTAGGGCGCGTGGTGCGCTGGAGAATGCATAAAAACGCGTTTTTGTCACTTTCTATGGATCTTTTTAGCTATTGGGAAGTTTGGAGACTTGTGCCCTAGTAGAAAAACTCAGAGACGGTTGTTTCTAACACCATTGGAGGAGTTTTATTAAGAATCATTCATGAATCTTTCTTGTAATTCTTCTTTAATCTCTATCTTTTGTATCTCTGTCATGAGTAACTAAACCCTATTTGTTAGGGATGAGTGAAACAAGATGAAACCCTTATTTTTCTGATTTGATTTCTAGTTATATGAATAAGTTTATCGAAATATTTTTCTCATCTTTGTGCTTAATGATTTTTATTGCTTGATCAACTTTAAAATGTTTTACGATTCTTATTTTGAAACGGAAGTGGACTTTACGAATACTTGAGATGATAAATTCATGATATTGTAGTCTAGGGATAGATGTAGGTCATGAAACCAATTGAATTAGTTGCAGAGGCAGTAGTTTAATAAGAGAATTCTTGTACTGTAAGGTTTAATTCTAATCTAAAATCCACTAAGAAATTAGGGGTTACTTTGGAAGTAAAGGTTCAGTCACTAAGACATTAGGGCAAGAATAATAAAGAGACTTCGGTAATAATTTAATAAAGCAATGTAGTAACTGGGATCAAATTAGAAATCAAGGTTGGACTCGAAGTGAAAATCATCCCTAACATTTTTCTTATTGTAAAAGTTCAATTCTATTACTCTTCTCAATTTCAAATATTATTTCAATCAATTCGAAAACTTTTTATTCAATTTTAGTAATTAAACACAATTCGATAGTAAAACACAATCCTTGAGTTCGACGCTCGGTACTACCGCTTTAATTGTTACTTGCAACGATTCAGTACACTTGTTGAAAGCAATCAGTCACCTAAAACATTCAAGAGAATACTAAGATACTTGAAAGGCACTACCAACTTAGGGCTATTTTATAAGAAATCATCATATTACAAGTTGGTTGGATTTTGTGATGCTGATTACACAGGTGACAAACTTGAAAGGAAAAGCACTAGTAGAAATTTTACTTTTCTTAGCAACAATCTGATATCATGGTCTATCAAAAGGCAAGGGACAATTGCTTTGTCAACAGCAGAGGCATAATATATATTAGTTTCTAGTTGTAGTACTCAGTTTTTGTGGATGAAACATCAATTAGAAAATTACAAACTCTTTGAAAGTCAAATTCCTATATTTTGTGGCAACACTTCTGTCATTTGCTCCAATTCTACACTCCAGAGCCAAACGCATTGAAATTAAACATCACTTCATCAGAGATTTTGTTCAAAAGGGAATCCTAGACATCAAATTTATCGACACTAATCATCACCCAGTTGATATCTTCACAAAACCCCTTACTGAAGACAAGTTCCTTATTATTAAAGAAAATTTGAACCTTGTTTACATTTTTGAATGATGTTCTAATCAATATATGATATGCCTCCGATATTTTATAATTTTGCATTTCTTTTACATGCCTCTGATACATTTTTACTCTTTTTTGTTTGATAACAAAGGGGGAGAAAAGAAAATATTTTGTATAACAATTTTTTCTCATTTGCTTTGATTATTTGTTTTACATAAGGGGAGAAATTTTTTGAAACAAATCATATATGCTCTAAGTTAAGGGGAACATCTGAATATTTTATGTTTTATTTTATTAATTAAATTATTCATAAAAATGAAGTTTTGTCATCAACAAAAAGGAGGAGATTATTAGAACCAAGATGATTTTGGAGAATAATTCATTTGTAGTTTTGTTGATAACAAAAGGAAGTTTGTGAGAACAATTTAATGCACTAATGTTCTAAATTAAGTGCGTAGAAAAATAGAACAAACAGGTACATTTCAGACCCATGAACAAATCAGAAAAAATGGTAAAAATCAGAGGATACAAATAAAATCAGAGGATACACAATGATTAGAAGAAACGCACAGATAAGAGGATACAACACAATCAAAGGAAGCGCCCCTTTTGCTAGCAATGAAGCGCTCAATCTAATAAACTTGCTCTGACTCTGATATACAACATGTTCTAATAAGTTGTCTCTGCCTCTGAAAGTAATTCAACACAAGCAGATTATTGACTCTACCTCTGATATTCACGCATTAACATCTAACTCTGTTTCTAATATTGACACACTTAAATCTTACTATCAAACTTTTGGCTCTACTTCTGGTATTTACACAGTGACTCTGACAAAAGACAACGAACCTAAAAAAGTAAATAGTCCAGATTTAATTTACAAAAAGTCAATGCCTCTGATGAAGGTCAACGGTTCTGGAGAATTGTGTATGACTTGGAAGATGTGATTTTGATAAAATCTAGAAGATTCCAGATCATATTCTGAAACAGGAAAAGTTTACTTCTGATCCTGATACCTACAAATTTGTCACTAATATTGATCATGGAAGATGTGTAAACTCAGAAAAACTCTTAGGAAAATACAAGAAATTTTTTAGTCGGTTACTTACCAAATTGCACCTAACGGAAATATTGGTTATGTATTTTTTAACAGATATAAACGGTTTGCAAAAGGTTCATCACTGACAACAACAACAAAAATTCAAAATCTACAGTAACGTTCAAAAGTGGAACAACACAGCAACGCACTGGTTCAAAGTAACGATTTAGGAAAAAACAAAATTAAAACAAGGCAATGTTTCAATTCAATACTGAAACAAGACAAACATTCAGAATTGCATCTATAAAAGGAATTCTTTCTGATTCAGCATGTAGAACAACATAACTGCAATTGAAAAATCTTACAACAATTCTCATCAAACTACTTTGCAAAAATTGAAAAAATCTAAAAAGTTATGTCTTGATAGAATTGAAGAACAACATCAAATACTTTGAAGAAATTTTGGACTTGAAACTATGAAGAACATTGATACAAACAATATTGATCCGACTTTGAACATCAAACACTTTGATCAACATCAAATACTTAGAACAGATTCAAACATAATTATTATTTGAACATTAAACACTTGTACAAACACATATTTATCTAACTGCTAGATAGTGTTAGACACATACATATCCTCTCATTGAGAGTCAAACACAAACCAAACAAACACTTGTAATTTGGCCCATAAGTGGCTGTTGTATTTGCCTAATCGTGTGGCAATTATAACTAGAAGGTTGAGTAGACTTAACTAGGTAAGGTTAAGTGGCTTTTGTAATTCAGGTTGACTTACTAGAAGAAATCATTCGGGTGAATGTACTTACATCCAGTCAGGTTGGTGGTGAATCAGTATAAAATTGTCTGTTCTTTTTTTTTTCTCTTTGCTTTTAATTTTCAAATTGCCTTAATCACCAATTTATCGATTAAAATTTAAAAATTGTTTTAACAAATAATAACACAATTCAAACCCCCCTTCTTGTGTTATTGAAACTTCAGTTCTCACTTGATACAATCACAAATATAAAAATGTATTCAAGAAAGTTATTACATTTAAAACTAAAATTAATAAAACAATTTAGAATAAACCCAACATGAAATTCCTATTTGCCAATTTGTAAACAAATCAATAATTTTTATTTTTGAATTTCGAAAAAAACTTTGAAAAAACAATTTATGCCACCGAAAATATTACTGGGTTGAGTCGCGGACTAGGTCGCTCTCTTTAAGACGTTTTGAGGCACTGCCCAAATTGTGCAAGGCAGACTATCAACCACGAAGTCCCCAGGATAAAATAGCCTAGATCACTGTATCGGAGTTCTACTGCACCGCAGAAAACCGTTCTAGAATTACACCCTCAATATGGCAGTCAAATGACTGTCACTCGTAATATGGCACTAAAACCACTCAAAGAAAGAGAAGAAAAAGTAAGAAAGGGGAAGAAGAGAGAAAAGCCTCAGATACGGAGAGCTTTTGGTGTGATTTTCCAATTGAGGAGAACCCTCTATTTAACAATAAGCATTCTTTTAAAAGATAAATAAATAAATAAATAATTAATTTATTAATTTATTAATTTTTTTCATATACTAAAAAATAATACACCACTTAGCCAAGGCCAAGGCCGGACGGTGGCGGCGGCGCGCGTGTGGTGATCAACTTTGCATACGTTCTTCCTCTTTTACAAAATTGGGGTACCCCTTAAGGCACACCCCAAGGTCCATACCTCCACGTTATATACACTACTAGTGTGTGATATCTTGTGTGGGACTTCTTTATTTTTTCAATTCACAACACACTAGCTCTCTCATTAATTTCATCATTATTTCCAATAATCTTCCATTAATATCATCATCATTTCCAACAATAATAACAACAATTATTTTGTAAGAAGTTTACCATTCCAACATCATTCTAATTTGTGAAGAACAAATCAATGATGACAAGGCAAACAAATAGAGAAAACAACATAAACTCATAAAGAACAAGAAACAAATAGAGAAAAATAAAAGGATTTTTTTCATCAAAATATCCTCTTTTTTCAAAAACTTAACCAAATTGCCCTACTTAGAAAAAAAAATATATATTAAATTGCCCTACTTTTTTGCACTTTCAGGAAATCGCATTCCTAGGGTGCGACCAACTGAAGGAATAATTTTTATTACGCAGTATGAGGTTGCATCCTGCGACCATGTACTATGGTTACTTTTTTTTCTTTCCATTTAAACATTTGAATAATTGTTCATTTAATTAATAAAAAATAATTTAAATATTTTTAAAAAAAACTATATTAATAAAATCAAATAAAACTGATTAAATTGAAAAAAAAAATACATCAAACTTAATGCCGTTGACTAGATGTGCCAAAACAAATAACGTGTCTCTAATATTTTTGCAGATAAAATAGCAACACAATTTTATTTTGTTAACAACTCCCTCCTATTTTTACTCTCATCTAATAAAAAAGATAATAAAATATTGTTAATTTAATAAACAAAAACTAATAAAAATATTTTTTAAAAATTAAAATAATATTAATAAAATAAAACAAAATACATTTAATAGAAAAAAAATACATCAAACTTAGTGCATGTGCCAAAACAAAAAAAAGTGTCCCTAATATTTTTGCAGATAAAATAGCAACACAATTCTATTTTATCAACTCCTTCCTATTTTTCCTCCGATCTAATAAACAAATAAAATATAAATAATAATAATAATAATAATGAAATATTGTTAATGTAATAAAAAAAATATTTTAAAATATTAAAATACATTTAATTGAAAAAAATACATCAAAGTTAATGTGGTTGAGTAGATGTGCCAAAACAAATAATGTGTCACTCATATTTTGCAATACATTAGCAACTTAATTCTATTTTCTTCACGTCTTCCTCTTATTTTTTCTCTGGATCAAATAAATAATAAATTATAATAATAAAAATAATAATGATAAAAAAGTAAATTATATTAATAAAATAAAATAAAATACATTAAATTGAAGAAAAAAAATACATTAAATTAAAGAAAAAAAATACATCAAATTTAAATTAATGATTTCCATCTAAATGTCCTCCAGTTCCACAACTAGGTTGTCGTCAAACTCGTCTAGCTCTTTGAACGAGTTGAGATTGTTCTGGTTGATCCTTATTTTGATCATTATCCTCATTATAATTATAATTTGTATGTGGATTAGAACCACTACCACCTGCCTCCGTATAATTTTGAGTTTCAGGGTTATACATGGAATCAAAAATAGCATAAGCCGACTCAAGAGTTGTGCAATGAGTTCCAAATAAATTATAGAAAAACCCGCTTTCTGTCGGATGACTAGGGGTTGGTATTTCTAGCACTGACGGAACGTAATACTGAGTCGGTATATTTGTAGATTCATGTAGATGTGGTGGTAATACTTAGTCGGTATATTAATAAGGTGTGTCACAATCCTCGCATGCGGAGAGTCAAGAAAGATCTCCCAATGAGTAAACGCATTAGAACAGAAATGGACTCTACAGAAGAAGTACCACGAAAGTGCATGTCAAATTTATTCAAATTTGATGTATTTTTTTTTCCACTTTCATGTATTTTCTTTGAAATTATTAATATAATTTACTTTATTATTATTATTATTATTATTATTATATTTGAAGGAAAAATAGGAGAGAGTTGTTAACAAAAATATTAGGTGCTAATTTAACTGGAAAATGTTAAAATAATATAACAAGTTATTTATTTTGGGACATCTACTTAACCGAGTTAACTTTGATATTTTGTTTGATTTTATTATTATAATTTTTATTTTTATTTTAATTTATTATTTTTTTATTACATTAACAATATTTTATTTTTATTATTTTTTTTATTAGATGGAGTAAAAATAGAAGGGAGTTGTTAAATAAATAAAATTGTGTTGCTATTTTATCTGCAAAATATTAGGGGCCTGTTATTTGTTTTGGCACATCTAGTCAAATGAGTTTTATTTGATTTTATTAATATAATTTTGTTTTTTTTAAATATTTAAATTATTTTTTATTAATTAAATTAACAATCATTCAAATGTTAAAATGGAAAAAACAAATTAACATTAGTACATGGTCGCATCCCTAAGATGCGACCTTCCTTCAGTTAGTCGCAGATGCGACCTCCTGAAAATGTGTCGATTTAGTATATTTTTTCACGGAAATTTGGTTAAGTTTTTTTTAAAAAAAAGATATAAATCATGTATTTGACTCTAGTACATCATTTCTTTATTCCTTATACTTTTCTTTAGGTTAATTTATTAGTATATCCTCTTTTTTATTTTTAAGTAACCAAATACGCAATAGGAGGTCGTATCCCGGGAACAATTGAATAATTGTTAATTTAATAAATTAAAAATAATGAAAATATTTAAAAAAATCATAATTCTATTGATAAAATCAAATAAAATACATTAAATTGAAGAAAAAAAATGCGGTTGAGTAGATGTGAGAAAAAAAATAACGTGCTATATTATTTTAACAACTCCTTCTTATATTATTTTAACATCTACACAACTGCATTTTTTTCTTCAATTTAATGTATTTGATTTTATTTTATTTTATTAATATAATTTTGTTTTGTTAAATATTTTTATTATTTTTAATTTATTAAATTAACAATTATTCAATTGTTAAAATGAAGAAGAAAAAAAATTTAATTCTTGTACATGGTCGCGTCCCCGAGATGCGACCTCCTATTCCTTGTAAAAAAATTTCTTCAGGTAGTCGCAGGATAGAGATGTGACCTCTTGAAGGAGGAAAAATGTAGTACATTTTGGTATATTTTTTTTTATTGTGGTGCAATTTGACTACTTACAAAAAATGATATACTAATAGATTAACCAAAAAAATAAAGAACAAGCAACAAAAAGAGAAAAAAAAAATAAAGGAACAATATAAAGAACAAATAAAGAAAAAATAAAATAATTAAATTGAAGGCATAAATAACATAGCAGACAAAAAAATGATTCAAAGACTTGAACTTGAACGTAAACAACATAACAGACTAAAATATCAAATAGAGAAAAATTAAAGGCATGTAAATAGAATCAAAGAATTAAAGATTAAAATTTCAAAGGCATGGCAAACCAAAAACAATATTCAAATCCTTGAACTTGAACAGAAACAACATAACAAACTAAAATAACAAATAGAGAAAAATCGAAGGCATATAAATAAAATTAAAGTATTAAGATTCAAATTTCAAAGGCATGACAAACAAACAAAAATTCAAAGTCTTGAACATAAAGAACAAGATTTCAACGCATGAAATTTGTAAAACAAATAGAGAAAAAAAATCAATGGACTGTTAGAAGACAAAAATAGAAATAAGGAAAAACTCACTTGAGGAGTATTAGAAAACATTCTTAAAGAAAAAGGCCAAAATCAAAGAAAGAGTTGAGAGAAGTCGCAGCGACGATGGAGAACAGCGCGACCAGCACGATGGAGGAGGGCAGTGCGGCCGCCGATGGTGCAGGGAGGAAGCACAATTAAGGTTTGTGAGAATAACGATAATTTTGAAAAGAAAGAGAGAAACCAATCATGTTTCTCTTTTTAGTCAACAAAAGAAGAATCGGGGAAAAAATTCTCCAAACAATACCAATTTTCACTCAGAATAGTAATAGTGGTCAATTCAACCTGACTGAACACCAGTTCTTGGTTGAACTGGTCGAATCGTCGGTCCAGTCTTATATTTAGTACCTTGATCTATCCTTTGTGACTATAACCATCCAACAAATCTTGTTGGACCAAGTCAATGATCAACATAAAATCTCAATTTATCTTGGATCCTTAAAATTAGGTATCATTCTTGAAAATCATTTTTAGATCTATCTTGTCCTTCTTAATGAAATTTCATAGTTAATATTGTGTTCAATTTCATGATAATTTAAATTACATAAACATGCAAAACTTAAGTATTATGATTAAAAATATTTAATAGGACCTTATTAAATATGTTAACATTATTTTATTCAAGTCAATGACCCTCACCATTGGAAGATTTTCTAATAAAAACAAAATCCATACATGACTTTGTCCAGAAACAACTAAGCCGATCCACCTCAAAACTTGACTATTTAGGTAAGAAACTCATTTCTCATTGCACCAATTATAACTCTTACTTTAAATTCAAAATTCAATAACTAATAACTTAGAATTGATATTTATCATATTCTAAAAGTGGAAATTAATTCCAAAATTAGGATATTGTAAGCCAAAAAATTGATTCAACCAATTTGAATTCAAAACTGATATCCGAAAATTATTTCTCTATACATGTGTCATTACAAAATTGAGCTTCTATCTCTCATTATGAATTCAAAACCATCAAAGTAATAATATACGGTACTGAACAATGATTTAAATCAAATTGATTTTAAAATTGAAAGCAATCAAATATATTACGTACTCGACTCCAAACCATTAGGAATAAAAAAAAGGAAGTTACTTTGCCTTTGCTTCGTAAAGCAAAATCATGTACAATTTTTCTTTATATATCAAAACCGGTGTATAACATATGTACTTATCGAAATATCACATACATCAAGTTCGGTAGCAATAATTTCATATTGTAACATGTCTTACAATATGAAATTATGAATCATGTTCGGTAGCAATAAATCACTTTATCAATCGACGTAAACAAACCAATTGGCACATAACTCTTGATTAAATCAACATATAAACATCATTATACATCAAACTGATTCAAATTTAATGATTTAATCATAACCAGGTTGTGATACCACTATCCGAGATTTAAGAGGAATTTTCAAAAAAGCTAATCTTCTGATGGACTCATCATTTCAGTTATTTTTATTAAGATATGTTGAATCAATTATAAAGATAAATATGGACAATATTAAATGATGATTCAAGATTTTTGAAAACTGAAATTATCCATATTTTAGCAACATATTAGAAAAACACAAACTGAAAACATATATACAACAACCTTAAAAAAAAGATGTTTACGTTCTGAGTGCATAACTATGTAATGTTCTCTTGTGAGAACATTTCAGAAAACCTAAATCCACTATCTTGTAACCAAGTCCAGTAGTAGCTGATGCCCTCAACAGCTTGACTGTACTAAGCTCGAAAGTTGAGAAAACTTGAACACAGTCTGTTTGACAAATAGGTGTTCCAATGGATTTGTGATAAATCAGTTAATTTAGTGGATTAAATCCTTTAGAGTGAAGGGACTAGACATAGCTATGTTGGTGGTGAACCAAGATAAATTGGTTTTGTGTTTCTCTTCTTTGTCTATTTACTTTATACTTTTTCATCTTGCTTTTCAATAAGTATTTGTTTTAAAGAAAAAGTTTTTTAGTTTACAAACCACAATTCAAACTCTCCCTTTCTTGTGCTTTTCACTCTTCAAATCGGTGATACGATTTAAAACTTACCGCGACCATTATTTTGCATGTAGTAATTATCTCTTTGTTCAAATGTCTAATTGAATGCAAGTCACAATATGTGTCATACATTCAAAGTCCAATTATTTATTTATCGATCCCAATGTTGTAGCTTAGACTTTTGCTCTTCATGTTCACTCTTATTTATAGATGAGGAGACCTTCAAATTGTTGTAGGAAAATAGAGCTGTTGGATACATTAATCTATGCAAAAAAACTTCCATTTGAATTAGTTGTCTTCATTTTATATGCAAAACGGGGAGAACGTTCTCTTCATGGGTAGAACATTATTTTTCTTTTTGTGAAGGATGGGATGGTGCGAAATCTACAACTTGTGCCACCTCTAAGTCATTTACAGTAGAAGCATGGTGAAGGGAAAAAATATTGATTGTCACTTGAACTTGCTTGTACTTGGCTTTGTCTTTTTGTGCTTTGCAAGTGGGAGAATGTTCTCTTCAAGATCGTGGGCCACCTTTGGAATGTCAAGGCATGACTTGACTTGTTTATATTGGTCTAGGTAAAATCCAAAAACACTACAAGAATCTATGTTGGATCATTCAAAGCTTTTAGGACATATTCCCTTTGTTTGAACCATAAATAATGTTTTTTCATTATTCTTCAATCAAACTTGTTCACGAAACGTATCTTAAATGCAATATTCTTTAAATGACTTCAACATCAAAGTTGTTCTTTGTCTATTAGTGAGTTGACTTACAAGTATTTAAGTTTCTTATGTTGGCTTTAACATGTGAGAACCATTTATGTCATAAATTCGCAACAAGCATAATTTTCTTATTCAACAAGCAAAACGTTGTTTCTATATTTTTAAGCGATGCTATGTTCTTGTAAGATCCAATATCAATTATCTAAAACTTGACAATTGGATCCATACACCTTAATAAAAACAGAAGCAGTAGTGATGAATAATAAATTAGAATTACCAAATTCAATTGAAAACTACATTCATAATTATAGTTTACAATTTGATCCACAGATTCATAAAATATTACATCTCTTAATGAACTATAAGTGTCTGATTACAACATAAAATAATAAAAACATCAAATTCCACAGGTCTTGAACAGTTCCTTTGGTGCTAAACTTGTACTCATGTTCCTCCAACTGCTAAGGAAATAAAAATAAAGGGGTGAGATATAAAATCTCATTGAGTTCTGAAAATAAAGGGGGAGGTGATTTAAAAATGTTTATTTCATAAATATGCATAAAACATGAAATTATATGCAGCTCGTGATGAAGCTCTGAACTTCATTTTTTCATTAAAGCTTAACTGAAACATTATTTCATTAAAATTATGAAACTATGCATGACCTTAAATATTTTTCTTGAAACAAGGAAAAGTCACCCAATATCTTGATGTGGGTCACCAAGATAATTGAGACTTGATTGGTAAAGGTGGTTTGGCCAAACACCAACCAGCGTCCTGATTGTTCTACTTTGCTTGTTTTTCCATGCATGGAATAAACCTGAATGTCCTGCCGTGAAAAAGGTCATGCGTGATCTGATTAATGAGAATGCAATGCACTTGAGATGTTGTGTATGCAATATCTTGATAATATTATGTTTGCAATGTATCATTACCCCATAATACTTAGAATAACTTAACAATATATTGAAATTCAAGTGGAAATTAAATCCTAAGTCCCTGATCAGGGCTAGAACCAGAGGCATAACACCTGATTAGAGGATACGTGTCCAGATGATGTATAAGAGTATACGCATCCATAGGATGTATTAGAGGATTCGTGTCCAGAGGATACGTGTCCTGAGGATGTATCAAAGGATACGTGACCAAAGGATTTATTATAGGATACGTGTTTAGAGAATGTTGAATAGTGATCAAAGTTAGAGGAAGATGAACAGTGATCAGAGCCAGAGGAAGATGAACAATGATTAGAGTTAGAGGAAGAAAGAATAGAGAAGGAGTCAGAGGAAGAAAGAATATAGAAGGGGTTAGAGGAAGAAAAAATAGAGAAAGAGAATTAGAGGCAAGATGAAGGAATATACTAGAGGTAGAAAAGAAGCAACACATCAACCAAAAACAGAAGTATTTTATTAGAGGCAAAAATACTTAGCATTTAATAACGATAGCCACGAGAGGCAAAATGAAGAAAACCACCAGAGGCAGAAATACTTAGAATTTAATAACGATAGCCACCAGAAGCAAATGAAGAAAACTACCTGAGGTAAAAATACTTAGAATTTTTAGAACGAGCAATTAGAGGAAAAACACATTGGCAAGGGTGGAAGACATCCAAGCACGTGTATTTTCCTTCAGGGGTTGGATTCTCACCTTGCACTAAAATTCTTTTCCCAGAATTATGGGATTTCCTAAATCACTAACACAACAATCAAGCAACAAGTATACAAACCACATGCATGTCAATTTAGATAATTTGAGTGCAGATTCAAACCACCTATATGCTAAAGATTTCATTTCTCTTACGCATCTAAGTTCTTTCAACCCATACAATCCCTAAAATAATTTCATACAAGAAATAAATGATTTCAATGAATAAAACCCCCCATAACCCTCATGGTAAAAATAAAATAATGTAACAGAACTCACAGAAATGGCACTAAAGAAGAAAATGATCCTGGTTTGAAGCAACTATGAGCTTCTCTTGCATATGGTTTCCCTACTTCACTGATTTGAGTTGATTTACAAGGATGAAGAGGCAGATTCTGGCATGCGAGGTTACTGGGCAGCTTTGGGGAATTTTAGTAAACTTTTTGTATTGGAAGATTTGGGAAAGAAGGAAGAATGGAGAATTGGCGAGGACGATGAACAGTAACCGATATTGGTGTTTTTAAAAGATTTTGAGAGTCTGTGACTACAAAATGGAAGAAATGAAAGTGGAAGATGGGTTAGAACACGTGAAAGAAGGATAAAGAGAAAGAAACAAGGTGGCATGTGCTCACTTTGCCACTTGGACTTGTTAATATTACCATTTTCTCATTCTACCTTTGATCCTAAATTAATATTAATAAAAGCACAAGATTAACAATTAATAAGATTCTAGAAATTCTAATTAGTACTTAAATCTTATAAATATTCCTAACGTAGTGAGAGGGCTGTCACAGTTCTTTTATGATTAAGATGTTTAGATTAAAATCAATTCGTGTTTTCAATCTTAAAACACTCAAAAGCAGAACTTAGATCACAAAATTATCAAAATCTTTAAAATATAATTTAAGATGTTTGTTATTTTTGAAATATCAAATTGAGATTTTGCCTCGATAATTACTACCCCTATTTTGTTAGTGGATATAAAGCCAATACATGTCCCTTAACGAAGTTGTTAAAGGAATAAGGGATTCCATTGAATGATGATAGGATCCAATTTCCTGTTTTGTGGTTACTAAACTGATAGCGTTTCAGCAAGTGTACTGAATCGTCGCAAGTAATAATAAAACGGTAGTACCGAGTGTCGAACTCAAGGATTGCGTTTTACTATCGAATAATATTTAATTACTAAAATTGAACAAAGAGTTCCCAAATTGATTGAAGTAATATTTAAAATTAACAACAGTAATAAAATTGATCCTTTATAATGAGAAAAATGTTAGGGATGAGTTTCACTTCGAATCCAACCTTCGTGTCTAATTTGATCCTAGTTACTGAATTCCTTTATTGAATTATTACCGAGTTCTCTTTATTATTCTTGCCCTAATGTATTAGTGACAGAACCTTTAATTCCAAAGTAATCCCTAATTCCTTAGTAGATTTAAGATTAGAATTAAGTCTTACCGTACAGGAATTCTCTTGTTAAACTATTGCCTTTGCAACTAATTTAATTGGTTTCATGACCTGCATCTATCCCTAGACTACGAATTCATGAATTTCTCATATCAAGCATTCGTAAAGTCCACTTTCGTTTCAAAATACGAATCGTAGAACATTTTAATGTTGATCAAGCAATAAAAAGCATTAAGCACAGAGATGAGAAAAATAATTCAATAAACTCATTCATATAACTAGAAATCAAATCAGAAAAATAAGGGTTTCATCTTGTTACACTCATCCCTAACAAATAGGGTTTAGTTACTCATGACAAAGGTATAAAAGATAAAGATTAGAGAAGAATTACAAGAAGAATTCATGAATGATTCTTGATAAAACTGCTCCAATGGTGTTAGAAATGGCCGTCTTTGAGTTTCTCTGCTAGGGCACAAGTCTCCCCACTTCCCAATAGCCAAAAACATGCCTAAAATGTGATAAAAACACGTTTTTATATGTTCTCCTGCGCGTCAGACGCTTCAGGTGTGCTTCAGGTGCGCTTCGGGCGCGCTTCAGGCGTGAAATGGCAGTAGCATCAACGCGAAATGCGCTTCGGGGGCGCTTCAAGCGCACAACATCTTCTACCTTGCATTTAGTGCATTTTGCCCCTATTTTGAGTTCGAATTTGGTTTTGATGTCTCCATGAAAGTTGTAGCTATGGATCTTAGATTTCATTTTCCCTTGGTTTGACTCAAATTGGACATCTACAACTTCAGATATGGCTGAAATACTCCACATAGGTCATGTTGATTTCTCACCAAAATTCAGCACTGCACTAAAACAAAGAAACAACGCAAAACTACGAAAAATATCTACTTAATCAAGGAAATAAGAACATAAATATTTCATTAAATCAAAGAACTAAAATCAACAAAATATATCAAATAACTCCTTAAATTAACTAATGAATGAAAGATAAATAAGACTAAAAACAATGAAAACTATGCATATGATGAAGAGTCATCATAAACCCTTCCTTGCCTTTTGATGTCCCAATAGATGCTTCTAAAGTGGCCATTGCAAAAGTATTGGATTCAGGTATTTCTAAAATCTCATCTTTGATAGATCGTATTATTCTATTATATTCATGCTTTGTGTTTATTTGGCTTTCGCAGTATAATATGATTATAGTTATAATCTTTTACATGAGTATGATTTGTATTGATGAATTAGTAAAGTAATTCTAACAGGGTATGGATGTATCCTTACCAACTTCCATACAAGTATTTGGAGAATTGGTATTTTGTCTACTTGCCTTAATTGTGGGAGAGAGAATGAGATGGTTCTTCATGTGTTTTGTGGCTGTAGAAATGCCACCTAGAAATAGTGCTGCCTTGTTCCATCTAATTAGGTAGATCATTTTTTTCTCTTTTGTTTGCAGGGAAAGGATCTTCAACAATCTTAACAAACAAGAGATTGGAGCAAGAAATTATAAAAGGGCATACTACTATTATGACATTATGTTGGTTCCTGTAGACGTGGAAGAATAAATCTATTTTATTGACTTTTAAAGGCAAAAAATTCCACCCTTGGTGATCCATAAATTTAGTAGAGAGGTTGATGATTGTACTAATTAGTCACTGTGTAACGCCCCGGATTTTTTTATCCAAAACGTTACTTGAAAATATATTGTTTAGAAAGATTTACGACAATTGTTTTTTTTTCTTTCTAATTACCTAACATTTATTCATGCAAATAATTAGTAACAACCACGTTTATTTAATTTTCTTAAGAAAATGTTTATTCAAGGCTATAACAAGAAAAACAATAATTCCTAACGGAAAGGAACCCACTTCCGTATTTCTAGAATCCAAGTGCATTTTAAAAGTTGGTGACAAAAGATTAAAAATAAACTTAGAAGTATCGCGACAATCCTATCATTACAAAATTGTATTGAAAACCCATTTTTATCCCCCGTTTGTCGTACGTTAATACTCATCAACTACTCTTGAATCTCCTTGAACTCATTAGTACCTAAAATGTTGTTGTAAGGGTCAGTTTTATCCATCATCCACATCGAACCAAAGTTAAACATATAGAAGAATAACACAAAATATATAAGAGTAAAAACTTCCAATTTAAAAGAAAAATACACAAACCAATAAATTGCATAACAAAAATATATACATGATGCATGCTCCTAAAACTATATGATCCGGATATAAACCTGCCACTAAGGCAACTTCCACACAGAAAAATCACCCATACCAATGGGGAAAACCTGCCACTAAGGCAACTTCCACACAGATCACCCATACCAATGGGAAAAACCTGCCACTAAGGCAACTTCCACGAAGATGCATATGCCATGACATGATATGATGATATATTATCAAAGAGATATATTTCAACACAGCCCACTAAGAATCATGTCATAAGCATTCAAATCACTTTTCAAAATCATCATCTTATTCACATATCACTAAGATCACATATCCATAAACAAATAATCATGAAAATCATAACTTTCACCACATACACACAAAAATCAAGACTTGGTATCATACACACCATTAAAATTAACACATTAACATATATAACAAGATTCAACTCCAACTCATACATCATCATAAAACTTTGTCACATATAACATACAAATTCAACCCTTCTTTCATATTCATTATAAAAATTAAAGCTTTATTACATATAACATAAAATTCATACTTTACTTCATATTCGCCATAAAAATCAAAACTTCATCACATATAACATCAAAATTCATACTTTACTTCCAAAAATCATATATTATATAATAAACTTAACACAAAGGATTGGGGTTTCATTATTTTAATTCATTAGTCTATATATTATTCCTTTCAAAAAGCAAGCAATCACAATTATTAATTTCATGCCATCCAACCAACGGTCTAACTATAATTTGTGTGGGGAAATGCCCTTACCTTGGCCGCTTTTCTTCCTAGTACAAATCTCTAAGCCCCACGAAGTTGTTCACAAGGAAAAGAAGTTCCAAGCTTTTGATGCACGAAGAAAAAGAGGTGATGGTGATGGTGGCTAGGATTTTGGTATTCTTTACAGAATCTTGTTTGTAAAGGGTTTCTAAATAGGGTTTGTGATTGTGGCTAGGGTTTCAGTATTCTTTTCTATTTAAAGTGAATATTATTGGGTAGATAGTGTTGGGCCTGAATAAGGAATAGAAGGGAGAAAATATTATTATAATTCTTCTTCTTCTTCTTCTTATTATTATTATTATTATTAGTTAACCTTCATCAATTATTAGTTAACCTTCATCAAAAACAAGGCATAAACTCCCAGCCCAACTTCCTACTCATTCAAATGGGCCGTGTGATACCAAGCCACAACCCTTAGCCCAAATTCTTCTTGCCTTAGAAATAAAAATACATCTACTAAATAATTCTTACTAAAAACTTTACTACAATAAGGCAAACAAGGCGAATAATTACCACACCTAATTAAATATTGGAAAATATATTTATAGATCCAAATTATTTTAATTAATAATTTTAGAGGATGCTACAATACTCACCCCCTTAAATTTAGTTTCGTCCTCGAAACTAATTAGACATGAAAAGATTAGGGTGGAGCTCTCTCATCTTTTCCTCTAATTCCCAGGTTGCATCTCCAGTCGTTTGGTCCCAAATCACCTTGACCAAGGCGATCTCTTTGCCTCGTAAGTGCTTAGTTGTCCTATCCGCAATGCTCAGTGGCGGAACTGCAAACAAAAAGTTATCCTCTAACTGTATATCATCTGGCACAATAATATGGGAAGGATCAGCGATGTACTTCCTCCGTTGTGACACATGGAACACGTCGTGCAATTTGGCTAGATTTGGAGGCAAAGCAATCTGATAATCTACGAGACCCACACGTCGGAGGATCTGGTACGGGCCAATGAATTTAGGAGTTAGCTTCTTAGACTTTAGTGCCCTACCAACTCCAATAGTAGGCGTCACTCTTAAAAATACATGTTCACCCTCTTGAAACTCCAATGGTTTCCTTCGTTGGTCGGCATAACTCTTTTGTCTACTTTGCGCTATCTTCATCCTTTCTTGGATCAGACGGACCTTATTTGTGGTTTGTTGTACTAATTCTGGCCCTACAATTAGGTTCTCACCATCCTGATACCAACACAAGGGGGTTTGACACTTACGCCCATACAGGGCTTCGTACGGTGCCATCCCAATGCTCGCATGGTAGCTGTTATTATAAGTGAACTCAACGAGAGGCAACATGTTATCCCAACTTCCTTGCTCATCCAACACACACGCTCTTAGTAAATCCTCCAAGGTCTGAATAGTTCTTTCTGTTTGTCCATCGGTTTGAGGGTGATAGGCCGAACTCAATCTCAACTTAGTACCCAACGCCTCATGTAATGCTCTCCACAAACGAGAAACGAACTTCGGATCTCTATCCGACACAATGCTAGACGGCACCCCATGTAGTTTGACAATCTCGGCAATGTAGATCTCTACAAGCTTAGTCACATCATAAGTAGTCCTCACGGGTATGAAATGGGCAGATTTGGTCAGCCTATCGACAATTACCCAAATGGAGTCAAACTTCCGTTGAGTCTTAGGCAATGCTACCACGAAATCCATGGATATACTATCTCATTTCCATATTGGAATATCTAATGGCATTAGTAGTCCCCCTGGCTTCTGATGCTCTACCTTAGCTTTCTGACAAGTCAAACACGAAGCCACATATTCTACTACTTGTTTCTTCATTCCCGGCCACCAAAACTTCAGCTTAAGGTCTTTATACATTTTGGTGATACCAGGGTGAGTACTCAGCTTGCTTTTGTGGGCCTCATCCAAGATAGTCCTCCTCAACTCTGCATTGTCAGGTATACAAACACGTCCACTACATCTCAAAATATCGTCGGGGCCCACCTTGAATTCAGGTGCCTTGCCGACCTCGATCAACTTCCTTTTTTCTTGAGTCGACACGTCTGTAACTTGGAGAACTTTAATCTCATTCATCAATTCACTATTTATAACAATCATTCCACAGTGTAGTTTCTCCAATGCAGAATCCAAATAAAGATCCAAGTCACGAAACTTCTCTAATAACTCCAACCCCTTCATTGATACAAACGAGAGATGAACTCGCTTCCTGCTTAGGGCATCAGCCACCACATTTGCTTTCCCTGGATGGTAATGCAACGTGAACTCATAATCTTTAATGAACTCCATCCATCTCCTCTGCCTAATGTTAAGTTCCTTTTGATCAAATAAGTATTTCAAACTCTTATGGTCACTGAATACATCAAAACTACACCCGTATAGATAGTGTCTCCAAATTTTCAATGCGAAAACAATTGCAGCTAACTCTAAGTCATGAGTGGGATAATTCTTTTCATGCGCCTTCAATTGCCTTGAGGCATAGGCCACTACTTGTTTGTTCTGCATCAGAACACAACCCAAACCCTGATAGGAAGCATCACAATAAACCTCGTAAGGCTCTTCTGGTTGTGGCAACACTAACACTGGGGACGTAGTTAGCTTCTCTTTCATCAGTTGGAAACTTTTCTCACACACCTCAGTCCAAGCATAAATCTGGTTCTTCCTCGTAAGGTGTGTCAATGGGGCAGCAATCTTGGCAAATCCCTCAATAAATCTCCTATAGTACCCGGCCAAACCCAGAAAACTCCTAATCTCTGTGGCTGTTTGCGGTTGTTTCCATGCCATCACGGCTTCTACCTTGGATGGGTCAACAGCAATCCCTTCCTTAGAAATTACATGTCCTAAGAACTTCACTTCTTCCAACCAAAATTTGCATTTTCCTAGATTGGCATATAGTTGTTGATCCTTCAGTATTTGTAGAACTTGACGCAAATGTTCCTCATGTTCCTCCCGACTCTTGGAATAGATCAAGATGTCATCAATAAAAATCACCACAAACTTGTCTAAGAATGGACGGAAAATATTGTTCATATAATCCATGAAGATAGCTGGCGCATTGGTCACTCCGAAGGGCATCACCAAGTACTCATAGTGCCCATATCGCGTTCTAAAGGCTGTCTTGGATATATCATCTTCTTTCACTCGAATCTGATGGTATCCCGACTTTAGATCGATCTTAGAAAACACCTCTGCTCCTCTGAGTTGGTCCATTAAGTCATCAATGCGGGGTAAGGGGTATCTGTTTTTTTATTGTGACTTTGTTGAGCTGTTGGTAATCAACACACAGTCTCGACTTTCCATCCTTCTTCTTTACCAATAGTACGTGGGCTCCCCATGGTGACACACTAGGCCGAATGAATTTTTTAGACAAAAGGTCTTCCAGTTGGTTCTTTAGTTCTGATGGCTCTAAGGGGGCTATTCTGTAAGGAGCCATAGAAATGGGTCCCGTACCCGGAATAACATCAATAGAAAACTCGACATCGCAAACTGGGGGTAGTCCTGGTACGTCTGGTGGAAAGACTTCAGAGAAATCCCTCACCACTGGGATATCATCGACAGTAACCTCTGGATTCATACTGATTGAGTTGAGAAACACATATTTTTGGACTCCTACCTTCAGAGAAAACTTCAGTCTGTTGGTTGAGAGGAACTTTGAAATATCGGGATCCGGAAATATCACATTCCGTCGAGCACAGTCTAGTAGGACGTAGTTGTTAGACAACCAATCCATTCCTAGAATTACTCCCAGATGTTTTAGAGGGATACAAATTAAATCGGTCTTAAAGTTCATTTTAAACACAGTCAGTGGGCATTGCAAGCACACCAAATTACATTTTACTGGCTCAACAGAGGGTAGGGCAACTACTAAGTCAAACGACAAGGTAGTGACTAAGTTCAGTTCACACCGTAAGTTGTGTACTAGAAGGGTTCCCAGGAAAGAGAGGTGGGTAACGGACCACTTAATAACCAAGTCTTTCCTTAGTCAGAATCCCGCTACTACAACTTTTTACGGTATTACCCTTCACTTCTATTTTGGGGATCCTAAAATTTTAAAGATGTTTAAAACATTGTCTTTATTACAAAAATTTAGATCATAAATCAAAATTTAAGTAAATACGGAATATTTATATTCATTATACATTCAATTGTCATAATTAATAACATCATTAAACCACGAGTAGTAAATTAAAAATTTGAAATCCAAATCATGAGTAGTAAATTCCTGGGTCATAACGTCAAAAGCAATTATTGCATTGAATCAATTTAAAACCATTTCAAATCTAGGATCAAGAAATTAATTGAAAGAAAATTCCTGTTTTGAGAAAGAAATTTTTTTTTTATTAGCATTAAAAGAGATCAAGTAATCAATTCATAATGTTAATTTTCCCTATATAAATACATATATAACAAAATTAATAATGAATCCTAAAATAAAAATACAACAAAGTCAAGCATCACACATAAATCAAGGCATGCGTCATACAAAGTCGTCCCACCCCAAAATTTCCAAGGATTATTGCTCTGATACCAATTGTAACGCCCCGAATTTTTTTTATCCAAAGCGTTACTTAAAAATATATTGATTTGAAAGATTTACGACAATTTTTTTTTTTTATCTAACTACCTAACATTTATTCATACAAATAATTAGTAACAACCACATTTATTTAATTTTATTAAGAAAATGTTTATTCAAGGCTATAACAAGAAAAACAATAATTCCTAACGGAAGGGAACCCACTTCCGCATTTCTAGAATCCTAGTGCATTTTAAAAGTTGATTAAAAACAAACTTAGAAATATCGCGACAATCCTATCATTACAAAATTGTATTGAAAACCCATTTTTATCCCCCGTTTGTCGTACGTTAATACTCATCAACTACTCTTGAATCTCCTCGAACTCATTAGTACCTAAAATGTTGTTGTAAGGGTCAGTTTTATCCATCATCCACATCAAACCAAAGTTAAACATATAGAAGAATAACACAAAATATATAAGAGTAAAAACTTCCAATTTAAAAGAAAAATACACAAACCAATAAATTGCATAACAAAAATATATACATGATGCATGCTCCTAAAACTATATGATCCGGATATAAACCTGCCACTAAGGCAACTTCCACACAGAAAAATCACCCATACCAATGGGGAAAACCTGCCACTAAGGCAACTTCCACAGAGATCACCCATACCAATGGGGAAAACCTGCCACTAAGGCAACTTCCACGAAGATGCATATGCCATGCCATGACATGATGATATATTATCAAAGAGATATATTTCCACACAGCCCACTAAGAATCATGTCATAAGCATTCAAATCACTTTTCAAAATCATCATCTTATTCACATATCACTAAGATCACATATCCATAAACAAATAATCATGAAAATCATAACTTTCACCACATACACACAAAAATCAAGACTTGGTATCATACACACCATTAAAATTAACACATTAACATATATAACAAGATTCAACTCCAACTCATACATCATCATAAAACTTTGTCACATATAACATACAAATTCAAACCTTCTTACATATTCATTATAAAAATTAAAACTTTATTACATATAACTCCCAGCCCAACTTCCTACTCATTCAAATGGGTCGTGTGATACCAAGCCACAACCCTTAGCCCAAATTCTTCTTGCCTTAGAAATAAAAATACATCTACTAAATAATTCTTACTAAAAACTTTACTACAATAAGGCAAACAAGGCGAATAATTACCACACCTAATTTAATATTGGAAAATATATTTATAGATCCAAATTATTTTAATTAATAATTTTAGAGGATGTTACACACTGCATAAAGATCTTCAACAAAAGGAAATTGTTAAGAAGCCCAAGGGCGCGAGACCAAACAACAAACCAAATGCTCTAGGATCACAATAGACCTTAACACCACATCTCCACCAAAAACCTTAAAGCAATGGGTATATGGGTCATCTCTCTTATATATTCAATATTTAGCTCATTCATTGTCGATGTGAGACTTAATTATTCACACTTGAATTCAACAGAAACAATATAAATTTTATGGAAGTTTCCTCAAGAAGGCTAGGTTAAACTCAATAGTGACGATGCTCGTAAAGAAGTTGGTGTGGTTAGGGTGTGATAGCCTTCTTTGTGACTCTGACGAGAGATGAATCAAAGGCTACATTAGAAAATTCTGAGCATGTGGTGCTCTTCATACATAAATGTAGGACATGTACTTGTATTCGAATTTGGCCTGGAGGGAGCACATTTCTCATCTTAGTGCTGAAATGTAACTCAAAGATTCCTAATAGACATGATTAGAGATAAATGCAAGTTTAGTGGGAGAGTTCTGTTGGAATTCAAGTGTCAGTGGTTAGTCCCACATTGACTATGAATAAAAGAAATGTTGAATATATAAGATATATGACTCATATATATAATGCCATAAGGATTTCGGTGAAAATGTGGTGTTAAATTCTCTTGAGGTTGGTCCCCGGCTTGTTAGGAAATAAACAAATCAAAACACAAGAATATAAGATATTTGTCTAATGCCAACCAAATAACAACATTAAAAAATTGTTGGAACATTATATAAAAACTAAAGGTAAAATTTTTTCAAAATTTTGAACTGACATCTTGATAGAGTCACAGAAAAATAGAAATCTATGAATAGTAAAATGATACATGAAACGGGAATTTATTGAACCTTATTCAATTCTCTATAATCAACACACATCCTCTATAATCAACACACGTCCTCCATGACCCATCTTTTATTTTAACTAAAATGACAGGACTAGAAAATGCGCTAGAGCTGTTTTAAATTATACCTTGGGCCAACATGCTCTGAACTCTTTTTTCGATCTCTTCCTTATGGTGATGAGGATAACAATATGGCCTAACAGTCACAGGACCTGCATCTTTCTTCAATTCAATTGCATGAGTTATATCTCATTCAGGAGGCAGCCTTGTATTCTCTTCAAAAACTCCCTTAAAATTCTCCAACAAGTCTTGAAGCTCTTGTTGTTGGTCTTGAGTTAGCTCCTATAATTCTTCATTTGAAGTTTGAACCAATTCTTCTTCCAATAAACTATACAATGTTTCAATTTGTGCTTGAAGTGCCTAAGAATTGGCCAAGTCTTTTGTGGTAAAGAACTGACCATGTAGTTCCACCATTTTTCCTTCCCATTGAAAATTGATGGTCATTTTCTCCCAATCAAAGGTCACCTTCCCAAATCTTTGCAACCAAGCCACCCCCAAAATCATATCCAAATCACCCAATTCCAAAACAAAAGCATCAACATTAGTGGTAAAATCATCCAATTGTACTTGCAATTTTCTACACCTCCCTCTAGTGGACACACGGTGGCTGTCTCCCAACCTTACTCCCATCAATCTTCCTTGTTCCTCTGTTAACCCCAATGCAGTAGCAACACGTGGTGAATAGAAATTGTGACTAGCGCCACTATTGGTTAAAACCACGATGGAAACCTCCTTTAGACTTCTCTTGAGGTGCAAAGTGGTTGGAGGAGTATTATCTAATTTTTTCTTTGCTTCAGTAATATCAAACAATCCTATGGAATTGCAATCAAGAACTTCATCCTCATCCCTTCTTCGTTAATCGTCTCGTCGTCTCCCAAAATCACCAATCGGAGCTTCTTTTCAGCACACTGGTGAAGAGGATGGTATTTTTCCACACAACAAAAACACAACCCTCGTGTCCGCCGCTCCATCAGTTCCGAATACGACTGATGCTTGAGGCCATGGTTGATGTCGCCGTTGACTCTTCTTCCCTCGTTGTTTCTATATCTCACTGTATTATGAGACGTTTCGACATCACGAGCAATCTTCATCGCTTGCATTCTAGTTTGTGGATTCAACGTACGCACCTTCAAGCGAATGTGGTTCTTGAGTCCTCCCATGAAGTACCCAAGGTACTGCTTCTCCGGTAGCCTTGCTACTTGTGACGACACATATTCGAAAGTGGTAATGTATTCATCAACCTTTCCCGTTTGTTGCAAATATTTCATCTCTTCAAAGAGGTTATCACTTTGTCTTCCACCATACCTTTCAATTAACGCTCGTTTCAACTTCAACCAATTCAAATCGTCCTCTATATCACGCAACAAATTAAACCAGTGAATTGTTGCTCCCTCCATGCTTAGCTTCGCCAATCTAACCTTCACCTCATCCAATGTCCCTTCAACTTCAAAATACGCTTCAGCTCGCATGATCAAGGCCACAGGATCGTCACCATCAAATGATGGTAACTCAACTTTCTTCACTGCCATCTTATACTCTGTCACTGAGTCATCAGAATGCGCGTATTGTTCCCCCGTTCCAATTGGTCATTGCTCTAGAAACCTCGCGAACTCGCTCATTATAGTTTTGCGAAATTCCCTCCAATTGGTCTTCCACTCATGAGAGTCTTGCTTCAACTGCTTCCATTCGATCTAACAACTTCGGTGGCATGTACAACGTACAAAAAATCACTGGTACTTATCGAAGATCCGGCAGGTCAGACCAATGATAGAGTCACAGGAAAATAGGAATCTATGAACAGTAAAATGATAGATGAAATTGGAATTTATTGATTTATGGAAGAAGGGAAAATTATGATACAATGTATAGCCCAGAGCATAGCTCCTCCAAAGAAAATAGTATTCTCCTAATTCAATGATAACAATATTATCCATAAGCAACGCTCCACTACCCTCCTCAATTTATTCTCCTATGTGTAATTGAAATCCCTAGAATTCAGAGAGTTTCTCTACCCTGTCATAAATAGAATGATTCTTCTCTTTTTTACCCTTGCGGACATACGTTCTCCACACAGCAGGTTTGGGCCTTTCACTAGTCTTAGGCCCAATAATTCTGTCACATCTCCAAATCAAGATGGTTTTACCCTATACCCCCCACATTTAACCTTTACCCCCACAAATGCAAGGAAATGACCTTTTTGCGCTCGTATAAATCTTAAAATTTATAATTTTTCAAAATTCCATCATTTGACATTTCAGGTGATTTTTTTCCAATTTTACCGGAAAACTTAAAAAAAGTTTTCCGGTACACAACATATACTCTGGAAAACTTTTTCCAAGTTTTCCGAAAAAGAAGTTACACTCCGGAAAACTTTTTCCATGTTTTCCAATAAAGAAGTTACTTTTTTAAAAAATAAAAAAATAAATAAAAAATTGGTGTGTATCAGAAAACTTGTGAAGAAGTTTTCCGGTAAACCCCTACTGTACCGGAAAACTTTTTTCAAGTTTTCTGGTAGCATACCTTTTTAAGCTTCTGTACCGGAAATTTTTTTTAAAGGTTTTCGATACACACCTTTTTACTCTTCTGTATCGGAAAACTAATCTTTCTGTACTGGAAATCTTCTAAAATGTTTTCCGGTAACTTCCGAAAAACTTTTACCTATCGGAATTTTTTTTTTCGATTGGTCCGAAAATGTCGGAATGGTAAAAAAAATGAATTTGAGTTGGTAAAATAGTAAAAAAAAATTAAAAATATATTTGACACTTTTAAAAATTTGTGTAGGTATAAATAAAAATGTAGGGTTTAAGGTGAACCAATCCCAAATCAACCATACTTGCTAGGAGTTCAACAAAAAGTGCTTTTTGGCTCGGTGATTTTTAGCATTTCTATAGATTCTATACAGTATAATTCTTTTTGATTGTAAAAAAAAAAAAACCGACTTTTAACAACCGACAAATAACATGATTTTACATATACGAGACAAAAATATGTCTCTTTTCGAAACAAGATTAAAAAACATGTTTTTAAACGTTTAAGATAAAAAATATATTAAACCCATAATTAAACATAAAAGAAAAATGCAATAAATGTTTTTGAAAGAAAAAAAGAGTTATTATTTTGTGTTAATATTTTTGGAGCTCCTATTTGAATTATTAAAAAAAGAGCTATTAATCTCATAACTATTTAAAAAGAGAGAGCGGAAAATAACGTGAATAAAAGAAGAAAATATGAAAAATAACGATGTGGTTTTATAAGTAAAATAAAAAAATTGAGACGCTATTAATTTTGGAATCCTCTGCAATAGTTCATGTTGCACGGGAAGATTATCAGCCCTAACTCTATGAAGCATGCATGGGTGCTTACAAAATTGTGAAGTTTATTACTGACTCGATACTAGTGGAGTACTCTGCTTTTTTATATTATTTTATTGCAAATAAAATTATTAATATATTATTATTTATGTATTTGAATTAATTTGTTGTTGTAAACAAAAAATAATTTGTGACACATAAATTTTATCATGATTTTATATTATAAATTAAACATTTTAACTCTTATAAATTATATAAAAAATTCATGTTTTTTTATTAACCACTATGCATTATAGCAGTTACTAAATTGTTCAAACAGAAAACTTACCCAGTAGAACATGTATCTCTGTCACATAGTAGCCTTAAAAGTCAACATCATCATCATCAGGTATGAACAGAACCTTGAACAATCCTCTAAATGCGTTGCTTCTTGTACTAAATCAAATTATAAAAGTAAATATTTGGGTTGCTTAGAAATCTTTGATTTTTAAATAGTTTTGCAACACCCCTTTAAACCATTCTACTCCATGCTTAATTGTAATTAATCTGCCACTCTTATATTGCTTGACTTGAAATTTGTTAAACCATGTTGAATCAGATGAGTTTCAAGTATCTTCTGGTTGTTATGTGTCTTTGGATTTGGTTTCTATCTTTGGCTTTTACAATTTCTGATGAAGGGTTGATGAGAGTTAGTCTAAAGAGAAGGAATTTAAACTTTCAAAATCTTAATTCTTCAAGAATCAAGAGGGTAATTCATCAAAGAAATTTAGAGAGTGTTGATCAAAATTGTTGCAGTAAAGATGTTGTGTATCTTAAGGATTACCTTGATGTACAGTATTTTGGGGAGATTGGTATTGGTTCACCACCACAGTATTTCAATGTTGTGTTTGATACTGGAAGCTCTAATCTTTGGGTTCCATCTTCCAAATGCATCTTTTCAGTAAGTTACTTTGTATTTGATTCTTATGGAATTGAATAATACTTCAAATTTTGTTTTTTTTAATGAGCATATTATGAAAAGTATATATGTATGATTCATGTAGATTGCTTGCTATTTGCATTCCAAGTATAGGTCAAGGAAATCTAGCACCTATAATGAAATTGGTAAGTTTGGATTAATATAGAATTTTTTAATCTAAAAATTATATGCTTTATTTATAAGGTGCCTCCATTTGGTTTTATATGCGCAAATTGTGTAACCAAGCGGTTGTTGAATTTAACTGGTTAATGAGCTTCAATGAATGTCGAATTGATCAGTAGTACTCAAGCTCGAATTTGATTGAAACAATCCTTAGTCAAACTTTACTTAACTCTCAGGCGAACCTTGAATTACCAAAATCTTTTTTCCCTAGGAACCAGTGGATTAAGAGTTTAAGCCCTAAAAATATGCACAAATTGTGTTTGTTATGATGTAAATATTTAAAGTTGCTTTTGGGACAATATTCAGGAACACCTTGCAAAATCCCTTATGATGATGGATACATTTATGGATTCTTCAGCCAAGATAATGTAAAAGTTGGGGATATCATTATCAAAGATCAAGTCAGTATTTTGTCTTTGGTTGAAATGTATATATGCTTGTTTGGTTGCATTGATGATTGATTGCTTCCATTTTCCAGGAATTTTCTGAGATTATATGCGAAGGAAATTTAGCACTTTTAGCTTTTCCATTTGATGGAATACTTGGACTTGGATTCCAGGGTATTTCAGTTGGAAAAGTCACACCAGTGTGGTAATATATTCACATAACAACTATTTCAATTCATTTCTCTGTTTATTGATTTTCCACATTCAAATTAGTGAAAAGGGGTGAAGGATTAGTGATGTGATTGTTATAAGGTTGTAATAGGGTTGAAGAAAAATGAAACTTTTTTATTTTCTGTAGCTTTTTGATGGTCCAAAAATAGAATGATTAGTTCTGTGACTGCAGGTATAATATGATAGAACAAGGGCACATAATGGACAAAGTTTTCTCTCTTTGGCTATATCATGATCCAATGGCTGAGATAGGAGGTGAGATTGTCTTTGGTGGTGTGGACAAGAGGCATTTTAGAGGTGACCACACTTATGTTCCACTTTCTCAAAAGGGTTATTGGCAGGTATTATTATATGATAGAAATTCATCAATAGCTTTTATCATAAACCACATGTCATTCTTAATTTTTTAGTGTTTGCACCTGCAGATTGAAGTTGGAGATATTCTACTTGCAAATAATACAACAGGTCCTTTCTTTATGCATTTCTATTTGGCATGATGATTACGCCATCTGCACAATGTTTTCTCATTCTTTCTTAGAGTTGTGACTTGTTACTAGCAACCTATGAATCCCTGACACAAACACGGACACCGAACACAACAGTGACACTGACCCGTCGACATCGATAGTAATTTGAAAAAGTGGAGTAATAAATGCAACTACATATGTGAGTGTCGTACTGACAGTGTCGGACACTAACACACTTTCAATCTTAATTATTGGTGCTACATAGCTAGTGACTTGTGTGAAGAGATTAAGCTGCAAAAAGAATGCATTTAGATTTCCATAGCCATTGTATAGAACTAAAAGGGTGTCAGCATCAATTGTTGATTTTCAATTTGACTAATCCTATTGGTTCAATTTTCACAGTTTAAATGTGTTGACTGCTGAAATGCAGTGTTGCCAATAATGTTGACACTTAACTTCATTATGTTTGACATGACTCAATAGAAAATTGTGTAAATATTTCACAGGTTTATGTGAGGGTGGCTGTGCTGCAATAGTAGACTCAGGGACATCTTTAATTGCTGGTCCAACTGTACCATCTCAATAATTAACTTTTATCTTGAAACATATTTTTTGTTCCCTTTTTTCTGTGTCTTTTTTCTTACTAGTACTTTTTTGCAGGGTGTTGTGACTCAAATTAACCATGCCATTGGAGCAGAAGGATATGTTAGTATTGAGTGTAAAAACATTGTCCATAACTATGGGAATATGATATGGGAATCCTTGATTTCAGAGGTTTGTTCTCTTTTCCTTAATGATAATCCGAAGCTTAATTCAAATTTTAACCATATTTACTTATATTTGCATGTCACAATTCTGCAGTTAAATCCTGAAATCTTATGTGTTGACATTGGACTCTGTTCAAATAATGGATTTCAAAGAATAGAGTATAATTTTCCCTTTTCCTAATCTTGAATCTTTTGAGACACATTCCTTTGTTTCAGTTACCATAACAGAAGTCTAATTTTACCTGCAGTGATGTAATTGAAACAGTGGTGCATAATGAAAATTTGGACAGCCCCTTTTGTACTTTTTGCAACATGATTGTCCTTTGGATTCAAGTTCAGCTTAAGAAAAGCAATATAAAGGAAAAAGTGTTAAAACATGTGGATGAGGTAGTTTCTATATATTTAAAACTTGTTTATGTTTTATTGACAATGAACATGTTTTAATATTTATCAATTCATTTTTCCAATGAGGAACTCACAAGCTTTTTCATTGTCTGAATTTCCTTTTGTTAAAGCTATGTGAGAGGCTCCCAAAACCAGTGGGACAAGCATTTATAAACTGCAATAGTATCTCAACTATGCCAGATATTACATTCACAATTGGAAAAAAATTGTTTTCTCTCCCTCCAGAACAGGTATGAGTTTCAAGATCATATTGTTTTGATATTCCCCATTTGTTAGATCAACATGAATTTATGTTGTTTTTTCATCAGTGACTACTGAATAGTAATGATTTCTAATACATTTAAGTGTGAGTGGTTAGTATCACTGCGGATAAAAATGAGCTAAATGGAGTATATATAATAGAGGTGATTCATATAATCAATGTCTTGAGATTTTAAGTGGAGATGTGGTGTCAAAGCCTCCAGGTGGTCTTGGCCTTTAGTTCGTTGTTGCTCCAGATACTCTTTTTGACTCTGCAACAAGTGGTATCAGAATTATGTTTTGCTTAATAGGGGAGAGGGAGTGGATCAAAATCCTAGTATCGATGGTGGGTCAAACGGTGTGTTGCGTTGGTTAGTAACAACAGTCAAGTATAGTGTGATCTGAAGACTCACACTTTAGTCTTTTAGTCCATTGTTGCTCCAGATGCTCCTCGTACTCCCCAAACACATATATTGTTTGTTTCAATCCATATTTAATTGTTGCTACTCAACAAAAATGCTAGCAAGATGCACTTTCTACCACACTAGTGAAATTCATGTTAGTCTCGCTTCTTATTGAACGACACCGGCATTCATTTCACCTAATATAAAAGATTGTGTGGAAAAGAACCTTTTTCACTATCAATTAATTTAATAGAACCTTTTTCCTTCTCAGTACATTCTTAGAGTTGATGAAGGTTCTATCTGCTATAGCGGTTTTGTTGCTCTTGATGTGCCTTATCCACAAGGTCCCCTCTGGTAATGCATACTTTTATCATATTGTTAATGTTTTTCTTAGTACTCCATTTACACAGTGTAAAACAGTAGTGGTATTTATATGTGCAGGGTTCTTGGAGAGATTTTCTTGGAGGCCTATCACACTGTGTTTGACTATGAAAATCTCCGTATAGGATTTGCAGAAGCTGCATAGTCATTGTTCACTTGTTTGTTGTTAATTATTACCAGTGAGTTATTTATAAAGAGAAAAAGATGGAGGTTTACATGATTCATAATAGTGATTTTGGAGGCATTGATGGAAATGATCTCGTAGAGTAAGTTGGGTAGCATGGAACAAAATGGCTATGCCTAAATCCATGGGATGAATTGGAATCAAAGATTTAGAATTGTCATGAGGGTGGTTTATCTATAAGGAGGATACAAGGTCTATAGCTTGGCATATTCTTTTGGGTGCACAAATCCAATCACTTGCCATTAACCCAATTTAATCATACATTTTTTTTCTTATAAAAAAACATTCAAAGACAATTAAACAAACAAATTATAGTATATACCTTAAAAGTTGTTTGGATTGAGTTGATTTGTGATACATGAAGCAATTTAAATAATTTAAATTAGAGTTTAATTTCCATGTTAGTGTAAACGGCAAATCATGACTAATCATGAGGGTGACTTCATAAGTAATTATAGAAAAAAAGTCAAATACTAATAACGATCAAACGGTTGTGATTGATTAACACTGTAAACAATCTTTACATTGATAGTGTATATAAATTAAATCTTTTAAATTAATGGATAACATGCGACCATTACATGGAAGAAGAGGCACAACACCTGCTTGAAGGGAAGGAGAGGCATTGCATGAGGTATTTTTCTAATGTGTCAAATATCACTCAATTAAGGGAGGTTTGTGTTTATTAAATAAATAGATGGGTGTGAGTGATGTTCTTGTCACTCATAAAGGATAAAGGAGTATTTGTAAAGTTGGATTACTTTAAGATATCTCATATGCACTATAAAACTAATCAAGTAACGTATATATTTTGCTAAATTCAATCTTTGTTCTCTTTAGATTGCATGTGTTTTTTTATATAATCCCTTATTTCTCCTTCTTCATCTTGTTGGTTGATAGGAGAGCTTTTAGTTTTGTTTCTTTTTATTTTCTTAGGGTTTGACCACTTCTTTTTCACCCAAAAAAAAATATAAAAATTTTACTTAATGAGATAGGTCATATTCTTCTATTTATAAAACTAAGATTAATAACATATAATCTAAAATTAAATTTGTCTAAAAAAAAAAGGATAACGGATTGAGTTTATTTTCAATTGAAAATAAATATCAAACTAAATTAACTATAATAATGTCTTCCTATCTTTTACTGAGGTATCATCCCCTCAGCTTAAATTTCTTTTAAAAAAATTAATTACAATAATTTAATAAATAAATTGGTATTTTAAAATATTTGAAAAATAAAATGTAAATAAAAATCTGCTACTTTTCCTAAAATACTATTATTGATATTAATTCAACCCAAATTTGTAATTTTTGTTAATGAACTTCTCAAAATACTCCCATGGCCAATACAAAAAGTAAAAAAATTCAGACAATTCACACATACCCCCTTCTTAAAAATTCAAAAAAATTATATTTTCTCTCAAAATCTTAAATCCAAAATTTCATTTTTCAAAAAATTTCCAGCAGTTATTTAGGGAACCGAAAAAATCGACAATGAATTTTATGATAGTTATCTTTTACTTGGAATTTTCATTTTTAAATTTTCCGGTATACAAAATAACTACTGAAAACTTTGAAAAATAAAATTCCGGTCGGAAAAAAAAACATGAAAATAAATTTTCAAATTTTTCGTACAAGATGAACTATTGGAAAATTCATAAAATGAATTTTGTATTTGTATTTGTTTTCCAATTATTTTACACTTTTATGCACATTGTTATTTTTTTTCAGTGTGGAGCATCTAACACCCCAATTTTTATAATACACTATTTTATTAATGAAATAGGATTTTAAATAATTAATTCGGTGTTAAAATTATTTTATAATACATGTTGATAAATTTTGTGATTAGTTTTCATTATATGGGTGCTTCAGATGATGTGTTAGTTTTATACATATTAGACTAAATGAACAATATAAATAAAAATATTATATTTTATTATTTTATATAATTTTTTAAAAATAATAGTATTTTAGTGTAATATTTTGAACAATAGGATTTTATGCAATTTTACGTGTATATGCGTGTACGCAATTAATGTGATATGTTCCTGTGTGTTTGACTGATGTTAAGTGTGCACATAGTTATATTTCAATTATTTATAACTATTTTCTATTTTTAGTTATTTATTTTATAAATAATTATCTTGAGATAGTAGTAATATTGTGTTTGATTTCATTTATTTTTGTATACTAGTTATGACATGATGATTTAATATATATTTATTATGATTTAGTAATTAATATAAATGAAGATGTTATAGTTATTTATTTTGTAATTTTGACTATTCTCTAATGATGGTAGTATTTTAATGTGATTGAAAAGAAAATTATAGTGAATATTTTGAATATGAGAGTTTCAATTATTAGTAATACGTATTTTTTTAAAATTTAATTATTTTAATTACTCGAATTTAAAAAAATATTAGTTTTGAAATATTAGTAATGTTTTATTAATGAGATTGTGTTTAAAAAAGTGTTAAAAAAATTAGTTTTCTTAATTGTTAGTTTTATTTAAAAAAATAAAAGAAATTAGTAAAATGTGTTTTATGGATTACGCTCATATGCAAGAGTAAAACCTAATTAAAAAAAATTAATTGAAAAGGAAAAGAAAGAAAAGTACGAGAAAGAAAGAGGAGCGGGACGCAACAGAAGAGGAGCTCAACTTGAGAGAAAAGGAGGAAAATTGATACCGGTGAGCGATAACTATTTTAGAAAACTTTCTTCACTTTTGTTCAAGTTTCAGTATGTTGTTTCATTCATTTGGTTAATCAATTAAACACACTTTCTCATATTTTTAACCTTCCCAATTTCTCAATAAAATACACAACTTCTCCATTCATAGAACAAGAACAACAAGGAAAAAAAATTGCTTGTGGACTCGTATCCGCGTGTGAAAGTATTGAAATATGGTAAGGGGTAAGAGACCGTTTGAATTCATGAGTATAATATATTGTGAGATAAACGGAAAAGTCATATTTCCCAACAATTTCTCCGGGACTTGCTATGTAGGGCATAACCCTTTGAGGAATAAATTTATTAATGTGCAAATATGTAAATTGTGGGATTAAAATGTGGAATAAAAATATTTGTAAGATGTTGATTAATTTAATTTCGTTGAATGTGTGATATTTCATATTATTGTGATATTTAATTTCATTGAATGTGTGATATTTGTAAGATGTGTGATTGATTTAATTTCGTTGAAATGTGCATTATTTGATTAGACGAGTTTATGTGAGATGATAACAAAATATGGATGCATTGTATCATATAAGTTTATGTGATGATGATGATGTATGATTGATGATAGTGATGGTGTAAATTTGTGGTGTGATGATAAACCTTGAAGAATGTATTGTGTGACATAATAATATATGATGATGATGGTGACTAACGATTGAGATGTTATTAAATTGTGATGAGTATGTTGATGTCACCCCATAATTGATGAAATAGTGATGATTCCAACATGTTCTAAAGACGATGTTCTTAATGGAATAGTCTAGGCCAACGAGGGGATAAAGTCGATGTTGGGAATTTTTGAAGTTGATGACAATTTTTGAAGTGGAGATTATTGTGTCATCATATAGGTAGGGCTTGACAGGCTTAATAATGTTGGGGAAGTACAACTGAATGAGTTTGATCGTGGCGGTCTACTGTTGAGCCTTAAGCAAAATTGTTAGACCTCAGGAGTATTCTGGTGGGGAATTCCTAGGTGACTTGGAGGTAGCCCTTCAAATATCGGGAGGTATCATGCAACACAAGTTTACCTCTATTGTCGAGTATATGTGTCTCAGGTTGAGTTGAGGGGATCTATGAAGAAAAGGCCAATTTGAATTGTCCGTCCACTCACGTGGTGGCATAGTATCAAATCTCATAACCAAGTACTTTAGAATTAGAATGATATCAAATTGTGAAAAAGTAGAATCTAAACTCAAGCATAATATTGCATTTTCTTGTGATTTTTGTTGTGATTAATGTGTTTCAAAAGTGATAATAGTTTCTCTTAGATGATTTGATGCATATTATAATGAGATAATGATTTTACTTTAGTGACTTTGGTGTTATAATATGGTATTATTTCCTTGAATATTTTGATATATCATGTTGTGATTATGATACAATTTATTATTATTTGTGTGTTCTCCTTACTTATATTATACTATCAACATGATTTTGAAGCTCACTTTCTTCATTGTTTGTGTTTGACTAGCTTGACCATGCATTTGCAAAAATGAAGTTATTATAGGTTAATGAGTCTTGAAGTTCAAGTTTGAGAAAGCCTCGCTCTGATAGGTGATACCGGGAATGAGAGTTATAAGTTGTATTTTACTTATTTAATTAGAAATGACTTTTTGTATGAAAACCTTATAATTAAGTACTAGTAAGTTCTTGGAATTAAATTAAGAAATTATAACTAAATCAAGTTTATTGATATTGCACTGTTTTATAGGAGAAAAAAAGTCTAAAGTGTGCAATTTGTATTTTGAGAAATGTGATATCCTAAATAATTCATAAAAGTTTTTTTTTCTTTAAAAGAGTTTTTTATCTGTTGCAAACATTTATAAAAATATGGTATAAATTATTATATATATTATTTTAGGGGTTTAGGGTGTCCCATAGTAGAAGAGCGAAAAACACTATGAAAATTCTTGAGTTTGACCTCTTACACAATCTAATAAGAGAGCCACTCATGATAAAATGAGAAGGAGGAACGAAGAGATGCAACAAGTGGCACAACCTGAGATTAAGCACCAAGAGGAACATTATGTAGCTAAACAACATGAGGATAATGTTCAACTTGAGTTTGAGAAAGACCAAGGAGTGCATCAAGATCCTGCATTTGAGGATCATATGCAGTAGGAGCATCAGCAACATAATTGTAAGGATCAAATACAAAGTTCTAATGAGATATTTATTGGTCATAGTATTTTCTAGATGCAATACTGAATTTGTCCATGTTTTAACAAATCTTTCCTTGCGATGAGTCAACTATGTGTCTTTGATCTAGTAAAAAAAATTATATTAATTTGATAGCTTTATTAATCAAGTAGATGACAGAATTTCCATAATGTTTTTTATTAATCTTCTATTTTTGAATTCTCAGTTTACAATGAAAATCTACAAAATTGGACCAAATGGATTTTGGCATTCTTGATAGTTCATGATCAGGATTAAACAAACACTACTTTAAATATAATTTATAAAAAAAAAAAATTAAAAAATTAAACACTACTTTTTCATTGATGTGTCGTACGACATAAACATTAGTTATAATGAGATTTAGAAAAGTACAATCTTAAAATTGGGTCTTAGGGATACGTTGGGCCGGTCTTGATCTATAGACCAAATTGTAAATTGTTAGCTTATTTTTAACAAAGATGTCCATTAACACTATACAATATAACCATTAAGGTAGATAATAATTACATGACCAAGAACCGATCGAAGCCTTTGATAATTGATTGTGTCAAGATGGATTAATGTCTTTCTTGGAGTAAATGCGAAGTAGATTTCTCATAAACTTAACTTTACCTATATATGTACTCCTATATGTATTCACCTCTTTTGGTTTTATTTTTGGTGCAACAAAACTTTTTACTAACTAGAAAAACACACCACAACATGAAATACCACACTTTTGTACACGATTTTTTTCCCTATACACTGCATTATGGTAGAGGATCTAAATCCCAACTTTATATGTATATATCAGCTGAATATTTTTTACACGGTGCATCGTGGCAGAGGATCCAAATCTGATATTCATATCAGCTGAGTAGTGTAAGGCTGATGAGGCGGAACCGGAGGCGGTATAGAACAAGGTTGATCATAACCACTCTTACTACTTTGTATATGGTTATTAATGTTTAAAGGATTTACATTTGTGAATGAGGACATAGCTTCAAATAATGAAGCTTTGAGAGAAGGATTTTTTTCTATAGCTTCACTCACAACATCAACTAATGCAAGTTTCCTCTCTTTGTTTATCATTGAAGGAAACCCTTCAAATGATTGCAATGGAAAAGGGAATAATGGTGAGGAAGTGTTCTTTTTGAATTGGAAATTGTTACTATAGGGAAGTGTGAAATCAAGTGTTATTGTAGGACATGTTGGAGAGGGTGAAAAAGTAGCTATAGCTGTGGAGTTTGGAGGTGAAAATGGTGAAGAGAAGATGAATGTGTTGCCATATTGTAAATTTGTTGTTGAGGTAGAAAGGAGTGTGTTAAGTGCAGATGATGTTAAACTTGCCATTGGTCTTGCTGTTGGTGGAAGTTGATGATTATGGTTTCCTTCATAGGTTGTGATGAAAATAGTTTCATCCTTAAAACACCTTTGTACCTGATTATTATACAATTAATGCTAATAGTTAATACCATAATTATAATATTTGAAAGTGAGGCTACAATATTTTTTCTTTTAAAGTATGTTAAGGTTGAAAAATATAGTAAAACTAAACCAATGAGTATAGACATAAGTTTTGTAGCCATTTTATATGTGATTGTTGCCTATTGTCTAAAGTGATAGTTTTCTAAAGCAATCTATCTCGTTAATAAAACACAATTTGCACCTATTTTATCTCTCCAAATGCTTAAACAACTATACAATATTGGAAAGGAAGAATTAAACACATACATCAATTTAATAATTTCATAATTTGGTGTGCAAAATTTTTAAGCTGCCTAAGATATAGACTAGCTAGTAATATTATTTAAAATATTAATAATAATTGTCAAAATATTTCAACAATTCTATTTTGATAAAATGTTTGTTGCTGTAAAAAGTTTATTCAAAAGAGATGGGATATACCAAAACAAATTAATGGAGCTTAATTAATTTCCTTGATTGTTTTCATTCATCTAAAATGAATCTGCATGTCTCATATTCAAAGGATAGTTAAATTTCATGACTTTAAAATGTTCATCCCCTTTTTCACCTATTGATATTAATTATTGTGATTTGTGCATCATCAATAAAAGAGAGAATTTCAACAAGGATTCATCCTAACAAAAAAGAAAATAAAAATAAAAACTTTGAAGTGAAAATTTTAATTTTTTACAATTTCAAAGTATCCAATGTATTTATTAACTTCTTAATAAGTGTCTTAGGACATTTGTTAATACTTTTTACATTTGATTTTTTAATAAGTGTTATTAAAATACATGTTAATATTTCTCTTTCAACAAAGTAACCTGATTGTAATCGACTTTAATACTATTAAGATATTATATTCTCTTTATTTTTTTTACATAATAGTATATTCTCTTTCTTTTTTTTACATAATAGTATATTCTCTTTCTATCATATTAATTAAGTATATTTAAAATATTGACAATTCTAAAATTAATTGCATTTTAGAATATCAATAGTATATCATTTACTTTTGTGAGACAAATTTTAGGATGAACCAATTTCTTGTGGATGGGTATTTAATAATTGTTTGAAATACTAATTTGGAAAAAATTCACCTTTGGAACTAGAAGAACACGACGCCCTTCAACCTCATGGTAGAGACAATATTTTTTTGGTGTTGATTCAAAAAATAAAAAGGAAAATAAAAATGTGTTTTTCATTAATACTTAACAAATTTTTCATTTTTCTTTGATTTTGTCGATGTGACACTAATTAGATTATCATAGCAATTGTAAGTACAAGAAGGACAATGAACTTATATACTTTTGAGGAACATTGATCATTATTAGAGTTTTGAATAATTTTTAAATATTAATCCATCATAAACAATAGAACCCTAGTTAATATTATCACAGCATATAAAAAAATGTTTACCTGCTTACGAACTGGGCAAGAATTTCCCATACTACAACGATAGTAAGCTCGAGGACAAGGGTTGCCCTTCGCTGTCTTTTGACCGTACTTTCTCCACTGACACCCATCAACCATCTGAACATTAAAAATTAATACTCAAAATACTGATGAATCATAAATAATAATTGATTAGTATACTATAACTACTTTTAAAAGAAATGAGATACAAGTACTTACCAAAGAAAAATGTGATCGAGCCCTTATGGACACTCTAGCTCTCGTGCAAGTAACCTCAGATGCTTGATCCTCCATTCGTTCTTGCGATTTTATTTTGCTATTAATTTCACCTTCATGATTAATATTAATGTCCTCACATGCAAACTTTCTTCCCTTGTTGTTCTCATTATTTTCTACCAAGGAAAATCCTTCTTTTTTGCTACTATATGAAGGTGAAGGCTCATCAATATTTAAGAACTGCCGAGTTGGTAAGATTGGTTCTTCCGCATCTTGTGATCTACTTCCCTTCTAATATTTAATTATGAACAAAAATGTGCAAGAGTTAATATATTTAAGATTTAATTTGTATTTTCCGATATGATAAACCTTTTTAATACATGTATTCAATCAAATGACTCTATGTAAATTTTTATAGATATTTTAGAAACTAACTTAAAAAAAGTGATAATATAATGTGATTTGATATGATTGGATGTGAGTGTAGAAATTAATTGAAAAGATCATAGATTTAAATAGTTTAATTAACCACATATTCACACCATAGTTGAACTTTGAATTATTCATAATGTATGCGTGCAATATTGCAACCTATTAATGATCCACAACACACATAAACAACCAAAAATAACACCTTTTTTTTTATAGTTAAATTAGACAAAACAACACATTTCTATTTTGTTTATGACAAATAATAAATATTTTATCTGTTAGTATTTAACTCGTTGTAGCTAAACCGGACATAATTATAAGTATTATAATTATTGAAACATATAGATGAGTTGACCAACTAAAGTTAAGTACACGAGATCGTTTTCATATTAAATAAAATATTAAATATCTTCGAGCAATATTTTTGTTTTGACTCGTCAAGCAAATTAAATTGAGCAAAAATGAACGACTATGGATCAAATAAACATATAGTAAATGCGAAACAAAGTTAAAGTCAAACTTACCGGCATGTTGTGATTATTTTGAGGCAATGAAGATAATTGATGCATATGCATTGCCAAAAGTAGGTGATTTTGAAGAACATTGCATCGTTCGTTGACCAGATTTAGCATAGATCTTAAATTCTCATTCTCCTTCTTTGCTTCATCTAGCTTCACTCGTATATTTCCAATCTAATTAGAGCCATAAAATTATCACACCCCAAAAAATAATTAATTTGTTGAATACCGATCATGTCTAACATATAAGTAATTAATAAAATAAACAAATGTGCAAATTAATTACAAATAATATATATTGGTAGCCTAGAAAGATTAATTCCTCACTTGGATTTGGGGCTTTCCTTGAATTTGATGAGGAGTTTGTGTTGTGTTATTCAGGCTCAAACTTAATACAAGAGTAGATCCTAGCTGCATTATTTTCCCAAGAAAATGTCAAGTTTTTTTTTAATTGGAAGAAGCAAATAATCAAGATTATTTTTTATAGTCAGCAAAATAATCAAGTTAGAGAAACTAAAAAGATCACTTAAAAATTCAAAAATAAAAAGTATGTTGAGATAAAATCTTCTCCACACCCATATATGATTTTTTTCATAAGCTAAAAAATTTATTTAAACAACAAATATGAGGTACTTCAACTTAATTATAAAGCATGAGATATATCTAGAGTTAATTAATTATATATCAGATCACCTAAATAATATAACTTTTATAACCAAGAAAAAAAAAAGAACAAAAGTAAAATTATGTAAGTATAAAGTGAACTTTAGGTACGATCAATTGAGATCATCATCAAAGTGAGCAATCAAATATGGAAAGTGTAGTTAATTAAACATACACAAACATATGAAAGAAAACTTACGGTATTGTTATGAAAGGATGAGGTTTCCTTGGTGTTTTGCGAATCTATATTGCTATGATCATATGTTTGCTTTTCATCAACTTTGAGCAATTTCTTTATTTCAATTTTTTCTTCCATTTTATGAATATGAAGCCTTTGTGCAAATTATTACTTCATATGAGGATCTAACTTTGATACGTAACCTATATATATAAGGGGGGGTGCAGCCAGCAAATTTAGTGGATGGAATTCTACACACCACTAGTCTTTGCTAAGTCTAATTTTTCCAGCTACTACTTGTTCCTTTTTCCATGAAAAATTATTTTAGCTTCTTATTTTATATAAATTTTAATTTTAAATAAATGACCTCACGTAGAGGTGGATTAAAATAAGGCTAACGAGATATGTGAGGGAGAAGATAGCAACAAATAGAAATTTTAAAACTTATTTTGAAGTACATTTGTTTTAACTTAATAGTATATATTGTCACGCGAGTGTAGCTCAATTGATGAGTGAAGAAACGTAAAGAAGTTTCAAGTAGGCGGTCTCGGATTTGAACCTGATAATTAACATAATTCAACTAATTATTAATATTTTTTTATTTAAGAAAAAAAAACTTAATCCTATATAATTGAAATAAGGTTATAATACACAAGTTTAACTTTATTTATTTTGTTATTTGGGTGATCTCAATTAAAATATATAATCTTTTGATACTTCACTCGAGAAAAAAAAAATCTATATATAGATATTTATGTAAAAAAATAAAATGGAGTGTATATAACAAAAATATCCAATATGTGGATACTGATGGCACGGATTTTTGTAATGAATACAGATTATATCATGTAAATTTTAATTAGTAATAAAAAGTGTGTATTACTAACACTTTTCTTATGAAAATCACACCTGTGACTAATATAGACCTTCACAAGTGTCTCTAATATGGACCTCATTAAAAAAATAGTTAAAAGGGAAATTCTTACTGTTTTTAATAAAAAATAAATTTATAATAATAAAATAATGAAAAGCAAATATAATATTTTATAAAAGAATTACTAAATATAGTGAGATCGATCATTAGAGTAGAATCATATTAGAAAACCGCTTAACTAATAAATAGGGGTGGACTGTGGAGTCATGGTTGTTATGGAGGAATAGTCTCATATTTATAAATAATATTACTAATATTAGTCATTTATCTTTTTCTGGTTTTTAAATTTTATTCTTTATCTTTTATTTATTCAATTTCGTTTTTTGTGAGTCATGTTTTTCCTTCCATTCCTTAAATGTTAATCTCACAAAATTATATGACTTAAATATATGATTGGTCTCTATAATTAATCATTTTTTGTTTTTATTTTAGTCTATGTAAGTTTTTTGTTTGATTTTTATCCTCGCAAAATATTTTTTATTTGATTATTGGTCTTGGCTATATTGTTTTAGTCCTTGTAAAATTGGTTTTATTAGAAAGAATCCATGCAATATATATATATATATATATATATATATATAATATTTAATTTTTAGTTCCTCAATTATTAGTCATATAAGGATGTGCAGGGAACAATTTCAATAAAAATCAACTTTACAGCGACTAAAATAAAATAACAAGAACCAAAAACATAATAAAATTATTTACAGGGACAAAAATGTTTACAAGGACTAAAATAAATAAACGTCTATTTTAGTAACCAATCATATATTTAAGCCAAATCATATTCAGCGTAAGTGAGAGTAGATGCAATTGTCAAGTAAGATATGACTGTTACTCACATATAAAAAGGATTCTTAAAGTGTAGAATTGAAATCCCCAAATTAAAGAAATAGAGTTAAGGTTCTAATTCATCTCCAAATGGAACTTGCAGAAATTCTTCAAATTTGGTTCATAGATTTCGTTTTTAAACTGATAAACATGTAATCTTCATATGAAAAATATGAATTATAGGGGCAGGGGTTTGAGAAACCCTTCACTCTTCATGCAAAATGAAAGAGACCCTTCTTCTAGTGGGTTTAAGTGACTCAACTATTTTTATGAAATCAATGTTGTTATATAGACAACTGCAACACAAGAATTTTGGGTTTAAGTTTTGGGTTTGCAGAAATTTTGTGGCAAGTTTTAATTGCTCACATATTGTTTATAGTCATCTTAAATTTATACTTTTCTCTTTGATGTGCGCATCTTTTACATAAAGTGATTGAGATTGATGGTTGTTGATTCTTTGATTAGTGTGATGAAGCATCTCTTAAGCAATGTGCAACTGCTGCAACTATTGTGTTCAATTTATGTATTTATGGCAGCTAGTGTGTTCAAAACTAATATTGTCCATGTTAAAAATAAAAGACTAAATTGAGTTTCATTAAAAAGATGAAGGATAAATTTGAATTTCATCAGACAACGTCGTTTTTGCTTTATCACTCACATATGGCAGTATTTGACGTCATTAGTGTTATCTCATCAGTTTTCATCAATTTATTGACAACATGACGAAAATGACTCACTTAAAAATGATAAATAATCAAATTAAATCAAAAAGAGATAAAGTACATAATTTTTAAAAATTGACTAAATATAAAATGGATAGATAAATATATAGATAGATGGATGTTGGGGTCAACTTACTCTTAGTGTAACTCTTGTCAAATGTATCATATTTAATAACTCACTATAGATATTAAATCACATCGATCCAACCAATAAATTAATAGTTTTTATTGAACAGAGTAAAGATATAAATTTTCATGAAAAAATATTTGATATTTTATATGGGTCAATTAAATGTATAAAATACTTTTTTAAAACAAATCAAATATTGACTATAAAATCTTATAGTTATGGATATCTAATTTTTATAATTTTTTATATTCATAATTGTTAATATAATATAAATATATTAAACGGTTGGATCCGTGAAAATCAAGGGTTAACGTAGGTGAAGATCTTTGGGTGCTCAAGCCTGCCTTTTTCAAAACATATTATTCCTACATTATATATAGAAGACGATGTTCTATTATGTAGTATGATATTACATTTTATGATAAACTATATTAATAGACAAGCCTTAATTATTCTTTTGGTCTCTACATAAATGAGTTACTTTGAATTTAATTTCTGTAAAAATTTATTTTTGCTTTATACTACAGTAAAATAAAAATACTTTTAATTTGCGGGGTTTTTTTTTAATAATCCTTTTCTGGAAATAATATACCCAAATGTCTCCATTTGAAAATTATATCCCAAAATACCCTACTTTAAAAATCAGTTACAAGTCGGCATTTGTAATGGCGACTTCCTTAAGAAGCTCACTTTCCAAATGGCGACTTCCCAAATGAATTTTTAAAAAAAAAAAACAATTCAGTTTTTTTTTGAATTTTTATTATATATATAATTAATATAATTCATAACAAAAATAACAAAAATATATATAATTAATATAATTAATAAAAAAATTCAGTTTTTTTTTTAATTTTTATTATATATATAATTAATATAATTGATAACAAAAATAACAAATATATATATAATTAATATAATTCATAACAAAAATATTTATATAATTAACATAATTCATAACAAAAATAACAAATATATATGTATATATATTTTAATATAATTCATAAAAATAACAAAAATATATTATATATGATCAATAGAATTCATAAAAATATAATTCAAATAACAAAAACAATATATATATATATATAGTTAGTATAATTCATAAAAATACAAAATAATACATAAAATACATAAATATAAATTTTAAATTACATAAAAATAATTCATAAATAATTCATAAATATAATACATAAATAATTCATAATTCATTCAGCACCACATAAATACAAATTTTAAATTACGATAAAATTTTAAATTACATAATTTATTCATAAAAAACCACAAATTTTACAAAAATTACGATAAAATTAATGTTGAAGGTGACCTCCAGTACCACATTGCTGAGGTTTTCTCACATGTACGGGATTTTGACGACGCCTTGGTACATCACGAGATTGTTCTTCTTCTTTTTGATATTCGTCTTCTTGCTGTTGAGGATGTCTATGAGGAAGTGATGTAGAAGAACTACTTCCATCTTGAGTCCAGTTGGATATTTGATTCAACGGAGTATATGCATTCCCAAAGCTTGGAATTTGAAAGCTTTGTTGACACATATTATTCAGTAACTGGGTAGCGGACTCAGGTGTATTATAACGAGTGTTGAACGTGTTATACAACAAATCCTCTTCGATTGATGCAAAAGATAGTCGACGATTGTCTTCTTGATATGGTTGTTGGCTGTCAAAATTAAATTGTTCCCCTGGCGTGAACCCGTTAGATTGATATGGTGTCTGGGTAAAAGTATGAGGATGTGGTGTTTGGTTAAAGGTTTGAGGAGGCGGTTGAGTGTTAGGAGGTGTTGGTATATAATATTGGTTTTGTTGTGTTGTGTTGGGCATTGATTCCTGAAAAAAATGTTGGCTAGATTGTGGTGGAGGTTGGGGTGGATTGACACGAGGATCAAACAATTGGTTTTCTACAGAAATAAATCGTTTAGAATTTTGGCAAAACCAAACCATGTATTCATAACTTGGTTTAAATTCAACATTTAGAGGTTGACCATGAAGATTATGATTCTCTCGTTTATTCCACTCTTTGTTCTCATTTTCGTAGAACAATGCCTAACTATAGTCAACTTGTTTATGCAAATCTACCTTATGATACTTTTTCATGTTCCTCGGGGGATGTGGAATTTCTTGAGGTAGTCCAAATTGTAGTTTCACTCTGTCGGTTTGATGCATTTCTATTATGTAGAAACAAATCAAATATGTAGATGCATTCCATTTGATAATTTTTACATCATTTATAACAGGATTTGCATTAAATGAGTCATCATTCAAATATTACCGCAATGAAATCAGGATGGCAAATCCAGAGGCTTTAAGATGGATCGATAATATCCCCCAGAACAATGGACTATCACTGCTTTGGTACAATCAACATACTATAGATTGAGAGTTTTATATGCAGAAAGGGGACAACAACATCAGACATCATTAGCTTTTGATTGAGTATACACAGACGATTGCATGGACAAGATTAAATATGAAGTTGGTAAATCTAATACTCACCAAGTCATGCAATTCGACCGAAATCGTTATTCTTTCATGGTGCATGAAACAGTAAACCCAAGAGAGGTGCGACCAATTGGTCATTTTGAAGTCAACCTTCAAAGAAAATGGTGTGATTGTGGAAAATTTCAGGCTATACATGTTCCTTGTTCACATGTCATAGCCGCATATCGTCAAAACTATTTAGTGCTTCTACCTGACGTGTACAAGGTTGTTAATGTATTTAACGTCTACAAAGAAGAGTTTCCACCTATACCCAATGAAGGATATTGGCCCACATATGAAGGTGAAACATTGTATCACAATCTTGAAATACGGAGAATTAAAAAGGTCGTCCAAATAGTACCCCATATTAGAACTGAAATGGACGTTAAAGAAAAAGTACCAAGAAAATGTGGACTATGTCGGTTAACTGGCCATACTCGAAAAAATTGTCCAAATGTTACAGCCAGCTCTAGTCAATCTATGTAATTTAAAATTTATATTTATGTATTTTTATGTATTATTATGTATTTTTATGAATTATATTAACTATATATATATATTGTTTTTGTTATTTGAATTATATTTTTATGAATTATATTAATTATATATAACATATTTTTGTTATTTTTATGAATTATATTAAATATATATATATATATATATTTGTTATTTTTGTTATGAATTATGTTAATTATATAAATATTTTTGTTATAAATTATATTAATTGTATATATATATTAAAAATTCAAAAAAAATTGAATTTTTTTTATGAATTATATTATATA
>JBBPBQ010000003.1:16820889-16853051 GCA_037974755.1 Cicer yamashitae
TTTTTGCTATTTTTGTTATGAATTATATTAATTATATATATATATATATTTGTTATTTTTGTTATGAATTATATTAATTATATATATAATAAAAATTCAAAAAAAAAACTGAAATTTTATTTTTTTATTTTTTAAATTCCTTTGCAAAGTCGCCATTTGGAAAGTGGGCTTTCTTAAGGAAGTCGCTATTCCAAATGGTGACTTGTAACTGATTTTTAAAGTGGGGGTATTTTGGGACATAGTTTTCAAATGGGGGCATTTGGGTATATTTTTTTTCAGAAAAGGGTTATTAAAAAAAAAACCCTTAATTTGCTCCCTTAACATTTTAAGTTAAAAATTGATGATGTGGCTAATAATTGATGATGTGGATCAATCTACTCATTTTTTAAAATTAATCCAACATATTAAACATTTTATTGAATTAGAAATTAAAATTCAAAATAGAAACAAGATCAAACGCGGAGAAAAGACGTACAATGGAGAAGGAAGATGAATACAAATTTGTAGGTGTGACGAGGCAGAAACACGAACAAGTAGATATGGGACGTCCATGGCCACTTCTCGACGCGGAATGGTGCAAATACCTTTTAATAACAAGGAAACAATGATGACAATGCAAGCAACCACAACCACACGCGAACAACTATGTTCAACCACGAGCAATTAGTCTCTATGTTTCGTATCTTCTTTCTTCGCATTTCTACGATTATCAAAAATCTGAGAAACCCCAATCTATCATTAATTATTAGTCACATCAACAATTTTTTAACTTAAAATTTTACTTAGGGAACAAATTAAAAGTCTTTTCATTTTGTATGGGTTAAAACAAAAACAAATTTTTGCAAGAATTAAATTCAAAATAACTCATATTTACATGAATCAAATGAATATTTAAGCCTAACAGATAATAATGGATACATGTTATACACATAATGTATATATGTAGATATAGAAAGAGATGGATACAAAGGATCATTGTTTGAAAAGATGTAACTCAGTTGTTTTAATTGAGACACTAAATGAGTTTCATGGAAGCAGATCCAAGATTGAATTCCTACTACTAACCATATCACCTTTCCCCTAACAAATTACTAACCATTAACAATATCTTATAAAAAAAACGCTAAACGATGTGCCTCACCATTTTTCCATTCCTACGTGTGGACCAAAACACATTGCTCCTTTCATGTGTATATATGTTAAAATGTTTTCATAAGTATGAACACTTGACCTCAAAGTCACAAGGCAACAACTTTTATCACAGTGCTTTGCCTAACATTTCTTAGATAAAGGTAATATGTATTTTTATCTTTTTAAACGACAAATGTTAATTTTTTTTAAAACAGAAAAACATTTTATTAATCTTCTCTTTTCCCTTACTCATTTAATTTATGTATTTTAGTTCCTTAATCATATTTTGGAGTTTGGTGGTGCACAAATTATATTTTCTAATTTTGAATGACAGAAAGATTTGTAAAATTGAAAATTTTGTTTTGAGTCAGTTTCATGTTTTGAATTGTTGAGAAAAAATCTATTTTGAATCAATTTCAACAATTGTGAAGTGGATTCATAATTTAACTTTCTGTTATCTTTGATTTACTATCATTATGCATCATTAACTGATACTAGTAATCTTCACATTTGATTGAATCAAGTTCATTTTGAAAATTATCTTTTCTATTTGGATCAATTGATTGCAATACTTTAACATTTTAAAAACCAATTTTTCCATTAAAATATTTACGCGAGTCTAGCACAATCAATATTTTATATCGTATGATCAATTAAACTATGGAAAAAATGAAGACTCTATTCAACCTCCTTCTACTGTCTATAGGTCATTTCATCTAACAAAGTCGACTTATCTACTTCTTTGGAGTTCAGTGAATCGATTCACCAGTTCAAAACATCCACATAATTGGTTTTAAGGTCTCTATAAGTTAATTACACACATATGAGACCAAATGGACCGGAAAAGATTCTTAAGGCTACATGACAATTAGAGATGTTTCAAACATACACTTCAAATTATGCATGATAAAATGAATTTTTAACATGTGAAGAATTTTAATAGATAGTGAAACTTGTAGAATCAACAAACTTTATAGGTTCTCTACGGTAAAAAGTAGCAAATAGGTGATCAACTTAATTACACCTAATAATTGATAAAATGATAAAGAATAAATCAATTAAGTGAAGTGTTTAATAAAATCAACGGTTAAATAAGTAATTAATAAGTTTAAAATGACTTTGCGGCCTATTCCACTTTTGAATCAACCCCAAAAAAATAATTTTTATCTGCAAAATTAAATTGCTATCAACCAAATAATTGCCAACCAAATGATATGTCTCACTCTATTTGATTTCTTCCTCTTCACAGTGATACATGACACAATAAGTGTGACAGACCCTCATTCGGGCCAACACTCACACAGCCAAGCCACTCATTTATCTTTGTCCTAATTTGATAGACAAAAGGGGAAGAGAAAAATAAATGGAAACATTCCTCAACAATTTTGAAGTGATATCTTAGAAAACATTATAACACATCAAAACACTATTACTTTGTAATACGATTCAATTTTGATCATACAAAATTATACATTATTATAAACTGTTATAAGCTAGCGGTTTTGCTTGTTAAACCAAAGTAACAAAAACTTACTCATTATTTTTTTTTTTTTATAATAAACAAATAAGGGAAATAATTAAACACTCTAAATAAGGTTACTTTTGCTAAGCTTAGCTTAAGATATATACATGTATGGTTTACTCAAAAAATAAAAACTTTGTTTTAACAATTTTCTCCCCTAAGATTTTGACAGAGAGTCAAGTACCTAACCCAACATGTGTCATGATCAATATGCAAGCATAATTAATTCTTAGTGTCTTGTAATAATATACTATCGAGCAGGAATCTTAGTGTGTTTTGTAATAATATACTATCCAGCAGGAACCTACCAAAAATATTAAATACTGTTAAAATATTTTGCAAGGACAAAAAACTTACATGGACTAATATTTAAATTATATTTTACATGAAATTTAGAAAATCAATTACATTAATTTAATTTTTTTAATAACAGTGAAGGTAATTATTTGTGTTTATAATTGTGACTAGAAAGAGGGAGTATTTATACAATGTGTTATAACATTAAATTAAATTGACAATATAGTGTCATATGATCCTAACCAAGTGACTACAAGGAAGCCAATAAAATCAATGGGAGTTGAGTCTAGTGGAAGGAGCTAGACTCATACAACGTGGTTAATTCGAATCTCCATTAAAAGAGACATCTAATGTCTACTTCGTCTCGAATAAGATTATATCAAATGAAGGGACCTATGTGAAAATAAAATAACAAACAAGAAGCCAATAAAGGAATCAACCAAAGACAGAAAATGCTAACATAGTAGAGGAATCAATGCACATATATTTTAATATAAACTTTCTATTTTATAACTTAAAATTTAAAAAAACTGTAAGAATATATGAAATAAAAAGTTTATATTAAAATTGGAAAATTATGAAACTAATTTTAATTAGAGGAGTGTCAACAATACATTCTCTAATACATTTTCTAATACACTCTATTCGATTAGTTAAAAATCAAAGTTTTTCCATTTTATAGAGTAATCTAATTATTTTAGACTATTTAAATAACTAAAGAAAGAAATAAATTTCAAATATAATAATTTTAAAAAAATTTCTCAAAAGAAAACTAATGATAAATATTACAAAAATAACTATAGGTTCAAAATGTGTAAAAAAAATGAACATTCATATTAAAATCTATAAAAATATTTTAAATTAATTAAAAACATTAAAAATAATTTATAATTTTTAGTGTGGACCAAATCTATTAAGTTAGACTATCCGACGTAAATCTATGATATAATTCACGACAAATGAAACCAAACTTTTTTAAATAGATAAAGCCAAAACTTTTCAATAAATTTATTTAATTAAAAAATGTCAGATTTTAATAAATATAAATAGTATATTTTTTTTACTATTATTGGTATCTCATATTCGATGTATTATGTGACGTATTAACATTTTCAATAATTTAAGCATCTCCACCTATGTAAATATTTGGCCTATTTAAACTTTATTGTAAATTATACATAATATTATATTCTAGAAAATGTCATTAGATGGGGATTTTTATCATGTTATCATGGAATCATATGTTATATGACGCAATAAATTATGATGAGACCTTACAAAATTTAATTAGCTCATTAAATATATAATACCAAATGGAATTTTAAGTAGAGTAATTGGTTATATATCATACTTTCAAAAATATCAAATCATGCTTAAAAAATAAACTTATGACTAGTAATAGACTAGACACCCACTACGCCAAAAATGACATTTTATAGCGCGTCTTTTACAACGCTTATTAAATACAAGCGCTGTTGTATAATATTTTAAAAATAACGGAGGATACAACAGCGTTTTTTTGACAAGCGCTGTTGTAGGGTCATATAGGGTCACATTGCGCTTGCACATAACGTTTACAACTCTTTTACAGCGCTCTTTAAAAAAGCGCTATAAATTGAAGCGCTCTCACATAGCTTTTACAGCGCTTTTTGAGCGCTTTAAACACAAGCGCTTTAAAATGTTTCAATTTGAGGGCTATATTGTTCGGCAAAATTAATGATTTTACAGCATATGGTAATTTATTAGGATATAGCATTAAAGGTCAGTGTGCATGTCCTATATGTGAAGAGAGTACAAATTGGATGAGGCTGAAACATTGTAAGAAGAATGTATTTCTTGGACATCGTAGATTTTTACCTTATAGTCATCAGTATTATGGGTGGAGAAATGCATTCAATGGAAAATCAGAGGAAGATAGAGCTCCTATAGTACCGACTGGATATCAAATACTTGAAAAAGTACAAGATTTGACCAATAAATTTGGCAAACCTTTTGCGGGAGAGCTGGTCAAAACTGGGAGGAAGAGAAAGTCAATTTTCTTTGAATTGCCATATTGGAAGTCATTGTATGTAAGACATTTTCTCGATGTGATGCATATTGAGAAAAATGTATTTGATAGTGTTATTGGTACGTTACTCAATGTACCAGGAAAGTCTAAGGATGGAATCAATGCAAGATTGGACTTGGTTGATATGGGAATAAGAAATGAATTGGGTCCCATAAAGAAAGGAAATCGTACATATCTACCTCCAGCCGCTCATACTCTATCTAGAAAGGAAAAAATTATTTTGTGTAAATTTCTACAGGAAGTTAAAGTTCCAGAAGGATACTCTTCAAACATTAAAAATTTAGTTTGTATGAAAGACCTCAAGTTAAAAGGTTTGAAGACCCATGATTGTCATATTCTAATGGAGCATTTGCTACCAATAGGTATACGTTCAATTTTACCTGAAAGAGTTCGCCGAGCCATAACTAAATTATGTTTTTTCTTCAGGAAAATTTGTAGTAAAGTGATCGATCCTCAGAAATTACCGACATTGCAAAGGGAAATTGTTGTTACTTTGTGTGAGCTTGAAATGTATTTCCCACCCTCATTTTTTGATATAATGGTTCACCTTACTGTTCATCTTGTTAAGGAGACACGACTTTGTGGGCCAGCTTATATGAGATGGATGTATCCGATAGAACGATATACGAAAATATTAAAAGGGTACGTAAAAAGTAGAAGTCGACCAGAAGGTTGTATTGCTGAATGGTACATTGTCGAAGAAGCTGCTGAATTTTGTACTGAATATCTATCCAATGTTGAATCTATAGGGCTTCCCATGTCTCGTCATTCGGGAAGAATATCAGGAGAAGGGATAATTGGAAAGAAACTAATGATTATATCAAGGACAGAATGGGAGCAGGCACAATTGTATGTTATGCACAATGATGATGAGGTTCAACCGTATCTTACAATACACATGGATCAGTTATCTAGTTTGAACATGAATAGGAATCAAAATTGGATAACTCGAGAGCACAATCGAAGTTTTATAACATGGTTAAAAAATCACATAAAGTCAAAGTTTGATGTAGACCCCGGATCAATTTCTTAGAGATTGAGGTGGCTAGCAAATGGTCCGTGTTTACATGTCTTTTCTTACATCGGTTATGTAATTAACAGCTACACATTTTATACCAAAGAACAAGATGATCAAACCACTATGCAAAATAGCAGAGTCACTCTCGTAGCTGAAGCGATGCATATCTCAAGTGCAAAAGACAAGAACCCAATATATGCAAATCTATCATATTTTGGGGTTATCGAGCGCATATGGGAGCTAGACTACACAATGTTTCGTGTTCTCATATTTGGTTGCAAGTGGGTCGATAATAATAATGGCAGTCGGATTGATGCGTCAGGGTTCTTGCTTGTCGATTTTAATAGGGTGGGATACAAAGATGAGCCTTTTATTTTAGCGTCGCAAGCTCAACAAGTGTTTGATGTCACTGATCCTGCTGATGATAAATGGTCCGTTGTCCTATCGACCAATAAAATAAGTGATGATAACAATAATGATGAAGATGTTGGTAATGATATTTTCTTTGCAACATCACAACCACATGAAATTGATTCAACTAATGATGGTTTATATCTTAGAGATGATCATGATGAGGGAATTTGGATTAATCCATTGTTTTGTATCATTAATGGACAAACAAATGTGAATCCCACCAGGAAAAGAAGAAGGGCATCTTAATGTGTTTAATTGTTTTATAAGCCATGGAATCTGAACTGAGTTCATGTAATTTAATTGTTTGATCTGTCAGAATTGAGCATTTTAGTATTTAGCTTGAACTGTATTTGATTTTCTGCTCATACTGATTTTCTGCTTATACTAATTTTCTGCTTATATTGAACTTGAAAAAGCTTTGTTTGAATACTTGTATTTGAATATGAGCTGATCATGTAATTTAGCATTGATATATATATTAGGTATTTAACTAATTATTTGGAAGAAAAAACTAAAACTGAACTATATATAGGTGTTATGGTTCCAAATATAGGTATTTTACTAATTATTTAGCATTTTACAGAAACTGAACTTATATTGTAATTTAACATGTTTAACTTGAACTGAACTGAGCATAAACTTTGTAATTTTACAGTGCTTTTGTTAATAAGCGATATAAAAAGCCTTTAAAAAAAATAAGGAAGTCACATAGCCCTTGCACATAATAAAAAAAAGAGGTCTTTTAAAGCGCATTTTGGAAAAGTGCTGTAAAAGGCTTTTAATAAAATAAAATAAGGAGGTCTTTTAAAGCGTTGTGTGGAAAAGCGCTGTAAAAGGGTCACATAGCGCTTTCACATAATAAAACAAAGAAGTCTTTTAAAGCGCTTTGTGGAAAAGCGCTGTAAAAGGGTCACATAACGCTTTCACATAATAAAACAAAGAAGCCTTTTAAAGCACCTTTTGGAAAAGCGCTGTAAAAGGCTTTTAAAAAAATAAAATAAGGAGGTCTTTTACAGCGTTTTTTCACAAGTGCTTTAAAAGGCTTCTAAAAAAACGCTGTAATAGGCTTTTAAAAAATAAAATAAGGAGGTCTTTTACAGCGCTTTTTCAAAAAAAATGTTGTAATAGGGTTTTATATATAACAGTAACCGCTTCAGTTTCCTCTTCATTACGTAAACTTCATACGCTTGTTCCTCTTCAGTTTCCTCTTCATTCTCCTTGTCTTTGCGAACCATACGCTTGTTTCCTCCTTATTACTAACCTTCATTACGTAAACTTCATACGCTTGTTTCCTCCTCATCTTCATTCTCCTTATCAATGCGAACCATCTTTGTTACTAATCCTCATTAAGTATTTCTGCGAACCCTACTCTCCTACGAACCATTCGTATTTATGCGCAGTTCTTCTTTGTTACTAATCGAACCCTACGAACCCGTAACCCTACGTATTTCTTCGCACTTTTCAGGTATTGTATTTATTAATTTTTTGTTTCACTAAAATGCATGTTGAACTTGTTGTATTTATACTGCTACGTACTTAGACTACTGCATGTTAAACTTGTTGAAGTTATACTGAACTGCATGTTGAACTTGTTGTAGATAAATGGATACCAACAAGGAGTTAGATTGTCAAAATGAAGAAGTTGGCAACACCAAGACTTACGAAAATGAAGTCAAACGTGGTGCAACCATGATGCAAAATGTCATAAAAGCAAGAAGTACTGGCGTAAAATTTGAGGAATACTATACTTTGTTTGCTGTTTATTTTTTATCTTTTTTGAAAGCATGTACTTACTATATGAGTTTATTAGGTGGGATGGAATGAGAGTGGTCAGCCAATTGACCCCAACAGTTCCATGTTTGTAAGTTATATTGGGGCTGTTGTTCGTCACAATATCCCAATCACAATTGACGATTGGAGAGATAAGGCATTGAAGGACTCAAAAGATATATTGTGGACTGATATACAAGTAACTTTTTTACTCCACTTTTTTGTTACTTATAATTTTTTCCATTGAAGTACTTTACTCAAACTATATATTTGTTTGGTTTGCAGACTGCTTTTGATGTTGACGAGGTGAGAAAGACTTACGTTCTGAGAGTTGCCGGGAAAATACACCGGGGTTTTAGATCTCACCTCTCAAATTGCTATCTAAGAGATTGTGATGGAAATATGAATGCGGAAGCTCCAAAAATACATAAAAATTATATATCAAATGAGGAATGGAGCGCATTTGTAGTAAAACGTTCAGACCCCGCGTTTGTTGTAAGTGATTAATTTATTAGCAATTGTGTTTTATTATTCATATTCATAGCGTATTTTAAATTTTTACACGATTTTTATATTTTTTATATAGAGTATAAGTACGGCAAATCGCGAGAGGGCAAAAAATCCGACGCATCCATACAAAAAATCATGTATATGCACGTCTAGAGCAAAAACTTGTAAGTAATTAAACATCACTTTTATATAATGTGGTACATTATAAACTATAGTTTCTAACTAATATTTTGTTTATGATCTTAACGAATAGCTACAAGAGACCCAATCCGATCAACCGTTGGGTCGTCATATCTTGTGGAAGGAGGCTCGTGTAAATAAAGAAGGAGTTGTTGATAACGAAAATGTTCAAAAAGTGATAGAACTTTGTGTAAGTATATTATCACTTTAATATTTTTTAATATTGTATTTTAAAAATGATATTGAACTTATCTTTTTAATCATACGTGTATTTTAGGAGAATCTCAAACAAAGTTCGGAAAATCAAGAGGACAACAAAGCTAGTTGCAGGGACATTCTCGGTAAAGTGTTTAATGTTCCTGAATATTCTGACCGCGTGAGGGGGAAAGGATTTGGCGTAACTCCTAAAAGCTATTTTTCACAAGAGAAACGCCAAAATCCATCTAATAAGGAAGTATTAGACAAGCTCAAATTCCTATCAGAGCAAGTGGCTCTCTTGGTGAAGACGAATAAAGACAAGCAACTTCCGGATCAGCTCCAACATGAAATACAAATGGAGAGTGAAAACGCGAGTTGCAACATTGGTCTCATAAGTCTTCCCGAGGTAATTAATTACTTAATAAAATAAGAAATTCATTCAACCTAATTGTTTCACATACTTATGTATTAACCATTGATTTAGGGTGTGTCTCCTTGCGTGCTGTATTTATCCTCCCCTACTCATCGCAAGGTCGGAAAAGGAACATTGTACAATACTTTGGGAGAAGTATTGCACAACACACCGATCCCCGCCGGCCATGTCAAAGTATCATCGGCGATTGCTTTGGAACCAAATGCACCGTTGCCTATACCGGACAACGATGCTGATATGAAGTATTTGGGTGAAGCAATAGGTAGTTACGTGGCATGGCCCAAACATCTTGTTGCCCTTGAAAAGGTATGTTTAATTGAAATGTATGTTTAATTGATAGGTATATTTAATTGCACGATATATGATTATGATTGATTATATTTAATTGCTGATTTTTTTCCACGGTTAACTTTAATTTCACATTTATTTAGATTCAGACAAAGTCTAAAGGGAATGATAAAAAGATTCCCATAAACGAGTCAGTCACATTGCCAGAAAAGGTTTGTCACATTTATTCTGTAAGGTTTGTCATTTAATTTTCAGATTCAATAAATTAACAAACTGATTAACCTCATTTTTTCAGATTCAATCCAATAAACCACCCGCACAGCAAACCAACTGCCAAAATAAACCAGCTGCCACACCACAGCTGGATATTCGTGTTAAAAATAAAGCCGGCAAACTTCAAAAATTGGAGGGTAATAAAGCTGGCAAACTTCAAAAGCTGGAGGGTAATAAAGGTGCCAAAGTTCAAAAACTGGATCGGGGAAAATCAGTTGCTGCTCCTAAAATAAGTCAGCCACGCCCAGCTCGATATGGGTCGTGTCTTGACATACAGGTAAAAACGAATATGGACAGCAACGAATCACGCATCATAAGCATGGATAAAGCTATTTTCGGAGATGAGTATGAAGAACTACTTGAAAAAGAGCACATATACGAACTTCTCAACCATAATGAGCTAAGTGTTACTGTCATCAGTTTATACATTAGGTAAAAATTACTTTTAATTGCATTTATTGGTAATTAATTTAATTTATTGGTAATTAATCTAATTTGAAATTTTCATTGAAGGTATTTGTATGAGAAGTTGGTGTGCATGCGCAGATTGTCAAATATATTTTCATTCTTATCTCCGCATAAGCTTTCGATGTTTAAACTCGATCCAATGAATGTAAAGAAATACGTTGTAGATATTCTATTAGGAAATAAAGAAAAGGATAAGTTGTTCCTTGCACCATATAATTCATGGTACGTAATTATATATTCTTTATTTATATCTTTTTTAATTTATGAGATCTTAATTTATTAGTTGTGTAAACAAAAATTTTGTTGTTATAGGGCACATTGGGTGCTATTTGCAATCAATGTGACCTCTGAAGTTATATATTATTTAGATCCCTCGCACGACCATTACAACAATCACTCTGATATAAAGACTATGTTCAACACGTAAGTAATATTCATTTATTTCTTACATATATATATAAATAATGTGTTTGTTAATGCTATAATAATCACATTTATTTATTCGATAGTGCTTTACAAGTTTTTCGAGCTCAAAGAGGTGCTACAGTGTTGAAGCAAAAGTCAAATAACATCACATGGATTCCAATAAAGGTTTGAAATATATGCCTTTAAAATTTCATTTACAATCAATGCACAAATATTTATTGACTTATATGTTTTATTTTATAGTAGCCTCGTCAAACTAACAACATAGACTGTGGGTACTATATATTGCGATTCATGAAGGAGATTGTTGATATGAATCAAACTATAATCCCAGAAACGGTACGGTATTTTCATTATTTGATTTTCATATATAAACTATGTATATATTTGATTCTAACTTAATTATGTTCAATTTTTATATCGCACAGTACTTTGACAATTCCAGTCCAACAAACTCTAAAAGAGATCTAACTGAAATAAAGGAAGACTGGTGTCAGTATGTGATTGAAATGAAGATTATTTGATTTGCTGGGAAATGGCATGATGCAAGGGATAGTTATATGAATATATGGTAGTTCTGTTCTGTGTAGTTCTGATAGTTATATGTATATGAATATGGCACATTTGAAAAGTTGTGAATATGTAGTTATATGAATATGTATATAGTTCTGTGCTGTAGTTTGTTGTGAACTGATTGTGTAAATATGTAAAGTTATAAAGTTAAATTATAAAGTTATATAGTTCTGTTGTTGTGTACTGATTGTGAAATGATTGTGTGAACTGATTCTGGATGAAAATGATTTTGGAAAAAAAATTAAAAGACAACGCTTTCTAAAAAAATGCCATAAAAAACCAAAAAGCGCTTTTTAAAAATTCCATTTACAGCATTTTTTAATAAAACTAAAATAAGAAAGCACCTATTACAGCGCTTTTTAAAAAAAAAAACGCTGTAAAACGCGCATTAAAATGCACCTATTACATCGTTTTTTTAAAAAGCGCTGTAATAGGTGCATAATAATGCATCTATTGAATGCACCTATTACAACGCTTTTTAGAAAAAACGTTGTGATAGGTGCATAATAATGCATCTATTGAATGCACTTATTACAGCGCTTTTTTGAAAAAGCGTTGTAAAAGGTGCATAATAATGCATCTATTGAATGCACCTATTACAGCGCTTTTATGAAAAAACGCTGTAAAATGGGCATAAGAACAAGCCGTGTGTTTGTAGCAGAGATTTACAACGCTTTTTCAAAAAACCGCTGTAAAACGAGTATAACAAAAATATATCCACCTATTTTACAGCGCTTTTTTATTTTAAAAAGTGTTGTTGTATCGTTTTACAGCGCTAGATACTACAGCGATTATTTTTTTGAAAAAACGCTGTAAAATAAGTTTTTTCGCGTAGTGATCTGAGCTTTGAATTTTTAAACAAATCAAATTTATTTATGCAAATTATTCAAGTGCATTATTCTACTCCTCTTTATCATATCTTAATCATCAATCGCATATATATATATATATCAGCTGCTCCACATAGCCATATATATGTAGTTTGGATATTTGGATATTGTTCATTTTTAAAATCCTTCGTCCTTAATTCTTTTATAAGTTTATTTTATTTATTCGTTGGGATAATTTGTTTGATCTTTGAATTAGCTTGGGTATATGCATGTAAGATTTTTTTTTTGAGGCAATGTAAGATTTTTTTTTTTGAGGCAATGTAAGATTTTTTACCGGTTATATATTTTTGAAAAAGGTGATTTTTCCAACAATTTATTTTCTATAAGTTGAATATATTTTTCTATAATTGAATATTAATTATGTCTAGAAGACTAGAACACGAGATAGACGCGCAAGGAGTGTTTTTCATTTTCCAAAAGTCTTCTTGCAGAACAATATAACAAACTGTATATATTCTCTTTCAAATTGAAAATAAGAAAAATTGTTTCCTAACTTAATCACCACGCCACGCCCATCGATCACAAATTTGAAGGTTAATTTGGATTTTAATTAAAATTATTTTCTATGCACAAAATAATATTATCAATAGCCGCAACCGGTTGATATTTTAACAGTATTTAATTTTTTTGGTAGGTTCCTGCTCGATCGATAGTATATTTATTACAAAACACTAAGAATTAATTATGCTTACATATTGATCATGACACATGTTGGGTTAGGTACTTGACTCTCTGTCAAAATCTTAGGGGAGAAAATTGTTAAAACAAAGTTTTTTTTTTTTTTAGTAAGCCATACATCGTGTATATTTCTTAAGCTAAGCTTAGCAAAAGTAACCCTATTTGGAGAGTTTAATGATTTCTTTCGACTTATTTTGATTTATTAAAATAACTAAAATTTGCGACTTTTTCACATGAATATCCTAGTTTTTAGGAAAACTAACCAATTTGCCCCACTCCGAAAAAAATATACGGGATGCCCTACTTTTTAGCCCCTGATCGCAACATGGGGATGCGACGAGGTGAAGGACTTTTTTTTTACGTTATAGCAGGAGGTCGCATCCTGGGGATGCGACCATGTACTGCAGTAATTTTTTTTTTTGTTATATTTTATTTATGGGTATAATTATTATTTAATTAATTAAAAATAATTAAAATATTTTAAAAATCAAAATAATAATAATAAATAGAATACATTATTAAATAATAATAATAATAATAATTTTAATTTTAATAATATTATTAATATTAGTGACTTTTGTTAATTTAAATTAATTATAAATAATTAAAATATTTAAAAAACCAAAATAATAATAATAATATAATAAAATACATTATTAAATAATAATAATAATTTTAATAATAACAATAATTTTAATAATATTATTAATATTAGTGACTTATTGTTAATTTTAATTAATTATAAATAATTATAACAATTAAAAAATCAAAATAATAATAATAAATTAAATTACATTATTAAGTAATATTAATAATAATAATTTTAATAATAATAATAAAAAGAAAATTATATTAATAAACTAAAATAAAAATTCATTAAATTGAAAGAAAAAAATACATTAATTGAAAATAAAAAAATACATGAAATTAAAATTAATTATTTCCATCTAAATGTCCTCTAGTTCCACTTCTACGCGGTCGTCGAACTCGTCTAGCCCTTTGTACGGCTTGAGGTTGTTGTGGTTGATCATCAATTTGATCATTATCCTCGTTATAATCTGTATGTGGATTAGAACCACTACCACCTGCTTCCATGTAATTTTGAGTTTCGACGTTATACATAGAATCAAAAGCAGCATAAGCCGACTTAGGAGTTGTGCATTGAGTACCAAACAAATTATAGAAAATTCCAGTCCCTGGTTGATGAACGGGGGTTGGTATCGGTGGCACTGAAGGAACGTAGTACTGAGTCGGTATATCTGCAGATTCATGTAGATGTGGTGGTGATGATAAAGATGGTGTTTGGTGCATGGTATGTTGTTGTGGGGTTGATTGAGGGGTTGGGTGAACATCAGGATATGTTGAAGGTTGCAAACGTGGATCTCTCATATATCTTTCCACAGATATGTATAATTTGGTGTGATTTCTGAACCAATTCATATATTCTTTACTGTGGCGTAAAATACCTTCTACGAATTGACCTTGCAATACATAATTCTAACGTTCATTCCAATGTTGAATCTCATCTTCCCAAACCACATACCAATTATCATCGATGCCACTCCTCATGTCGACCTCATGGTACATTGTCATATCCTCTGGTGATTGCGGAATTTGTTGATGGTAGTCGAACTGAAGTGCGACTCTATCTGCCTGATGTTTTTCGACGATATGATAACAGTGCAGATAGGTAGATGCAGTCCAAGTGTTCATCTCTTGTTCGGATACCTCGTGTTGGAACCCGAGATACGGTCTCCAACGAAACTGATATGTTAAAAATAGGTTAATGTAAATATTAAAAGGTATAAAAAAAAAATAATTAAAAAAGTTCAACTAAATGTGAATGAATATATTATTTCTTGAACCATCATATGATCGATTGTATTCTGATATCCATCTATGTCGTTGTGAGGAACTCTACTGAAATTTAGACCACCGGAATGAAATCTGTCGAATATATAAAAAAAAATTAATAAAATTAGTAATACACTAAGTAGTAAGTTTTAAAAAGATATATAAAAATTAATTGCAATAGTTACCTTTGTGCAAGTGGAAATATCCATGCACCGGGTGATTCTGGAGCGACACAAGTCAAACGATACCATGCTCAGTTTTGCAACAACAATGCATATCCTCCGATAGACATTACGCCGGGTTTTGTAGCAAGGCATAATTCTCTATAGAGCGTTGCTAAAACTGCCGAACCCCAACTATATTGGGATGCTTTATTTAAATCGCCTAAAAGTGAAAGATACTTTAAATGGACACGATTGTTGGATTTGTCCGGCATCAACAATCCTCCAATCATACGTAGTATGTATGCCCGACACGATGCTTGTTTTTCTAATTCGGATGCATTTTCACCAACACCATCAAAAGTATCTTTTAGCCATTTTAATTTTATAAAATTACCCCTTGTTGCTCCCTCAGGTGGGATAACTCCTAAGTATTCTTGACAGACATCTTTAACATTCACAAAATTCGAACCTCTTACAGGAAAACCAGAAGTCTTTAATCCTAAAATGTAGTACACGTCTTCTAAAGTAATTGTGCACTCACCTATTGGCAGATGAAAAGTATGAGTTTTTGGTCTCCATCTTTCAACCATAGCTGTAATTAGGCCGACATCTATTTTGTAGTTTCCAAGTTTAATCACTTCACCAAATCCGGCCTGTTGCAAATACGGTAATATGGCTTCTTTCGGTCTTTTGTTGGCATGACCATGACATTTTAGTTTGTCCTTGGATGGTATCTGAAATTAAAAAAAAAAATTCAATATTATTGACAATAATATAAAATACTAAGCTAATTTATTTCAAAATAATATATATAACAATAATAATAAAAAAATTCAATATTATTGACAATAATATAAAATACTAAGCAAATTTATTTCAAAATAATATATATAACAATATATTTTTTTATTTTCAATTAATGTATTTTTTTCTTTCAATTTAATGAATTTTTATTTTAGTTTATTAATATAATTTTCTTTTTATTATTATTATTATTATTAAAATTATTATTATTAATATTACTTAATAATGTAATTTAATTTATTATTATTATTTTGATTTTTTAATTGTTATAATTATTTATAATTAATTAAAATTAACAATAAGTCACTAATATTAATAATATTATTAAAATTATTGTTATTATTAAAATTACTATTATTATTTAATAATTTATTTTATTTTATTATTATTATTATTTTGGTTTTTTAAATATTTTAATTATTTATTATTAATTTAAATTAACAATAAGTCACTAATATTAATAATATTATTAAAATTAAAATTATTATTATTATTATTATTATTTAATAATGCATTCTATTTATTATTATTATTTTGATTTTTAAATTTTTTTAATTATTTTTAATTAATTAATTAATAATTACACCTATAAATAAAATATAACAAAAAAAAAAAAATTACTGCAGTACATGGTCGCATCCCCAGGATGCGACCTCCTACTATAACATAAAAAAAAAGTCCTTCACCTCGTCGCATCCCCAGGTTGCGATCAGCAACTGGGGCTAAAAAGTAGGACAATCCCGTATATTTTTTTAGGAGTGGGACAAATTGGTTAGTTTTCCTAAAAACTAGGATATTCATGCGAAAAAGTCAAAATTTGCACAAATAGATTTTATTTGTTTAAAAATTCAAAGTTCAATTGTCTAGTCTATTATTAGTCATAAGTTTATTTTTTAAGTATGATCTGACATTTTCAAAAGTATGATATATAACAACTTACTCTACTTAAAATTTCATTCGATATATATCTTTAATGAGCTAATTAAATTTTGTAAGGTATCATCATAATTTATTCGTATGATATAACATATGTTTCCATGATAAAAATTCTCATCAAACGACATTTTGAAGAATCTAATATTGTCGCGGCCTAAAATTTTGAGCGTTTTTCGAATTCAATGGAGTCGCCACCAAAATTTATTTTAAAATAGGGAAAATCTTGAGAAACCCGTAAAAGTAGAAAAAAAGAAATAAAAATGGTCTTTGAAACCAAATTTTAAGCTCGGGAGACGATTGTGCGTAGGGAAGGTATTAGCACCCTACGATATCCGTTAAAAAACGGTTACCTATAATTAATTGTGCAAAATTAATATTAACTTAAATATATTTATGTCTTTTTATTATTAAATATGAATAACAATTATTATTAATTTTTTTAATATAATTTTGGAATAAATATGTGCTTGAGAAATAAAGGATAAAAAAAGAAATTTTTATTAATGTGCTTGACAAGAATCTGATCTTGCTCCTACGTATCTCCTGGTGCGATGGAGAAATCAAAGCTACGTAGTTCTTGGGTTAAAAAAAAATGCGAATGCGTTGATTGTTTTTTTAAAGAAAGTTCGTTTGTTATATATATAAAAAGGTTTTGATGAAAAAGAAAATGAGCTTATTTAAATTGAATGTTTATGTTGAAATGTGAGCTTTAGGACTATCAAGTTGTACAACTTGTGTCTCAAAAACTCAGAATAAAAAGATGTCTCATCTAATTAATTCTTTTAAGAATATTTTATTATTTTCGGTTTAAATATGAATTTAAAAACCACCAAATTGTACCATATGTGTTTTAACAATTCAAAGATAAAAAATAATACCACATCTAATTGCACAAATTTACAAGTAGATTTTAGATTAATTTATTAGAAAAATAATAATAAATAGAGTTTTAGAACTATCAAGTTGTACCACTTGTGTCATAACAACTCAAAGATTAAAAAGATGTCGCATCTAATTAATCTTTAATAAGATATTTATTTTGGATTAATTTAAAAAAAAAAAACGATCTAGAACTATCAAATTGTCATAACTTGCGTCTTAAAAAATTAAAAAAAGATGTCACATCTAATTTTTGTATGATTGTTCATGTATTAAAATAAAAAAAGTTTCAGAAGTATCAAGTTATCGTAATTTATGTCATAATAACTTGAAACAATATTTTGCTTATTTTAATTTTGGCAAGGGTATTTTGCAAAAATAAATAAAAAAAGAAATTAAAGATTTAAGGCAAAGTAAAAGCAAGTCATGCCATGTCTAATCCATTATGCGCAAACTGAACAAAAGTGAATGCAAGCAAGCTGGCTATGTACTGGCTACTTGGATATTACGTGCTTCATCCTTTCATGACTAGTTCCAACACATCATTTGATTTTTTTTAATATTAACTTCATTTTTAAATGAAAGGCAACAAACAAATCAAAAACACCATTCAGCATGAAACCAAAACTTCAGCAAAGAAACAGCAACAAAATGAAACACAATATAAAAAGAGATAAAGAACAAAGACAAACTTGAAATACACAGATTCGTGTACAGCAGCGAAGAGGAAAGCGGCGGGGTGTAATGATTGATGGTGGTTGGTGGTGGTTTCCGATGGAAGTGACGGTGATTCTTATTTCTCTCCCTTTCTATTTTTTAATTTCTAAATTTATTATGATTTTAAAGATGGAGTTGAGTTTCAGAATCTCCCTTAAAAAATTCTCCTTTCTTCCACTCTTCTTCTACTTAGGTATTTTTCTGTTTGTGTTTTCTCTTTTTCTTTTTTATAAAATTTGATAAGGTGTATTTATAGAGTTTTTTATCTGTTTAGTTGCTTTCTTGCTTTGCTATTGTCCTTCTCCACTGATTTCCTGTTTGATGCTTAGTTTCCTTTGCTCATCATCTGCGTTTTTCTACATCTCTTATCTATTCACGATTTTCGCTTATGTTTGTTTGTATCTGTTGATGCTTATTTGCTGGACTTTTATTTGTGTGTAAAGGAAATAGAGTTGGTTTGCTGGGTAAAAACTTTTTTATATTTGCAGCTTTGGGTCTTAGCTTAGTTTCTGCTTCAAACTCAGCAGTTTGTCTTTTTGTTCTATATCATGTGTACAAAGGCTGAGGCAAAGAGAGTTTGACTTTTTATCATATCATCTTTTGGGCTTGTTTTGTGTCCAGGACAAAAACCTTGATGTAAGCCTAGTGCATCAGCAAGGCAATGCATCAGCAGCAGCAATGAGCCAGACAATAGTGAGCAAGGCAGCAGTGAATAGGACAAGGCAGCATAAGCTTGTAATTTGATTGTAAATTGATTTGGTTTTAATGTAATTGATTTGGTTTCATTTTAATGTAATTTAATTTGGTTATGTAAATTGATGAGATATCATTATAATTATTCTATTTCCCTTTTTATATATATTTTCTTTTTGGTTTATTTTTTTTTAAAAAAAGTTGGACAAAATTAGGGTACTACAGCTACCCCTATTTAATTATATTTTACTTGAAAAGATATGAAAATATGAATAACAATGCTTTTCATTTTCATGTTATCAAGTAAAAGATAAGTAAATATAAGGACCTAAATTTTGTCCAATAACAAACGCATGAATTAAAGTGTCCTTGAAATGTTAAAGTGGGAATGATGCAATTCTTTTGAAATGTGCAAAGTGATCGTCTTTGGATTGGTTACCGATGCGTAGATCGACAAAAATGAAAGTGATCGTCTTCGGATTGGTTACCAATGCGTAGATCGACAGAAATGAAAGGATGATCGTCTTCGGATTGGTTACCAATGCGTAGATCGACAGAAATGAAAATGATGATCGTCTTCGGATTAGTTACCGATGCGTAGATCGACAGAAATGAAAATGATCGTCTTCGGATTGGTTACCGATGCGTAGATCGACAGAAATGAAAGTGATCGTCTTCGGATTGGTTACCGATGCGTAGATCAATAGAAGTAAAAAAATGTAATTGGTCCAATCTTGAAGGTAGATAAAGAGGGAGAATAAGTACATGATACTTGCAATTCGAACGATAAGGTATGAATGATTCATGCGTGTGTTTTGGATTGAGTATAGGTAAAGTGTCAATGAAGATGCATGGATCATGTGAGTATGCATGATTTATGTGTGTCATGCATTATAAATCAATTCTTGTTCATTTCTTTAATTCCCCGATCCTTATGTTCTTCTACGCCCTAAGATTCAATGGATGAATAAAAACAAATATTATTTCCACATGATGACTTTTCGTATCTATCGAATGACCGCTTTTTTTTTTTTTTTTTAAGGCAAAGCAAAAATCCATTGTTTAAAATGATTACTCTTCATGTACCTATACATGTTGAGGATCTATCGAGTTCCTGTGTATATATTTTTCAAGTGTCAAAATAATTGAAATATTTTTTATATTTACACATATTTCAAATTCCAAAATTTATTATCATAAAATGACAAAATACTAGAACCAACAACCACGAGACTGGATTGACTTAGAAAGAGGGTAATGTATAACATTGAATGACAAGATTAGAAAATGTACATTCATTACATTGAGAATAATACAATTGAGCTAAGGGTTACAATATAGGGATGAATGTGTTTAGGTTAAGTTGAATGGATAAACAAACACTATTCATTCTTGTAATTTAGGCACTCCCGTTGGTCAGCTTCCAAGAATAATAATTGCCCCGGTTCGAAGCACTTGATTTTTTTTTTTTTAAAAAACCCCTAACTTTTGCATGGACTGCTCTTCCAAGTTTTCAATCCATCGGGATGCTCTAATTTTTGCCTAGGTCACCTTTTCAGGTTTTCAACCTAGCGAGCCCATTTTTATTTGATTTTTTTTTTTAAGCATAATATTTTTTGACTGCATCCGAATTTATTGGAAGTGGAAGGTCGCCTCCATCCATTTTTGTGAGTATTAGAGCTCCCCCAGAGAATGCTTTTTTCACAACATATGGTCCTTCGTAATTCGGGGTCCATTTTCCACGAGAATCCTTTTTTATGGGCAATATTTTCTTTAACACCAAGTCCCCTTCTTGAAACTCTCGAGGACAAACTTTTTTCTGGAATGCTTTTTTGAGTCTTTTTTGATATAGTTGACCGTGGCATAGAGCTATCATTCTTTTTTCTTCTATGAGATTTAATTGATCAAATCGTGATTGAACCCACTCAGCCTCTTCCAGTTTTGTTTCCATCAAGACTCTGATCGAGGGAATTTCAACTTCAATGGGAAGTACCGCTTCCATTCCATACACCAATGAGAAAGGAGTTGCCCCTGTTGAGGTACAAACAGAGGTTCTATAGCCATGTAATGCAAAAGGAAGCATTTCATGTGAATCCTTGTATGTCTCCACCATCTTTTGTATGATCTTCTTGATATTCTTATTTGCTGCTTCTACAGCCCCATTCATTTTCGGACAATATGGAGAAGAATTATGGTGCTGAATTTTGAAACTATCACACAACTCCTTCATCATTTTATTATTCAGATTGGTCGCATTGTCAGTGATTATCTTATTTGGTAAGCCATATCGACAAATCAATTCTCTTTTGATGAATCTGACAACTACGCTTCTTGTAACATTGGCATAAGAAGCGGCCTCAACCCATTTTGTGAAATAATCAATAGCTACTAGGATGAACCGGTGCCCATTTGAAGCCTTAGGCTCTATGAGTCCAATAACATCTATTCCCCACATTGAAAATGGCCATGGTGATGTTAAAACATTCAAAGAGGTGGGTGGTACATGGACTTTATCAGCATAAATTTGACATTTATGACATTTCTTTACGTAGCTAAAGCAATCGGACTCCATTGTCAACCAATAGTAGCTAGCTCTTAGGATTTTTCTTGCCATTGCGTGCCCATTTGCATGAGTTCCGAAAGAACCTTCGTGAACCTCTTGGATGATTTTCTCCGCTTCTGCTTGATCCACACATCTGAGGAGAACCATATCATGATTTCTCTTGTAAAGCACATCACCATTTAAGAAGAAGTTCATTGACAACCTTCTTAAAGTCCTCTTGTCGTTCTCTGAAATACCCACTGGATATTCCCTGTTCTTAACATATGATTTAATATCATGAAACCATGGTTTGCCGTCAGACTCTTCTTCTATTGATAAGCAATATGATGGCTTATCCTTTCGTTGAATTTTTATGACCGGCATATCCTGACCGACGTTTACTTTGAACATTGATGACAATGTGGCCAGGGCGTCGGCTAATTGGTTTCCTTCTCGAGGGATATGGTGAAAAGTGATCTTCTCAAAGTGTTCTATTAGTTCTTTGATGTGGGTATGATACGGAATCAATTTGGAATCTCGCATTTCCCATTCTCCTTTCGTCTGATGGATGACCAACAATGAGTCTCCATATACCTCAAGAACTTTCACCTTTGATTCAATAGCTGCTTTAATGCCCATAACACATGCCTCATATTCTGCAATATTGTTTGTGCAATCAAAACACAGCCTAGCAGTAAATGGAGTGAACTGGTTCTCTGGGGAAATCAAAATGGCTCCAATTCCATGCCCTAACGCGTTAGAAGCACCATCAAACACTAACGTCCATTTTTCTTTATCAGGTGATTCCGCTTCTTCAAATAAAGTCATTATGCCCTCATCGGGAAATTCATACTGCATTGATTGATAATCTTCTACAGGTTGTTGGGCCAAATACTCTGCTAGGGCACTTCCTTTGATAGCTTTTTGTGTAACGTATACCAAATCATATTTTGATAGCAACATCTGCCAACGGGCAATCCTTCCAGTAAGAGCAGGTTTCTCAAAGATGTATTTAATTGGGTCCATTTTAGACACCAACCAAGTTGTATGACATAACATGTATTGCCTCAACCGACGAGCTGCCCATGCTAATGCGCAACATGTTCGTTCAAGCAGTGAATACCTTGTTTCACAGTTGGTGAACTTTTTGCTCAAATAATAAATAGCATGCTCTTTCTTACCGGATTCGTCATGTTGCCCCAGTACACAATCCATTGACTCGTCAAGTACTGTTAAGTACGTAATAAGCGGTTTCCCAGGAACAAGAGGCACTAAGATTGGAGGTTTTGACAAGTATTGCTTAACCTTGTCGAATGCTTTTTGACAATTCTCATTCCATTCAACCTTTTGGTCTTTGCGCAACAACTTGAAAATTGGTTTGCATGTAGCGGTGAGATGCGATATGAACCTGGCAATGTAATTCAATCTACCCAAAAAGCCACGAACTTCTTTTTCCGTGCGTGGAGCGGGCATTTCTTGTATTGCTCTTACTTTATCTGGGTCCACTTCTATCCCTTTTTGACTAACGATAAAACCAAGTAGCTTTCCTGATCTTACACCAAAAGTGCATTTAGCAGGGTTTAAACGGAGTCTGAACTTCCTTAGTTGCATAAACAACTTTTGAAGGTTAACAACATGGTCTTCTTCGGTCCGAGATTTGGCAATCATATCGTCCACGTAAACCTCTATTTCCTTATGCATCATGTCATGAAACAAAGTTACCATTGCTCTTTGATAGGTTGCCCCAGCATTCTTCAATCCAAATGGCATCACTTTATAACAGAAAGTCCCCCATTGTGTGATGAATGTAGTTTTCTCCATATCTTCGGGAGCCATCTTGATTTGATTATACCCTGAGAAACCATCCATGAAGGAGAAAAGAGAATATTGAGCAGTGCTATCTACTAGGACATCAATGTGAGGCAACGGAAAATCATCTTTAGGACTAGCTTTATTTAAATCCCGATAATCAACGCACATTCGAACCTTTCCATCCTTTTTTGGAACTGGGACAATATTAGCAACCCATTGAGGATATTTTGCTACTGCTAAGAAACCAGCATCAAATTGTTTCTTGACCTCTTCTCTAATTTTAAGTGACATGTCAGGCCTCATCCTCCTCAATTTTTGTTTAATTGGAGCACATTCAGGCTTGAGTGGTAGCTTATGTTCAACTATGTTAGTATCTAGCCCAGGCATATCTTGGTATGACCATGCAAAGACATCCACATAATCAAATAAAAGTTTAACCAACTTTTCTCGTTCAGATTCTTTCATAGACATACCAATTTTAATTTCTTTCTTATCATGTTTAGTCCCTAAATTGATCACTTCAACAGGTTCTTGATAGGGTTGGATTATCTTAGCTTCCTGCTCAATTAACCTTTCTAATTCTGGGGGAGGCTCACAATCGTCTTCACAATCCTCATCAGCGTGATTAATTGGGCGTTCAAAATTACAAGAATGGGTTCTAGCACTGCTATTTTCAACATATTTGTTTTCGACTCTGCATTAATTAAATTAAGAAGAAAAAGGAAAAAAGAAAATATGAATAAAGATTGTCAAAAAAAGAAAAGAGAAAAACAAAAACTGTTGGAGAATTCAAAAATGCATTTATTGATAATAAGTACGGAATTGAAATACATGCGCCCTAACTAGTTATCCTTATAGCCTTGGGCAGAGCAAAAGGAGTTAAAATACACAATTACTTTGAATATGAATGAACAAACACAGGAAACTCGATGATCTTCCAATTGTTGAGACTAGTGTTTGGAGGACAAGGGTACACCAATTTGAGGGTATCATCATCAACGTGGTCTTCTTCTTCCACAACAGCCACATGATCAGCACATACTATTCCAGCGCTCTTAAAGGTTTGGCGAATGTCACAAATAGAAATCTTCTTTGAATTCAGTGTCTGATTTTCCAAACGAGCCATTCTGCTTTCCATTCTTTCCTTCACAGTCTTTTCTTTGTCAGCTTTAGTAGGTACATACCCCAAACCGTACCTATCGTTCTTTTTGGGTACATCTAACAATTTTCCCCATTTAACAAAAACTCCTCCTTCCAACATCGATTTCGTAGACTTTAAGGAGGCGGTAAACAACTTTGATTCTTTTAAAAGAGATCCTTCACCCATGAAGACAACATTGGCGATTTCTAATGCTTGAAAGGAAGTCTCTATGGCTTCCTCCGTGTCTTCAATGTAGCCCGTAGAAGATAGATGACTCACTACCATATCTTCTTCCCCAGATATTATCACCAGCTTATTGTCCACTATAAACTTTAGCTTTTGATGGAGAGTGGATGTCACTGCTCCAGTAGCGTGAATCCATGGTCTCCCTAAAAGGCAACTGTACGCTGGTTTAATATCCATCACTTGGAAGGTTATTCCAAAGTTATGGGGTCCGATTTGAATCGGCAGGTCAATCTCACCCACAACTTGTCTTCTAGATCCATCAAACGCTTTCACCACCAAAGCACTCGGCTTCAAACAGGCTCCATCAACAAATAGTTTTGATAGTGTTGATTTCGGCATGACATTTAACGATGAACCATTATCAACTAGCACTCGTGCAAGAATATGATCATGACACCTCACAGAGATGTGTAGTGCTTTATTATGCTCTATCCCCTCAGCTGGTAATTCACCATCGCTAAAACTCAAGCCGCTACTGGCGGTAATATTACCGACAACTCCATCAAACTGGTCGACAGTGATATCGTGAGTAACATGAGCCTCGTTTAAAACTTTCATCAATGCCCTTCTATGCGCTTCAGAGTTTAATAACAAAGCAAGAACAGATATCTTGGAAGGGGTTTGATTTAGTTGATCTACCACCTTATACTCACTTTGCTTGATAAACATCAAAAATTCATTAGCTTGTTTTTCGAGCATTGTCTTTTTGTAAGTCTCTGTCTTTTTTATAGTATGATTCGTGACTTCTTTTCCTTTTCCTCCATGGCACTCCTTTTCCTTAGGTTGTCCGGGGGCATATACTCGACCACTCCGAGTCATCCCACCAATCCCTGAAATGTTAGTAACGTCAGTTCCTTTAGATTCATTGCTATCACTTGATTGATGATTGGCCAAGTGGGAGGTAACTTCATAATTCCATGGCACCACCTTGGTATTTTTGTAAGGAAAAGGGGTTGGTGCTTCGACAATTATTGCATTTGGCCCGTTAGGAGTTGGCTTAAGATTTTCTTTCCTGTAGAGGATTTCCAATGGTCTTTGGAAAGATCTATTATTTTCCATATACGGTTCTATGGTCAACACATGATCATCTTTCGCACATTGGTCTATCTCATATTCAATGACATTGACAAAAGTATCCCCGTGGCCCGGTAAGGGATTACTCCCTACATTGGGACCGTCTTCCTTGAAGGTAAGCCACTTTGCATTAATCAATTCTTGCACTTTAGATTTCAAGGCTTGGCAATCTTCAATGGAATGTCCTACAGCTCCAGCATGGTATTCACATTTGGTGTTTGGGTTATACCACTTTGGGAATGGCGGCTCCAGAGGTTTCATTGGTCTCAGGGCTACCATTGAATTCTGGAGTAGGTGAGGCAACAATTGGCTGTATGTCACGGGAATTGGGTCAAAATGGGTTATCTTCTTTTCTCGATTGACTGGTGGTTTTTATTGACTCAAGCTAGGGTTTTGGATTCGTTGGTTTTGTTGTGGAAATGCGATGGGTGGTGGTTGTACCAGAGGTGGTTGATAAAAAGGTGGCCTTGAAGGGTGATATTGGGGGTGCGAAGTTGCAGCCACATATGGATAGGGAATGTAAGGAGTTTGGGGTATCGGGGGCTGGAAATTTGGGGGTCGATAAGAATTTATGGATGGAGAATAGGAGACTCTTGGGTTTACCATTATAGCGTTAGCATCTGCTTCTTTCTTTTTTATGAATCCCATCTGGGGTTTCTTCATGCCACTTGCTGCACAGATGATCTTGCCACTCCTCATCCCACTTTCTATCCTTTCCCCTATCATGACTAGGTCGGAAAAGTTTGATGACATACTCCCAATCATCTTATCATAAAAGGGCGACTGGAGAGTATCCATAAACATACCAACCATTTCTTTTTCAGATAAAGGAGGTTCTACTTGTGACGCCACTTCTCTCCACCGTTGTGCGTATTCTTTGAAAGTTTCGTTGTCCCTTTTCAATGAATTTTGCAATTGCATCCTATCAGGGGCCATGTCAATGTTGTACCTGTATTGTTTTAAGAAGGCATCAGCCAAGTCCTTCCACGAACGAATTCGATTTCGCTTGAGATGCATATACCAACTTAACGATGCCCCACTCAAACTGTCTTGGAAAAAGTGAATGAGAAGTTTGTCGTTATGAACATGAGAAGCCATTTTTCTGCAATACATAGGAAATTGCATAGCCGCTGTACGATACTGTTGAGTAGTTGGGGTAAAGCCTGGTGGGTGAGAAGGAGTGGTTTGGTGTTCTTCGTTTGCAGTTGGAGGATCCCCATCCGTATTCTCCTTCCTTGCCAAAGCCTTTATAGCTTCTAGAATTTGATCAACCTTGTCCTTCAATTGGTTAACATCTGCTCTCATGACTTCTTGGTTTTGCTCAAGTTCATCCATGATCTTGGAGTTCGCGCGAGTCCGATAAGGGTGTCGGGGAAACAGCTTTATTGATTTTTCTTTTCTGTTTTTTTTTAAATAAATAAATAAATGAAATTCCAATGAGTATATATTAAATATGAATGGGATGAAAATGAAATTAATTAGTTAATTATGATAGTTGGATGTTGGGGAATCATAAGCCTTATGTAATTTTTTTAACAAAACCGAATTATTAGTGAAGAAAATATGGGAATCGGAAATCAAAACAGTAAATCCTTCATTGATGAGAAAAAGAGTACATCACATTTAAATTAAAAACTACATTGACCATGGTACTTTAATCTTCTCTTTTAATAGGACAACCAATCTTCTCCTCCAATTCTTCTACCAAATTTTTGCAATATTCAACAAACTTGTAGACTTTTACTGGAGTATTGAGCGGATGCATTACTGCATCAATCTCTCTTAGATGCTTTGGAATTTTTATGATTGCTTGATTAGCTAACATCGCCAATTTTGAAAAACAGTCTTTCCAATGCCTGCCCTTATCTTCCAGCTCCTTATAGATCTCTTGATTGTTCAACTGACCTAGCAACATCATAAAACGATCCTCCCAATATATGGTTTCATCCTTTAAGTCGTTATAGATCTTTTCCTGGTAATCAACGTAATTCTTCAACTCACTATAATTCTCCATTTCTGTTTTTAGTGCATCTTGATGTTTTGAGAGTAATCCTTCAATTTCTTCTTTGTGCTGCCTCTCATTCCTTAATTGACTCTCATAGTCAGCTACCATTTCTTTCAATTGTTTCTTTAAATCTTCAAACTCCTTTTTTATGTTTCTCTTAGAGCTTGCTGATTTTGTCCACAACTGCTTCCACATATAGGCCTCTTCAATAGCTGCATTCTTTTCTTGCTTTCGCACATCTAACTCTTCATTTGCACCTCTCAAACAGTCTTGTATATCAAGCTTATTTTCCTTTTCAATTCTCAACCTCTTGTTGCTTCTCTCAAGGAACTGACTCTTATAGGAGTTTTCTGATCGTAGGTTCTCGTTCTCTTGTGAGACTTTTTCTAACTTTGCTTGTAGCTCTTTTTTCTCCTCTTCAGATTTTAATAATGATGCTTTGAGTTCTTCTATTTCTTCATTGGCAACAAGGGTAGGTTCAGATATTTCCGGATCACTCGAGGGTATGCTGTGGAAAGGCAACTTGATTTCTTGGACTCTTTTCTTTACCCATTGTCGATAGGGTTCCTTTGTGCTGCAACTTCTGCATCCGAGTACTCTTCCTTTTCTAATGATCATTTCCCACGCTCGACTTATCCTTCGCAACATCGGTGAGTCTTCTGTACCCGTATTGTGCAAAACAAAGGCTTCCAACGACTTATCATCTGGTTTCTCCAACATAGGGTAACCAAGCTGTCTCAGAGCTACCGTCGAATTGTAATTAATACATCCTTTGGTTCCCATGAGAGGTACGTTTGGGAAATCTCCGCATTGGCATATTACTTCCTCCACCCCTTGTTCTCTATGATACCATGAAATTGTGTCCCCAGTAAGGCTAGCGATACTCTGAGCCCATTCACGATTACTTTTAACTCCAACATGATATCCTTTCTTGAACATATGGGACATGAACCAAGTATACAGCACCAGAACACAACACAAAATTGTTCCCCCTTTCTTCTCGTGTCGCATATGCAGAGAGTAGTATACATCAGCAAGAACCGCAGGAACTGGATTTTGTTTATTTTTGTTAAAAGCTAAGAAGACATTGATTACGGCAAAATCCACAAAGTTATCAAGGTTTGGGAATAAAACAATACCATAGATAATCAGAGCCAGAATATCTATAAAAGTACTCCATTCTTTTTTAGCACCTAAATCTTGACACTTTTGCTCTAGATATTTTCTTGAGAAACCATAGCTCCTTTTTTCTCTTTTGCACTTGCCAACTCTCTTATGTCGATTTTCAACACTTCATTAATTGCGCCCAAATTCGGTGGTTGCCCAGTATATCGATAAGGATTTCCTTTCTCTAAAGAGTAACCCAATATTCGTTCAAATTCCTCTAATGTCGGGGCCAACTGAAAGTCTTGAAAGGTGAAACATCTTAAGAGAGGGTCGTAATACTGAGCCAATGCCGTGAGGGCCCCTATTTGCACATTTACTGCCAAGAGATTTAGGATCTTCCCATATTTGTGAAAGAAACTCTCACGTTGTATAGTTTTCATTTAATTGCTGATGTCTCTTAAACTTTTCAAATCAGACTGCTTAAACTTTAAAAGTAAAGTTTTTCTTTTTTACGATTCCATTGTCCACTTTAATTTAACACGTGACTAAGATCCTTATGATTCCCAAACAATCCTGAAAATTGATGCAAAATGCCAATTTATTTTTCAAAAGAAACAATGTCATGAGATATGAATGCAATTATGTAGAATGACTGTTGTGAATATATAAAGTTTGAATGAATGTATGAGGTATTTTTTGCTTATATGGATATTCTTATGATGAAAGGGTCTATTGGCTTATGTAGTGAAACTCTCACAATGGTGGCTCTATAGTTCTAAACACGGTTCCTAGAGCCAATAATCCTATTTTGGAATATTGTCAACAACAATAGGTAAACTATTTGGAGTGACAATACCCTCAACAAGATCAAACTCTAGGTGAGACTTTCATGCTAACCAAACAGGATGTACATCCAGAAGGCTACCACTACACAATCTCGAAACTAAACTTAAGTTTTGTTCAAACCCGGGTATAAGGTTCCACTCATAAGTGTGTGTCTTAGTAAAAGTGTAGGGTGTGGAATAAGTATAATTCAATAGCCCCATAATGATAATAAAACATATATACATATACAAAATAAATAAATAAATAGATAAATAACTAAATGAATAAATAAAAAAAGATACACTAACTTAAAAGAGTATTACACTGTCAGCTAATACTTAATAAGAATTGATCAAACATAAAGTAAAAGAAAATGAAAATCAAACAAATATAGAAAAAGTTAAAAGAAAAATTATGCACAATTAATTTGTTAGGCTTGACTCTCTAAATAGTCCCCAGCGGAGTCGCCAGCTGTCGCGGCCTAAAATTTCGAGCGTTTCTCGAATTCAATGGAGTCGCCACCAAAATTTATTTTAAAATAGGGAAAATCTTGGGAAACCCGTAAAAGTAGAAAAAAAGAAATAAAAATGGTCTTTGAAACCAAATTTTGAGCTCGGGAGTCGATTATGTGTAGGGAAGGTATTAGCACCCTACGACATCCGTTAAAAAACGGTTACCTATAATTAATTGTGCAAAATTAATATTAACTTAAATATATTTATGTCTTTTTATTATTAAATATGAATAACAATTATTATTAATTTTTTTAATATAATTTTGGAATAAATATGTGCTTAAGAAATAAAGGATAAAAAAAGAAATTTTTATTAATGTGCTTGACAAGAATCTGATCTTGCTCCTACGTATCTCCTGGTGCGATGGAGAAATCAAAGCTACGTAGTTCTTGGGTTAAAAAAAAATGCGAATGCGTTGATTGTTTTTTTAAAGAAAGTTCGTTTGTTATATATATAAAAAGGTTTTGACGAAAAAGAAAATGAGCTTATTTAAATTGAATGTTTATGTTGAAATGTGAGCTTTAGGACTATCAAGTTGTACAACTTGTGTCTCAAAAACTCAGAATAAAAAGATGTCTCATCTAATTAATCCTTTTAAGAATATTTTATTATTTTCGGTTTAAATATGAATTTAAAAACCACCAAATTGTACCATATGTGTTTTAACAATTCAAAGATAAAAAATAATACCACATCTAATTGCACAAATTTACAAGTAGATTTTAGATTAATTTATTAGAAAAATAATAATAAATAGAGTTTTAGAACTATCAAGTTGTACCACTTGTGTCATAACAACTCAAAGATTAAAAAGATGTCGCATCTAATTAATCTTTAATAAGATATTTATTTTGGATTAATTTAAAAAAAAATGATCTAGAACTATCAAATTGTCATAACTTGCGTCTTAAAAAATTAAAAAAAGATGTCACATCTAATTTTTGTATGATTGTTCATGTATTAAAATAAAAAGAGTTTCAGAAGTATCAAGTTATCGTAATTTATGTCATAACAACTTGAAACAATACTTTGCTTATTTTAATTTTGGCAAGGGTATTTTGCAAAAATAAATAAAAAAATAAATTAAAGATTTAAGGCAAAGTAAAAGCAAGTCATGCCATGTCTAATCCATTCTGCGCAAACTGAACAAAAGTGAATGCAAGCAAGCTGGCTATGTACTGGCTACTTGGATATTACGTGCTTCATCCTTTCATGACAAGTTCCAACACATCATTTGATTTTTTTTAATAATAACTTCATTTTTAAATGAAAGGCAACAAACAAATCAAAAACACCATTCAGCATGAAACCAAAACTTCAACAAAGAAACAGCAACAAAATGAAACACTATATAAAAAGAGATAAAGAACAAAGACAAACTTGAAATACACAAATTCGTGTACAACAGCGAAGAGGAAAGCAGCGCGGTGTAATGGTTGATGGTGGTTGGCGGTGGTTTCCGATGGAAGTGACGGTGATTCTTATTTCTCTCCCTTTCTATTTTTTAATTTCTAAATATATTATGATTTTAAAGATGGAGTTGAGTTTCAGAATCTCCCTTAAAAAATTCTCCTTTCTTCTTCTCTTCTTCTACTTAGGTATTTTTCTGTTTGTGTTTTCTCTTTTTCTTTTTTATAAAATTTGATAAGGTGTATTTATAGAGTTTTTTATCTGTTTAGTTGCTTTCTTGCTTTGCTATTGTCCTTCTCCA
>JBBPBQ010000003.1:16853383-16932670 GCA_037974755.1 Cicer yamashitae
CTCTTCTTCTACTTAGGTATTTTTCTGTTTGTGTTTTCTCTTTTTCTTTTTTATAAAATTTGATAAGGTGTATTTATAGAGTTTTTTATCTGTTTAGTTGCTTTCTTGCTTTGCTATTGTCCTTCTCCATTGATTTCCTGTTTGATGCTTAGTTTCCTTTGCTCATCATCTGCGTTTTTCTACATCTCTTATCTATTCACGATTTTAGCTTACGTTTGTTTGTATCTGTTGATGCTTATTTGCTGGACTTTTATTTGTGTGTAAAGGAAATAGAGTTGGTTTGCTGGGTAAAAACTTTTTTATATTTGTAGCTTTGGGTCTTAGCTTAGTTTCTGCTTCAAACTCAGCAGTTTGTCTTTTTGTTCTATATCATGTGTACAAAGGCTGAGGCAAAGAGAGTTTGACTTTTTATCATATCATCTTTTGGGCTTGTTTTGTGTCCAGGACAAAAACCTTGATGTAAGCCTAGTGCATCAGCAAGGCAATGCATCAGCAGCAGCAATGAGCCAGGCAACAGTGAGCAAGGCAGCAGTGAATAGGTCAAGGCAACATAAGCTTGTAATTTGATTGTAAATTGATTTGGTTTTAATGTAATTGATTTGGTTTCATTTTAATGTAATTTAATTTGGTTATGTAAATTGATGAGATATCATTATAATTATTCTATTTCCCTTTTTATATATATTTTCTTTTTGGTTTATTTTTTTTAAAAAAAAGTTGGACAAAATTAGGGTACTACAAATATTATGTGATAATTTACAATAAAGTTTAAATAGGCCAAATATTTACATAGGTGGAAATGCTTAAATTATTGGAAATGTTAGTAAGTCACATAATACATCGAATATGAGATAGCAATAATAGTCAAAAAAAAATATACTATTTATATTTATTAAAATCTAATATTTTTTAATTAAATAAATTTATTGAAAAGTTTTGCCTTATCTATTTAAAAAAGTATGATTCCACTTGTCGTGAATTATATCATAGATTTACGCCGGATAGTCTAACTTAATAGATTTGGTCCACACTAAAAATTATAAATTATTTTTGATGTTTTTAATTAATTTAAAATATTTTTATAGATTTTAATATGAATGTTATTTTTTTATATTTTTACACATTTTGAACCTGTAGTTATTTTTGTAATATTTATCATTAGTTTTCTTTTGAGAATTTTTTTTAAAATTATTATATTTGAAAGTTATTCTTTCTTTAGTTATTTAAACAGTCTAAAATAATTAGATTACTCTATAAAATGGAAAAACTTAATTGGATTTTTAACTGATCGAATAAAGTGTATTAGAGAATGTATTGCTGACACTCCTCTAATTAAAATTAATTTCATAATTTTCCAATTTTAATATAAACTTTTTATTTCATATATTCTTACAGTTTTTTAAAATTTTAAGTTATAAAATAGAAAGTTTATATTAAAATCTATGTGCATGGATTCATCTACTATGTTAGCCTTTTCTGTCGACGTCCGACTTATTTTTTGGTTGATTCATTTATTGGCTTATTGTTTGTTTTTTATTTTCACATAGATCCCTTCATTTGATATAATTTTATTCGAGAAGGAATGACCATTAAATATAGATGTCTCTTTTAATGGAGATTCGAATTCACCACGTTGTAGGAGTCTAGCTCCTTCCACTAGACTCAACTCCCACTGGTTTTATTGACTTCCTTGTAGTCACTTGGTTAAGATCATATACTATATTGTCAATTTAATTTAATGTTATAACACATTTTATAATTACTCCCTCTTTCTAGTCACAATTATAAACACAAATAATTACTTTCACGGTTATTAAGAAAATTAATTAAATGTAATTGATTTTCTAGATTTCATGTAAAATATAATTTAAATTTATTAAATTGTTTCTTTGAATGTCAAACATTAAATTGCTGACATTAAATTTTTTTTTATTAAAGTAAGGGTATATTAGGAATACTAGAATTAAATGAGTCAAAAATAATTAATTTTTGCTTATAATAATAACCATAGGAAATATATATGTATTATAAAATTCACAGTTAAATTAAAAGTTAGTATCACATAAATTATGTTTATAAATTTTGACGTTAAGATAAAATTATGTAATATATAAATAAAATACCTAACAATTAACTCATTTAATAAATATTTATAAGACAATTATTTTGAAGCATACCATATATCAAATAATTAAGATCAATATAAAATTTTACGTACACAATCTATATAATAATAATTTTAAATAAAATAGTGAATTTTGTAATACAAATATATAATAATGAATGCCTTTTCAATATATATAGAGTGAATTATTTTTTTCTGAATATAATAATGAGTTATTAAATATGTCAGAATATTAAGTTTAAGGTGTCAACTGTTTAAACCTTGACCTCCTCCTAACTTCAACTTGGACTACACTAACGTAGAACACTGCCATGCCTGGTTGCAGTTGGAGGAATTATTGGCTCATAATTTCAAAGGAATGAGTTTACTTAGTTAAACGACAATAAACGGTGACTTGCATCAAAGTCTTACCAATTCAAGAAAAAATAAAAACAATCGTTAATAATTGTGTGCGTTGGTAAAGAAAAGTGGCGCTGGATACCCTTTCACACCATATGCATTCTTTTCACTTCAGTCTTAAATTTCGCTCTAATATTATTTTATGGATAATAATTTCTATGGTTCTCTTGAGAAAAAAAAGAATGTATCCATATTTAAAATTTTTTAATTAATAAATGTATTATTTTTTCTTACATAGTATATATATATATATATATATTTATTAAGTTGATCAAATTATTTGTATTGGTACATTTACTTTTTCAATTTAATCCCTTAAATTTGATAATTTTTTTCCAATTCTTTTTTTATTTTAATTAAAATTGAAAACATTATCATCTCAAAAGTTTAGAAGTTCTTTTCTTTTTACCGCGAAACCGCTGCACCACTAAAGAAAATTGCTCTCCTTCACTGTCATTTTACTGTCGTGAGAAGAACTCTCTACCATTCTTCCACCACCGCGAGAAGAACCCTCTCACTCTCACTCCTAATTTATTCGTGTTTGTGTCAGTATCGTCTTGTCATTGTCGTCTTGGTGTTGTCAACCACGTACCGTCATTGTCGTGTCGTTGTTTCCAAATCCGTCTTTGACTCTTAATAAACTAATGATGGAGATAGACAATGCAATATATATTCAAACTTACTCATAGATGACATATCATTAGACTATTAATAATTTAATTTGATAGTATCGACACATATTAATTTTCAATTGTACCATAGAAATCATCTTTACGAATATTTTTTCTCAAATCTCAAATGATTATTTCAGCGATTGGTTTAGCCAGAAACTAGATTGTGCCCTTCTACTCACAATATATAACATTCCCTAATCGCATTAGATTATATTTTACGACCTACACCTTTTTGCTTTGAAATAAAATTAATTTTTACTATTTTAAATAAATAAAATTAAAGGAAATTTTGTAAGTCTTAATTGAAATTATTAATAATTAAAAGAGATGTAGTTATTAATCAACAATTTCTGATTTTTAGATGTTGATTAATGACCTACACCTTTTTATTTGGACAAAAAAAAACTCTTCTTCTAACCCTTATGCAATAACATTTCAAAAAACCATCTTCTACTAACTTCTCAAAAAACCACTATTCAACAACATTTCAAAAAATACCTTAATTAATTTCTGATATATTTTTTTATTATTAACACCTAAATAAAAATTGCAATTCAGTAGAAAAAATGGTTTTTGATTTTGTTTTCAATAAATAAATAATGAGAAAATTAACATAAGAAAATATTGAATATAAAGAAGAAAAACAAACATTAATTTCAAATAGTAAAAATAAAATAAAAAGTGTAAATTACATCAATACTCATTCACTGGAGTGGTTTTCTAAAAAAAAATGGTTGGATATTTTGTAGTCCAACACATAAATTCCAAGTTCTTCTTCACCAATTTTTCAATAAGCTTTTCAATTAAAAATATTCACTAATTGATTGAAAGCTATTATTATATTATCATGTACATCATGTTTGGTTTCTTCTGTTCGTTTTCCAAGTTCTTAGAGTCTTTTTTTTCTTCTCATTTATCTCTTTGTAATTTTATCCCATTTCATCACTTTGTTGTTTAGATTTGAGTGGGAATGGATCTTTCAATGTTGAAAAAATACATGAAAGTAATGTGTTGATCTCCACCACCAAATTATGTCTCTGAATAAGAGAAAAAATAAATATAAAAATAAAATTAGAAAAATAAATGATTGAGATCAACGTATTACTTCCTCATGTAAATATGAGGGAAACCATTCCCGACATGAGTACTCCTTGTACTCTTTTTATATTATATTTTAGATAATCATATATATTAAAGTAACTCATATCCAAAAGAAATTTTGAAAGCAATAGAAAGATAACTCAGCAGGTTACAGTTCCAACTGAAAAATAATAACCAATATTTCTACCATCCCTCAAAATAAACCAACTCCAATAGGTCACTTTGACGTGTTCGACAATTTCCTCAATTGAACCTTCCTTCCCTTCGAAAATGCAGCCATTCGTTAATATATATTTTGCCCCATTAAAAAAAAGTTTATTAAGTGGAAGATAATTATTAAATTGACCACAAAAAAAAATTATGACAAAATAAAATAAAAATCATAGAAAATAAACAATTTTTTTTATTTACACCGATATATTAGAAAAAATAAAACTTAATATGAACACAATTTATAATTTTTAAAACATAAAATAGAAAACAAAATTGAAAAAACATTAAAAATATTTATAGTTAAATTCAAAAAAGAATGTAGTGACATAATCTAATGTTATATCAGTATTTATGAGGTTGGTTTAATTGGCAAGGGACTAAGGAGTTGAAGCATACTCTAAAACAGCGTATTTTTAACTATTGCCAGCAACGTTTATATATATATATATAAGCGATTTTGATTCTTGAGGGTTGCTCTAACTATAATGAAACAATCGCCCCTCCCTCCGAACGACTCATCGAAAATCATAATAGTGAATATCACATTGTAAATTTTGAACTTAAACGGAATGACTTAATATATAAAATAATATAAAACTTGAAGTTTGTACAAAATATAATACTAATTAATAAAATAAAGGTTTAGTCGCAGTTTTAGACCCCTTATTTTACAAAATCATAAAATTAATCCCCCTATTTAAAATCTTACAGTTTTGGTCTTTTATCTTAATTTGTTAAGTAAAAAATAATGATGTGACATGCTTTAAATAACGTGGTATATGAAATGATAATATAGAATGATTAACATCAATGAAAGCACAATAAAACTCTCTAAAAATTTAACTTTCAACTTCAAATTTTTTTCATTTTTGTAATTTAATTAATGAAATATGAATAATTAATGCATTTAGATGGTTCTATATCATAAAATCGTATGCCAGATCATTTCAAATATGTCAAATTGTAATTTTTAGTTCAAAAATCTGAGGACGGGGCCAAAACTGTTAACTTTTAAAATAGAGAGATCAATTCCGTGAATCAGTAAAAATAAAGGAACAAAAACTGCAATTAAACCAAAATAAATTCATTCTCTAATTTTTTTTCAAAGGAAAAAGATATTTTTATTTATAACCCACCCAAGCGTAAAGTGTGCAAGAATGGATAACTATAGACCAAAGTTCAAAGAGAATAAGCTAATGACCAAAATATTGAGTTTGGAACTAGGAAGGGGTGGAGTACAAAGTGTGGAAGACGTAACAGAAGGAGTCCACCGACATTTTGATGATCATTTTAGTAAAAGGAGAAGCTTAAGGTCCTTATTCTACAACATGAATTTCAATCAAACAAATGAGGATAACAATGCAGCCTTGGTCTCATAATTCTCTAAGGAAGAGATTAGAGAGGCGGTGCGGGGATGCGATAGTGTAAAAACCCTTGGTCCAGATGAGGTGTCTTTCAGTTTTCTAAACGAGTTATGGGACATGATTAAAAGCGATTTTATCGGATTTATTGTAGAATTTCACTTAAACGTTCGAATGGTGAAGGGAGGGAACAATTCGTTCAGAGTATTAATTTCCAAGAGGGAAATTCCACAATATATTAGAAAAGTTATTGGAAAATAAACTGAGAAGAGTAATTGGTAAGATAATATCAGGGTTGCAATCAACATTTGTTAGGGATCCCCAATTTCTTGACGGGATCTTTATTAACAATGAATTGGTGGATGAAGCAAAAAGAAGGAAGGAAAAAATAGACAATTCTTTTTAAAGATAATTTTGAAAGAGCATATGATTAAGTGGATTGAAACTACCTCGAAGACATAATTCAAAATCGGGTTTTTGCGATAGTGGACGCAATAGATAAGAGAAGTATTAGAATCAGCTACACTTTCGGTTCTTATTAATGGTAGTCCCACAAGAGAATTTACCATGGGTAGGGGTTGAGGCAAAGTGACCCTATGTCCTTGTTTTTTGTTTCTAATAGCAGTCGAGGGTCTTAAGGTATTGGTAAATAGGGCATTGTGCCTTGGAAAATATGAAGGATTCGGGTTTGGAGACAACGTCAACCAAATGTCGCATATCTAGTTTGGAGACGACACAATCTTTCTGGGGAGAACATTTTTGCATTTATTTGAGCTGACATCCAGATTAAAAGTTAATTTCCACAAGAGTTGACTGATAGAATTTAATGTGGATAACCATAGCCAAGAAGTAGTTGCAAAGTCATTAAATTGTAGAGTGAGAATGGTTCCCTTTATTTATTTGTGTTTGAATATTGGTTCAAATCACCGACTTAACAAAACATGGGAACCTGTGTAATATTTTTGCATTATGTACTTTGTGCACTCTTGGTGTTCTATCTCTCTTTCTTCAAGGCTCCATCAAGTACTGTTTCTAAACTCGAATCCTTATTTCAACAAGTTTTGTGGGGTAGGAGTGAATAAAGAAGCATAGTACACTGGGTAAAATGGGATAGGGTGTGTTTAGGTAAAGAGAAGGGGGCTAGGAGTGAAAGGAATATCTTTTGGCAAAAAGTACTTAAATTCAAATATGGGGAAGTGAATGGAGGGATTAGAGATGACGAAAGGCACAATCACTCACATGGAGGGATTTGAAATGGGTATCGAAAGTGTTAGAGGAGTAGCGTGAGAATTGGTCAAAAAAGTAGTAGGGATGGGGGGATGCTTTTTTTTTGTTTGAGCCTTAGGTGAGAAGAAGTGCACTAGAATATCATTTTGATAGGTTATTTTCCTGGTCTATTGATAAGGAGAAAAAGGTGTAGGAAAAAGAGGAAAAGGTTGGTGAGGGAACAGAATGGGTCCTAAGATGGAGGAGTTTATATTAATGGGAGTGAGATTTAGTGAAACATCAAATGTCATAAGTGGAGGCAAAACCTTTAAATGTTAATAAGGAAGATAGATTCATATGGAGAGAAACTAATATTTGGTGTTTATTCAATAAAGTTGGCATACAAAGTACTAACAAAGAGAAGTGAAAGGAGTGAGGAAGAAACAAATGTGATTAATGGCATAAATTTGTCGCTTTGAAGGATACAATATTCCTTTGGCAAGCCCTACAAAATTGAATCCTAACTAAGGATCACTTAATTAGTAGGGGTATAATTGCTAGTGAAGAAGTTGGGTGTATAAGTGATTGTAGTGATAGGGAGTCGTTAAAACACCTATTCTTTGAATGTATGATCTTCTCTGTGTTTTAGATGTGCTTAAGAAGGTGGCTAGGAGTGTGTTTCGTCTATCATAACAAAGAAATTAGCCATTTCCCAACTTTTAGGAAGGAGGGCGATACAAACGAAGGAGAGAGTCATTTGATTTGCAGGTATGTGGGCCATTTGGAGAGCAAGAAATTTGGGTATTTTCAAATGGAACACGGTGGTAGTGGAAACAATATGGGAACAAACACATGTTTTGTCTTGGAAATGGCTTCAGGCTAAAGCTTTAAGATTTCATTTTTTGTTGTCACAATAGATTTATAATTTTCTTGCTTGTTTGGGATCCCAAGTATCATGATCATTGTCTGATTGGATGATGTATGCAGATCTGGTTTGTAGAGTTCCAATCTTGGTTGGAGTCACCTAACATGCACTAGGGTACTGATTCTAGGTGGTAGTGTACATGACTGCATCATATGTAGCTGCAATAAGTGAAATTGATGTAGTTTTTGGCCTTTAAACTTATCCATTGTGCTTGGGGGTTTATGTGTTGAGATTAGTGAGATGGTTATGTATTGTGTTATCCTGGATTACAACTTAGTCTATGGCTATATTTATCTTAGAATGTGTTATGTTTGTGTTGTGGGGTTCAGATTTTGTTGTCATCATGTACTAAGAAAATCGTAGTTGCACACATTTTGTGCTTGAATGAGATCAATAAAATCACCTTCTCTTTCTAAAAAAAAGTTAATTAATCTAAACCAATACTTATAACACAAAACCTCTTTGTCCCATAACCTATAAATTATTCTCACACATAATCCAATCAATTCATCCCCAACTATTGGTATCACTAGCATTGGTTCGTGAATCTTGAAGACATGACGAAAACCAAGTTCAACATAAATAAATTCAATGGAAAGAACAACTCCGGTCTATGGCATCAAGATGAGAGAACTTCTTGTTCAACAAAGATTATGTGAAGCTTTACAAAGAAAAAAGGGATTATCAAACACACTTTCAAAGAAGGAGAAGAAAGACAACCAAAAGAAGGCACAAAATGTAATAGTAATTTGGCTAAAATTGGAAAATCTCAACATGACCAAATCATCACTAGCCAAATGCTCTACACCTTCAAGAATTTAAACAAAGGCTCTACACCTTCAAGAAGCAAAGTGGTAAAACTGTGGAAGAGCATATTGATGAGTTCAACAAGATCATTCTTGATGTGAAGGCCAAGCTCTAATCTTGGTAAGTTCATTGCCTAGCTCTTATGAAAACTTAAGTGATACTCTTGTGTATTGATAGTTCATCATATGCATATTTTTCATTGTTTTAGTATTATTTATCTATAATCGTTAATTAATTTAAGGAGTTATTTGATATAGTTTGTTAATTTTAGTTCTTGAATTTAATGAAATATTTACGTTCTTATTTCCTTGATTAAGTAGAGATTTTTCGTAGATTTATGTTGTTTTGTTATTCTAGTGCAGTGCTAGATTTTCGGTGAGAAATCAACATGACCTATGTGGAGTATTTCATCCATATCTGGAGTTCTAGATGTCAAATCGGAGTCAAACTAAGTGGAAATGAAAGCTAAGATCCATAGTTACACCTTTCATGAAGACACCAGAACCAAATTTGGACTCAAAAAGCAGAAAAAAGTAGTAAAAGTCAGAAACCAGATGTTGAGAGCTGGAGCGCAAATGCTTGCTTCTGTCCAGGAGCACTAGTGGCCCTTGGCATGAATTGGGGCCCATTACGCGCATCTGAATGCATAAACATGTGTTTTTCTCACTTTCTAGGGATCTTTTTGGCTATTTTGATATTTGGAGACTTATGCCCTAGTAGAGAATCTCATAGGATTCTAACACCATTGAAGGAGTTTTATCAAGAATCATTCATGAATCTTTCTTGTAATTCTTCTTTAATCTTTATCTTTTGTATCTTTGTCATGAGTAACTAAACCGTATTTGTTAGGGATGGGTGAAACAAGATGAAACTCTTATTTGTCTGATTTGATTTCTAATAAATATGCGTTTATTGAATTATTTTTCTCATATATGTGCTTAATGCTTTTTATTGCTTGATCAACTTTAAACTGTTTTACAATTCGTATTTTGAAACGTAAGTGGACTTTACAAATGCTTGAGATGAGAAATTCATGACATTGTAGTCTAGAGATAGATGCAGGTCATGAAACCAATTGAATTATTCGTTGAGGCAATAGTTTATTTAATAAGAGAATTCTTGTACTATAAAGCTTAATTTTAATCTTAAATCTACTAAGGAAGTAGGGGTTACTTTGGAATTAAAGGTTCGGTCACTAAGGAATTAAGGTAAGAATAGTAAAGAGAATTCGGTAATAGTTCAATAAAGAAATTCAGTAAGTAGGATCAAATTGAAAACTGAGGCTGGATTCAATGTGAAACTCATCCCTAACATTTTTCATATTAGAAAATTTTAATATTATTACTCTTGTTAGTTTCAAAATCATTCAATCAATTGAGAAACATTTTGTTCAATTTTAGTAATTAATTTTAATTCGATAGTATAACGCAATACTTGAGTTTGACACTCGATTTATTATTTCAGTACACTTGCTGAAATGCTATCATGTATGGCATTGACTATTTGAGTCTTGAAGGTATTCAATAAGCATTGATCTCAAAAGAATAAAAGAAAAGAATTGAGAACAGCGAGGAACAAGGCAATGAAGGCTTATTTGTAAAAGGATGTTCAAATAAGAAGTGGTATAAACAGAAATGACCTTGGGATTATAGACTCGGGTTGTTCATTCCGTATGGCACCAAGCAAGGAGTGGTTCATTGGTTACAAAGAGATAAATGGTGGAAATGTGGTAATGGGAAACAAAACCATTTGGTTCATTAATGATGGAGGGGAAAAGGTAATTCAAGAGTAAGACATGTTTTGGGGTTAAAAAGAAACTTGGTTTCACCAGGAATGTTGGAAGAATTTGGTTGCTCATACAAGGCTGAAAATGATGTTCTCAAAGTTATAAAAGGTGTTATGTTCATGAAAAGCTACAGAGATTATGGCATTTACATCTTAAAGGGTAACACTATAAATGGTCTTGTTGCTACTGTAATCACTAAAAATGAAAAGACCAGTCTTTGGGGTCATGTTAGTTCCAAGGGTATGCAGATCATACAGAATTGGAAGACTACTGTTTTGTGAACACTGCATTTTTGGCAATATGCACATAGTCAAATTCAACACAATCACGCACTGCACTAAGGGGATAATGAATTACATCCACAGTGACATATGGGGACTAGAAAAGGTTCCTTCTCATGGAGGAAACAAATACATCATAACTTTTCTTGATGACTTTAGTAGAAAAGTCTGGATCTATTTGTTAAAACGTAAGGATAAAGCATTCAAGGAATAGAAAGCCATGATTGAAAATAAAACCGACGGGAAAGTTAACACCTAAGGACTGGTTATGGCTTAGAGTTATGTGGGGAAATGTTTTCAAATTACTGGAAGAAACATGGAATTACTTTGCATAAGAAAACTAGGCACACACCTCAGTAAAATGGCTTAGTTGGGAGAATGAACATGACACTCTTAAAAGGACTAATAGAACTCCTAACTACAATCAATTGAAAGTATTTGGATGTGCAACGTACTTCCATGTAAATGAAGGCAAATAGGTACCAAGAGACAAGAAAAGTTATTTTGTGGATATCGTAGTGGTGTGAAAGGTTTCAGAGTTTGGTGTCTTGATGACAAGAAATGTACATTTAGCAAGGATGTTAAGTTTCAAGAAACTGAACTTTATAGGTCTCTCACAAGTTCAATTGATCAGGTAAATGACCAAAAAGACTTACAGAAATTTGAGCTTGAGGTGGAGGATGATAAAAGAGAAATTGCTCAACAAGAAGGCACTCAACTTACTCAACCAGAACTAGTTCAGGAGATTGATGTATTTGAAGAAGAGAACGCTGATGATAAGGTTATTGAGCTTCATGACTATCAGCTAACAAGGAACAAAGAAAGAATATCAATAAAAGCTCTTCAAAGTTGAGATTTATTGGGTCTTGGATCAATTGGCTGCACATGATCTCTCCTCTCTCAACCTTCATGTCACAACTCGTCAAGTGATAGTTATATATAAGCTTGTGATTAGTTGGTTAAAACTCAATGTAAGATCAATATCAAAAGAGTTTGAAAAACATAGAGAAAAACAAGAAAGATTAAAAAAGTGAGAGAGTGAGAATTTTGGTGAACTTATAGTTTTGATCAAGCTTTGTAAATTCACATCGTTGTAATCATGATTCACAATGGAACTTTTCTTTCAGAGTCTAACCCCAAACAAAAGAGCATTGCTCTGAACTGGGTTGCAATTCTTGAATGCTTTTCTTTTCATTACTTTCGTTAATTCTTCGCATTCAGCAATTAAGCAAGTTTTCCAGACCAATTTCTTCATCATTCATCCACAACATTAATTTTGGTTTTTTACTAACAAATTTACAATGCATCGATTTAACACAAGTTTTCGTCAAATATTTATTACAAAAAATCACTTGTATTCTGATTATCCACACACGATACTTCTGGAATACACATGATGGTAACGAGTTTATTTATATACGAAGCTAATTATCAGCAGTTGTTAATACATAATGACTTAGGAAAAATGACAGACTTAATACATTCGAAATTTTTCCTTTGTTTTCTCAAAGACTTCTTCAGCAATAATGGCCTCATTGCCATCAGCTCTTTTAATTTCCAATTGGGCTTTTTGGTAAAATCCAGTACCTCTCAATGCATCAGCTATAAAATCATCGAAACCAATTGCAATTGCTGCCTCAGCTTTTGCTCCATAAACCAACCTCTATATGAAAAAATAATACATCACAATCCAATAATATATAACATGAGAAGGTGTATATTTGTTTTAACCACAAAAAGTATTTTTTTTCAACGTGCACAAAAAGTGTATTTTAAATTAATAAATCACATCAAAAATGTACCTATCTACGTTTTATTAATTAAAAAAAGCATAGGAATTGGGAAGTTACCACCTTAACTCTAGAAAGGTGGATAGCACCAAAGCACATTGGGCATGGCTCGCAAGAAGTATATATTTCACAATCTGAAAGTTCTATTTGCTTCAGTTTCTTACAAGCCTGCAAAATGAAACCTTTGTTGTTATCATAAAAATTCCATTAATTGCTTGAAAAAATTATGCATTTTTTTTCATTGAAGAAAATATGCATTTTAATATAACTAATTATTTAAGCAATTTATTTGACTAACCTCTCTAATTGCTGTGACTTCAGCATGAGCAGTTGGGTCTGTGTTCCTCAAAACCATGTTGTGACAACTAGCAATTACTTCATCATTACAAACAATAACAGCACCAAAAGGACCTCCATCTTCACATTCTACCCCTTTGTATGCTTCTTCAACTGCTTTTCTTAAAAATTTGTGATCTCTGTTCTTTATAGCTAATTAGCCAATCACCCAAAGTAAAGTAAGAAGAGGCAAATACAAGATCAAATTCAACCATGTTAGACGGATTTTGGAAGATTTTGAAAGAGAATGATTTAGAAGACTAAATCTATATTTTAATATATATTTGAGTTTTAAAAAAATATTAAAAGAATAACATGATATATAATCATATAACATTTCAATCACACTTTATTCATTTTTGAAATATTTTATAGATTGTATCATTTCAAAATGAAAAAATAAAAAAAAATAAAGTTATCCCCTCTCATTCAAAATTCTCCTCCCAAACATGTCATTTGTGATTTCACCTTGAATCGACCATCAGAGAACTTCAATGTATTTTTGTTAGGGTATAGTAGAACTATACATAAAAATCGTTTAAAACTTCAATAGCGACTGACGGTGCAAACTTTAAATAGAAGTTTAAAACTTCCATATATGTTCACAGCTGAAAAAGTCGCCTAATTGATATTAATTTGAGAAAAATAAGAGAAAATAAATATTAAGTTCAATTTTGGGACATTAATATTCATTTTGTCTATTTTTTGCCATTGATGGGGGGTCACCATTTGATTCATGAGTACCAGCATTGCTTGGGGGTCACCATTTGATTCATGAGTACGAGTAATACCATGAACTTCTACTTATAAGAAACAACGCTGATCTTTGTTAAAGTTTTGAACAATTTTCTAACATTGTAGATAATATGAGACACTTCCCTATCCAAAAATTCGTCTTACACCAAGCCTAAAATTCCATGATAGAGTGAATGTGTAAATTGAAAGCTAATCTGTCAAGAAACATTACCTTCCTTATGGCCAGCAAAAGCAGAAGCTACTGCAACAGTTCCATCCTTAGTTTGCACCACTAGGATGATTAATTAAGAAGCATAAGAAAACATAAACAAAGGCAATTGAAATAAAAACAGAACATCACTTTAAGATAATTTAACAGTTGTAGCTATCCATCACAAGCTCATATTTGATGTTTCATTATTTAAGCTTACTCTATTTGAAAATATAAACAAGAAGAAGCTAGTAGCCACATGAAATTCTTTGCAAACAAAATTTGGATAAGGTTACATAATCACACATTCTGTAAGAAAAGTGATGAATGAGTGGCAATGCAGTAACTTTTTCATATCTGGTAGCCAGCAATGGGTTTTCAAACAATTGTACTTACATGTCTCAAATTATTCATCAATTTAAAATATGAAGAAAACACTAAATACTTTTCTAACAATACTCTTATATAAACCAATAGTATATATTAATTAAACCTTTTTTTATCTAAGTAATTACTATAACAATTGTTTATTTAAAATGTTTTGATTATCTTTAGTTTTTTTTTTTATAAATATATACATTTCTTAAAAGATGAATAATACTTTTTGTAGAGAAATGATAGTGGTTAGTTATTAGTTAGGAGGAAAGTGAATTTGTTAGCAATAAATATCAAACACTAAACCTCTTTCATGAACCAAATGTGGGATGATCCAAATCAAATAAATTGTTTAAGAACAAAACAAAAAAGATCTAATACAGACACAATTGGAGATGGTAAAACGGGTCAATTTTTCTTATTTTGATCTGTCTCGGAGTCAAAAGGAACATGTAGACCAACTTAAGTAGGTGGGTTGAAACTCTCATTGTGTCCCGTCTCTCAATAGGTGAATGGTTGGCGGGTTGACCCGTCAATAACAAAAACTCCCACTCCGTCTCGTCTCTCGACAGGTGAAGAATTAGCAGGTTGAACGTTAACAACAAAAAAACTCTCACTCCATCCCGTCTCTCGATAGAGTGAATGGTTGGTAGGATGACTCATCAATAACAAAAAAGTAATAGATTTTTAAGCCGTAAGTGTACCAAAACAAAAATGAATCTATTAAAAATTTAATCGCATGTAATAAAACTCTAAATTTAATTTAATGAGTTATATAGCGTAAAAATAGGCTAATGATTTCTTCCATAACTAAATTGATTCTAATAACAAAAGAAAATGACCAATTAGATAATTTACTACTTACTAGAGGTAGCTCCTTATGTGAATACAAATATATCAGGTAACGAACTTATTGTGCTATATATAGGTATACATTGATGATGGAACAATCCTAATGCAATGTGGTCCATGAAAGTTGCAGAATATGGTCCCCTATTAGATTAATAATAAAATAAAATAAAGGATAAACACATCAGATGATGATGTTATCGTGCTGGCAAGAATAAGATGCGGAATAAAATAAATGGGCATATGGGATAAATGGTCAAAAATTATATGAATATGGCTTGAGATATGACTCATCGCATTGGCCTTATATGTGAATGCAATTTTTTATTAGTTATTTTTTCTCTTTTGGTTACAGTTCTTTATTAGTTATGGACATTATGTTCGCCATAAAGGTGGGATGTGTTTCTCGACTCGTGCGTGACTCACGAAAACGCACATATTCCCGCGTTCCTATCCTATATGTCTTCACAAATCTTGACAAGTTTCTAACGACTTATCACAAGGGATAGGATTGGACGGCGCTTCTCTTTTACTTTCTTGATGATGATCATGCTTCTCTTTGGTTTTTAAAAACAAATTCAAAATAAATATTTTGCTTTAATGTTTATTATTGATAAGACAAAATTTATAGTGGACTAATTTGATATATTAGCTTCTAATATTCATTAGCACCAAGAAAGGCACACCCACTCTCTCATCCCTATATTTTTTATTCTCTCCGAATCAATACTTGTTTGAGCGTCAGAATGTTTATAGGTATCACCCCTTTTAACGGATTCTGACCATCGTTCTCGGTCCAGTTCATTTATTACTAATTTGAAATTAGATAAGTCTAGAACCATATAGAATTTCTATGTAAGAATCTAGAAGTGTTTTAATTATAGAAAAATGTGGGAAGTATCTAGAAGTGAGTATTCATTAGGAAGCTCCTAGAAATGTGTCTAGAGTTATCTATTTGTACCTATAAATACCCCCATTGTACTTGACATTAATCATCAAGCAAATTGTGAGATTTCTATTAGAAATATTTTCCTTTCTCTAACAAAGTGGTATCTAGAGCTTGGTTGTGAGAGTTGAGAAATGGCGACTCGTGATTACACTACTTTCCACTTTCCTCTTCTAAAAAAGGAGAATTATGAAAAATGGTGCATTCGCATGAAAGCATTGCTTGACTCTCAAGGTGTATGGGAGATTGTTGAAAAAGGCTATGATGAGACGCAAGATGAAAAGGGATTGTCTCAAGTTGAGAAGGAGGTTTTGGCAAACACAAGGAAGAAGGATCAACAAGCTCTTACTCTCATTCATCAATGTTTGGATGATTCTATGTTTGAGAAGGTTGTCGATGCTATGAATTCAAAGGAAGCTTGGAAGATTTTGGAGAAATCACTCCAAGGCATTGACGAAGTGAAGAAGATAAGACTTCAATCTCTAAGGGGAGATTTCAAAGCTTTGAAGATGAAGGATTCCGAATCAATTTCAGATTATTGCTCAAGGGTTGTTAATCAAATGAAGAGATATGGAGACAAGATAGAAGATATTCGTGTAGCGGAGAAAATTCTTCGTTCCTTGACTCCTAAGTTCGATAGTGTGGTGTGTGTTATTGAGGAATCAAAAGATCTTGACTCAATGTCCACTGACGAATTAGAAAGTTCATTGCAAGCTCAAGAAGAAAGAATGATGAAAAGGCAAGAGGATTCAAAGCTTTTTGAAGAATGACAGAGGATTCAATAGTCAAAACGGACGTGGACGTGAACAAGGAAGAGGACGAGGACGTGGCCAAAGAGGAAGAGGAAGAGGTTTCAATGGTGGATCAAACTACGAAGAAGTCACTCATCACCAAGAATTTTTGGAAGAGGAAGAGGTTATGGCTATTATCAAAGTGAAATGAGGTATGAAAAATCTAAAGTTGAATGTTATAACTGTCATGAATTTGGCTATTTTTCTTGGGAATGTCGTAATCCTCCTAATCAAGAGAAAGAAGACGCTAATCTTGTTGACGAAGATGAAGATTCAACTTTGTTGCTAACACTCAAGGAAGAAGAGAGAGATGCTAATAGTTCATGGTACTTGGACAATGGTGCAAGTAACCATAAATGTGGATGGAAAGAGAAATTTGTGGAGCTTACTGAAAAGATGAATGAAAATGTTTCCTTTGGAGAGTCATCAAAAGTGAAAATTGAAGGGAAATATACGATTCTAATCTCTTTTAATGATGGGAGTCATAAGTTGATACCATATGCCTAAATTAAAGAATAATATTTTGAGTTTTGGAGAACTTCCTGAAAAAGGATATGAAATTCTCATGAAAAATAAAAAATTTGGCCTAGAGATCAAAATAAAAATTTAATCGCTAAGGTTCTTATATCAAAAAATAGAATGTTTATCTTGAACCTAAGAACTATTGAAGCAAAATGTTTGAAGATGAGTGTCCAAGATGAAGCATGGAGTTGGCTTATGAGGTACGACCACTTGAACTTTGGTGCACTTAAAATTATGGGAGAAAAGAATATGGTGAAAGGGATGCCCTCAATCAATCATCCTAATAATCAATTGTGTGAAGGTTGTCTTCTTGGCAAGCAAGCTAGAAAAAGTTTTCCTAAAGAAGCCACATCAAGAGCAACTAAGCCACTACAACTTGTGCATATCAACTTGTGTGGACCAATCAATCCATTTTCATTTGATAAGAGTAAATATTTCATTCTCTTTATTAATGATTTTAGTAGAAAAACTTGAATTTATTTCTTAAAGCAAAAATCAGAAGCTTTTGTTGCTTTCAAGAACTTCAAAGCTCTTGTAGAGAAGGAGAGCGGTCATGAAATCAAAGTTTTGAGATCTGAACGAAGAGGTGAATTCACTTTGAATGAGTTTAATGAATTATGTGCAATTCATGGAATTTCTCAACAAACTATATATATATATATATATATATATATATATATATATATATATATATCTGATTTTTTTTATCATTAATTATTGTTTTAAAATTTTCTTTCAATTTTCAATTTAATTTAATTTTTCGAATTTAAAAAAAAAAATTTAATTTTTTTTTCTAATTTAATCTTTATCCATCTATTGATTTTTAGTTATTTTTGTAACAATAATAAACTTGCTACAGTAGGAAAGTATCTTCAGGGAGTTTCTTATAATCATCACTATAAGGTGAGTCATATAAATATATTGCAACACATATTTCATATAAATTGAACCTTTGATGGCTACTAACTTTAATCAAATATGAAAAGGTTCTAGAATTCACTTCAGGTGAATATGTATTTCTTCATTCTCATATTCATTGTATGGAAAAACAACCATATCTAATTAGCTTAACATCTTTAGATGTGCAAGCTACAAGTCCGAAAGTCTTTTGCTTTGCTAAGCAAGCTTAATTTAAGTTCAATTGCTTCTTTATATTTTTGAAGCATTTCTTTGTATATAATCTATAATAGACTTTAGTTTAAGATCCTCGTTATCATTGATCACATATAACACTATATTATATGCAAAAATATTGTGAATGTTGACTTCCTTTCGGTTCCATCAAATTCGATTCATGAAATAATTTATTGAGATCTCTTTATTTTCACAAGTTTCTTGTACCTGATTAGTTCTTTCATAACTGAAAATCAATTAAGTCAAACTAATCTTTTGGAATTTTAATATCATCACTTGGATCATCTTTCTTTTTAGCTTATTTCTTGTTTGAGGATTTTTGTCTTCAAAACCGACTTGTCTCCCATGCTTCAGGTTCGATTGAGACTCATTTGCAATATTATATTTTATAAAATGGATATCTATTTTGATAGGAGCATTAACAGCTGGTATTTGTCTTGCTTAACTTTGCAAATGAATTATGTTTTGAACTGCTAGTTCACATTGCTTTATACGAGGATCAATAATAATAATCTATTTCAAGTAATTCATTTGAACTTCTAGTTCATATTTTCAGTTGTTTACTCTCTCCTTCTAATCTGCAAAAAAATTAATTAATCAATTGATAATTAGCCTAACGGGCTGTAAACAAGTCTCAAATTATTTGCTCAAGATATTTTATAATAGATGGAGATTCATATCAAATATATTTCCTTAATATTCTTTTAGGACTCATCTTAGTGTATTATATTGGAGCAATTCAAATATGCACAACACATCTAAAAATTCACCAAGATGAGAAATATTAGGATTTTAACCTAAAAGCAACTGTAAATGGAGGGGATGACTTAATGTAATAACTTATTGGCTTGATGCAAACCAATATCTCAACATACATGATTGGATATTCCCAAAGTAGAATTTAGAAGTTGTGATCTCATAAGTATCGATCATACAATTAAATTTAGACGTCTAACGAATGGATCTTCAAGTCCATTTATTTTTGTATCAACATATGCTAAAAGATGTTCAATATCAATTTCAATTGACATACGATACTTATTAAATGCTTTCTATAAAATTTAAAAAATGAGCTCTTAGTCAAATTAGTTGAAAAATAATCTCACAAACTTCTGGTTGTGAATTACAATAAACATACATGTGGCTATTTCATTGATGCATCAATTTAAGTCATAAAATATCTAACTAGTCGATATGATAATGATCTATGTATTGGCTCACAAATATCACCTTATATATAGTCTAGAAACGTGAGACTCGTTTTTTCGGACTGTTAACTTCCTCTGAGAACTAGTAATGCACAAAAATTATTAGATTGAAGAAACTTGTATCGTAATAGATCTGTGACGGCCCAATTGGTCTTGCCAACAACAAATTTTAATATGATTTGTAAACTTTAGGTTTACAAGGACATGGGTTTCAATTTGTGTTGATCAATTTGAATCAATAATGAACCACTCACTTCTAAGAATAAAGTTCAATTGATCATGTGACCTTTCAACCATTTTATCAATAACCACTGTTTTATTTATTCACAAATGTGACTAATATTTTAAAATATTATTGAAACTATTTTCTCAATTTTACTACTTCAAGAACATATTTGAATGACGCATAAATATATGTATTTTCTCTTATTTAACTTTCTTGTAAATCAATGCTAAGATCAAATAGAATTAAATTGTTGTAATGGAATTAATTGTCACTATTTAATGCGGGATAAATTTTCAAACCATTAATAACATTTTGACACGTATAGAACAAATACAGAAAAAAAGTATATAAATAACAATAAATAATATAAATATCATAGTTTTAATTTATAAAATTATTGTAAAATTGGTTCGAGCAATTTTATTGTTTAGTTTATAAAATATGAATGTTGTAAAATGTCAAAATCTTCAAAACAAGATCGATAAGATAATCCTTCAGAGATACATGAATATTAAACTCTTCCATAATTCATAGATAAATAATTATTGAACTATATATTTTTTTTTAAAGTTCTTCAAGAATTAAATAACCTCTCTAAATAATATATAAAATAATTATATGTGCAATCCTTCATGGATGCATGAGTATTGAACTCTTCTAGAATTCGTAGAGAATAAATATTGAATTTTTTTTAGAGTTTTTCAAGAATTATATAATAGATCTAAATAATATATAAAACAATTTTTTTATACAATTCTTCAGAATGTATAAATATTGAATTCTTCTCGAATTCATAAGAAGTGAATAAACATAATAGATATATAAAAGATTAACACGAAAAATTATGAAAATATACATTGATTAGACTTATCGTTATTAGAGCTTAAATAACAGTGTTATAAAACTCATCAAATCAAATCAAAAATAAGATGTAAGAAAATATTATTAATAGTATTATTCTCTTGTTGTCTATTTTCTATTACAATATAAATTGTATTTATACGACACAAATAAACATTCAATGATCAACGTCTAACATTCATAATATATATATATATATATATATATATATATATATATATGTATTTTTTATATCTGGATCTATACATATTTTTATTATTAGGAAAGATTTTAGGGTTTATCTAACAAGAATTTAATATCTAATCTTAGATAACTCTGAAAAAAACACACGTTTTTAATTTAAAAAAATTATATCTTTTTTTTATGTTCCATATGCGTCCCCTGTTTTATCTCAGATGCCAGCTACGACACCATATAGATTCACTTTCTTTAAATCCAAATCAGCAACTCTTATCCAAAGGAATTCCCTTATACACATTGGCATTCATCTTTAATCTTCACCTACTACATCTTCCCATACTCCTTTTCTTCAATGAATACTCCACATGTGCTTTTTCACAAGTGCTTATCCATTTACAACGGCTTCAAAAGAAATTTATTCCCCCTCGTTTCAATCTCTTCTCAAAAGATCATCATCTCCATCCTAATAACTGGATACCCCACTAATTATAGTATGAATAATAAATAATAAAACCTTCCATGCCTTGTATTTAATTTAATCTAGATACTTGAACAAAAGGATTAAGCTCCACATAAAATAATCACTAAGAGATATACAAAATCACATAGTAATTTCTTTTTTTACTCAACTTGGGTAGTAGTTATGTTTTGTTAGAAGATGCCTCAAAAAAATGTTTTGTTAGAGGTTGGTTGTTCATCTTGGAGGAGAAACATTAGGAGATAGGACATAAACACCTAACGCGTGCTATATTTTAATTGGACTTTAATGAGATTAGAAGCCTATAATGATCAAACAAAAAGATATTTGGGAAGACATAATTCGTTAAAACATTACACGCTCTGTCCAAAAATATTAATACACATCCAAGAACAAAAAATCATGTTAAAAAAAATATACATCTAAATTTTTGTTTATCGTTTAGGTGTTTTAAATTTATTTTATTCTGATTTGGTCTTTAAGTTACATTTTATTTACACCGTTAGTCTTTTATTTCAATTTTGTCTTTAATGCTGCAACAATATGTCACTCATACTAATCATTCAAAAAACATTCATCAAATCTTATGATTGGTATATATTTCATGATTTTCTCTACAACAATTTAAATTCATGTATAGCCTTAAAAACAAATTAATAAAAGTCTATTCACATAATCATTGTCTTTAACTTCTTTTACATGCAAAATACATTAGACAGTCAACTTGTTGCGATATCTCGATTAGATCTTAACATTTATGACAGTAATTCGAGAAAATTTTCAACCTTAAAGAAATACATGCGTAATTTAATATATCTTAAAGACTAATGGTGCAAACGAATGTAAGTTATTATTGGATCCTTTTTTTTGGGTATGATGCACATCTTGAACAAGAAGATGAAATTGATGATGATGATCAAAGTTGCAAAAATAAATTCCAAAGCGTGTGCATTACACTAAGTTTTAGGTTTGATTCGTCTCCACCAATCTATGTATATTGGATACAAACGGGTTAACCGGCAAATCCCCTTCAAGATACTTTGGAATCCTTGAAGTGAATTGCACATTCACATCAAACTTATCGATCAATGATAGTTTACAGAATAAAGTTCCTTCATTTACTCTCATAGAAGAAATGACTCATAAATATTTTTGACAAAAAATTGATCCATGTAAACATGAAATTCGTCTTCTCATTTATGCCTCTAAAGTGTCTATATTTATAGAGAAACTCATACCAATTGGTGAAAGAAAACAACTCTTGAAAGAGTTTGTAACCTTTGGTAACTTAACAGATGCATTGGTTTGATGGCTAACAAATGCATTTAACCCAAGCATTACAACCACTTGACCAAGTGATACATTAAGTTATTTAATTTTTCTACATTAATATATATATATTAGAGAATTCCAAATATATTTTGTAAAATTCCCCTCACAATCCTCCATCATTTTCAAAATATTTCTAAATCCGTTATTCTAGAAATCTCATGGTTTCATATAAAGGTATCTTACAATTTGAACCATTACTTAGTAAATTATGTTTTTACTCATCCCCGTATAGATTGGTAGACAAGTTTTAAACCAGCTATTCATTAGAACAAGTGTGCATAACGTACACATGAAATCTTGGTACCATTGATCAAAATATAAACATGACACATTTGATAAGGCCTTGTGTCTCATATCCTTTTTATGAGAATTTAAGAGTCAAATCCTTGAACTCTATGAAGCGACCCACTTCATTCTCATATAGGTGGATTATATCAGAAATGCACCCATTATTATACGTTCCAGCAAATATATGTTATATGTCCATTAAGAAGAGACCTCATCCTATCATTTTTATTTTATGGTCCAAGTACTTTTACTCTTTGGGATGTATCTATTGTCAAGTACTTCAATCATTCTAATGGTGTACTTTCATCATTGAACTCAAGTGTTGATGTTACTCAAGTGTGACTTGATCGTTTCTACCATTGGTGATTATTTAGATATGAGCTTGTATCACATCCCTAATGATGTCTTCAACACCATGTTCTTTGTCAGACCTTTCGTCAAATGATCTACGAGATTCTTTTTAGTTCCTACAAACACTATGGATATCACTTCATTAAATCCTTTACATCGATATGTCTTAATCCAGTATGTATATATTTTCTATTATATATTTAACTATATGCTTTTGATATTGTGGATTGACTATCACAATGTATGAATACTGGTGTTATTGGCTTTGGCCAAATTAGTATCTCATACAACAAATTTCTTAGTCATTCAGCCTCTTTACTACCTATAGCTAGAACAATAAATTATGCAACCATGGTGGTGTTGGCAATGCAAGTTTGTTTCTTTGAATCCCTAGTAACTACACATCCACCAAGGTTGAAGATCCATCCACTTGTGGAAGCACGATCCTCAACATAATTTACCCAATTGCATTTGTATATCCTTCCAAAATTGAAGGATATCTACTATAGATTAAACTATAGTTAATTGTTCCTTTTAAATATTTTAATACTTTATTAATAGCATGTCAATGTTCTTTACTTGAATTGCTTGTATATCGACTTAATCTTCCAACATCATATGCTATATCAGGTCTGGTACAAATCATGACTTACATCAAACATCTGATTACCTTCGAATAATTTAGTTGTGACACACGACATCCTTTATATGGTTGTAAACTGACATTTTGATCAAATGGAATAAAAATAGATTTACAATCAAAATGATCAAATTTCTTTAGCACTTTCTCAATATAGTGAGATTGGGATAAGTCAATATCTACACCATCTCTTGTGATGTTAATTCCTAAATCACATATGTTTCAACTAAATCTTTCATATCAAAATTTTTTATAAAAAATTTTTAGTTTTTTCTACCTCATCTAAATTGGTGTCACATATTGACATATCATCCACATATAAACAAATCATAATACCATGTATATATTCTTGATAGTGTTGACCAACTATCACCAAACCATGACATTTAATCTCTTCACATTGTATCACATACAATTAATAAGCATCTCAATTATCACATGCACAAACTTTTATGTCATTCTACCTTTTTCTATATTTAGTAAGTATCTCAATTTAAAATTCTAATTTTCTTTTAATATATCCAAGTCCAATATATAATACATTGAATGCATGAAATGTATATTGCCACAAGCTAACAAAGTATAATCATAAAAATTTCTCATAATCAAATATCATAAGGTGGGTCCAAACATGTAAGTCATCTACTCTTTAACAAATAAGATTTCATTTCATTTCTATTAAAGAAATCATTTCTTCATAGTTATATTATTACTAATACATGATTAATAAATTTTATTTTGTTAATTTAAGTTTCATATTTAAATATGTTCTATGGTTAATCCAAATAAGTATCACAGTTGAAAATAAACAATGAATAAAATCATTAAGATTTTCTTTTACTTTCTTCCATGAACATTTGTCAACTTACAATAATTTTAAAATATATACCCAAATTATTTTTAATATCAAGATAAACAAGAAACAATTACTTTCATGCACATATTATATGAAATTATCAATTATACATATAATAATTTCTTACATGAAGCAACAATGTTTATTTAAGACGTGCATGTGTTGATCTAATACCACATATGAAATCTAACAAAAACATATATATATATATATATATATATATATTTGATATGAAAAAGGATAAATATTATACCCAAATAAAGAAAACAAGACTGACATTAACAAATCTACAGTAACAATCCATCGTGAAACAACACAGCTCTTCACCAAACTTTACATTGTTTCAATTAGACACTTTGGGTTCACTTAGTTTTTTTTTTTTTTCTAACAAAATTTTATTTTATAAAATGAATGGGTTTTCAAAATTAGTTTTGACAAAATGGATCAACCCATGTGAGTATGGAACTATGAACAACAACATTATTATACCAATGGACTGATAAAACATTTACAAATGACATGCACTCCTTAAATATTTTAACATAATCAAACATACATATTGTTTATAATTCCAAACATAATTTAAATACAGGGAATATACCTAAAATTAACTTTCTAGAAAATCAAGTATATTATATACTATTTAAAATAATTATGTACTTTTCACCGTATTCACAATAATGTGAACATTCATCTCCTTCAATGATGCAAATATTTTTCACAAATAAATCGTAATCGAACCTAAAGATCTTGGATCTTTTGTTTTTGTTGGTATGCTGCACATTTTGAACAAGAAGAAGATAAAATTGATGATGATGAAGGTTGCACAAATAAATTCCAAAATGTGTGTATCACATAAGCTTTAGGTTCGATTTTCCCCACCAATCTATGTATATTGGATGCAAACGGGTTAACCGATGAATCCCCTTCAAGATACTTTGGAATATTTAAGTGAATTGCACATTTATATCAAGCCTATCGATCAATGATTGTTTACATAATAAAATTATTTCATTTACTCTCGTGTACTATAGAAAAGAAGAAATGACTCAGAAATATTTTTGACATAAATTTGACTCATGTAAATATGAAATTCGTCTTCTCATTTCTGCTTCTAAAGTGTCTTTATTTCTTGAGAAACTCATACCAATTGGTGAAAGAAAACAACTCTTGAAAGAGTTTGTAACCCTTAATAACTTAAGAGATGCATTAATTTGATGACTAGCAGATGCATTCAACTCAAACATTGCAATCACTTGATCAAATAATACAATAAATTATTCAATTTTACTATATTAATATATATGAAATAATTTCAAATAAATTTTAGAAATTCTCGTCACAACTTAAAATCAAAAACGAATAAACTTTAAAAGATTTAAACAAAAATTAAACTAAATCTAAAAGACTAAAAGTATATTTTTCCTTAAAAATCAACTATATTTTTTTTGTATGTATATTTTTGAATAGTAGGTGAAGTGTAGGTGAGGTGTAAATAGAATATCTCTATCATTTAATCCTTGTAACTCCCTTTTGAGAGTTAGTCATCTATATACTAGGATTCTCTGCTAGAGTTTCCTTCTGGCTCTGGAGCTATTCAGTCTATTTTATATGTGATTTATAGGGGTATCTATATTATGCGAATTGTTTCAATTAATGACTTTATATATGTCTTTCTCAATTGATTTTATATATTTTATGCAAAGTTGTTTATGGAACGAGAAATAGTTAAAACCGGCAAAACCATATGCTTCCAATTAGAGCGGTTGATAGAGTCTAAATGTTTAAAGTCCTTAAAAAACTTTTTACTAACCCTTTAATATTTAATTTTTTATTGAAATGATTTTTTTTAAATTTCAGTCTATTATTTTATTATTTTTTATGGACTTAATAGAGGTTCATAGATCCAATATTTTGTTAATTAAGATTTTTTTCTTAAAAAAATTTCCAAAACATTATTTTCTTGGAAAAATAAATTTTGTGATAAAAATCAAAAATTATTTTACTCAAAAAAAATAGATTTTTTTTTCGAATTAAAAAACTAAAAATTATTTGTAAATTATTTTTTATCAAAAATATTTGAGGAAAATATCAAAAAAATTGAAAAATGGGCCCAAAGATCCCACTAAGCCTACAAAATTTTAGATGCTTTTTTTTTTGGGTCCATTTTAACTATGAAATTTTATAGCCTCTTCAACATGTAGACTAAGTCAATAATTAGTGGACTTGTGAAATTGACACGTATACTTCCAACACTAAAAATCAAGTTTTTGAACTACTTGAGCACCACCTATGAATTTGCAAATTAATAATTCCCCAAAGTCCAAAAGCCCATCTCAAAAATCTTCTACTAAACCCCTATTAAAATAAATTTTTTAAAGCACTGGTCCATTATTTCATTATTTTTTGTGAGTTTAAGTGAGGGGCTTATTGGTCCAATATTTTGTTAATTGAGATACTTTTTTTGAAATTTATTTTTTTAGAAAAAATATCGGAAAAATTTTTAAATCACTCTTTTTTCAAAAATTTTTGTGAGCAAAATAAAAAAAAAATTGAAAAATTGATTTTCTTTCTTGAACCAAAAAAATTTCGAGAAAAAATAAAAAAAAAATTCGTAAATATTTTTTATCAGAAAATTTTTGAGAAAAAAATTTATTTCACTAAAAAAAAATATCGATTTATACTTTTTTTGAAAAAAGTGACCCCGTAGGCCCCACTAAGCCCACAAAATTTTAGGGCTTTTAGTTTTAGAGCTTTCTTTGTTGGGGCCTTTTAAACTAAGAAATTTTTTTGCCCCTCCAACATATTGGTTGAGGTCAATAATTAATGGGTTTATGAAATTGACAGTTATACTTACATTAGGTAGAGTGGATTTCAAACCTGAGTTGGCACGACCATGCCAACTTTGAAGAAAACGTGTGTGTGACACCTAAACCCCCAATTTAATTAATATTTTGAAATTTGTAACTGGGTAATGATATTTTTCAAGAAAATAAATAAATAACTTTTGAACCTCCTTACATGGTAAAGAGTATATCGTAATCACTTAGCACGTCACGTTAATCCAAAAATATCCATCAAATTTAATAGTTCGAAGTCATAATATTAGACAACAAAATTCATTTGAAATACATGAAAATAAGCTTAGTAATAAAAGTCAATGCAGCCCCAACCCGATGTCACTATTAGAGCGGGAATTCTCAAAAATAAAACGATGTTAACAAAAAGCATATAACAAAAGTCTTCAAGATAAGACGACTTCTAACACTCTGAAAGTATTAGTCATCACTTGCAGCTTTCAACTCGTCTGCGTCCATCGCAAACGCCAAACACAAACAAAGAAGGGTGAGTTTCGAAATTATGTAGTAGTATAAGATAAACGAGGAGAACAGGCAAATAGTCAAATTAGTACAAATAGGAGAAACACTCAAGATCATAATATCAAGGTTAATCTAAATCAATCACAATAAAGTAGTTACAAGGGTGAAATGTTATGCATGTCCTATACTCTATACTTTTTCATCATTTGGTACCATTCTACTCTGAAGTACTTGGTTTGGAGGTCTGATACTATGCCACTACAGGAGTGGATGGACAATTCATGAATGGCCAAGTCCTCATAGATCCCCTCAACTCAACCCGAGACACGTATACGCGACGGTCGGGGTACTCTTGTGTTACAAGGTAGCTCTCGGCCTTAGAGAATAACCCACTAATCGACTTAGGAATTCCCCACCAGATGTACCCCTAAGGTCTATCAGTCTTACCTTACAGTTCGAGTGTATCCCTCCACGACCAGGCTCATTCAGTTGCACTTCCCCGAATCACTAGGTTTGTCAGACCCTTCCTATATGATGAGAAAATAATCCCCACTCCAAAATCTACAACACCTATCTCATACTTACTCGATTATCACAACTCAATAAGTTTTAGTTTGAATTCACAATATTCATCAGAATTTACATAATTATATATGTATATCAATCGATCACAATAAAATCCCAATATTTGGTTTACACTACTCCCAATGCATTGTTCAGTCTTATCAATCACAGAATAAGAAATCAAACAGGTGGTGCGTTCAAGTAATATCACAATTTCAATCAAGTAAACAAGAGTACTCAAGTACATATCATTCATACAAATAACAATCAGCCTACGGTTTCATAAAATCAAACAACATGCAATCTTGAGATAAATATCACAATTTCAGTCAAGTAAACAAGAGTACTCAAGTACATATCATTCATACAAATAACAATCAGCCTACGGTTTCATAAAATCAAACAACATGCAATCTTGAGATAAATAAATTCACAACAATTTTATAGGTTGCTAAATTATATTTTAGTCCTCGTTATTACCATTCATATATTATTAATTAATTATTATTACTCAATAGGGCTCAACCGTACGTAGTAAGCCCTGGATAAATATCTGGGAATTACGGTATTCCCATTCATCCCACATTATCTTATACTCATAAAATCAAACCTCCTCTCACCCCTTACCTCGATTGAAGATTTTTCCCAATAAAGCTGATCCACTTATTTAACGTGTCGCGTCTTCGCCTACCACTATCTCTATTAATCCATGGAGTAATAAAATAATACAACAACAAAATTACAAATTAATTACTTGCTAAAAATAAATAAATAAATTGCCTACTGTTTGTACTATCATCCAAATATATATTTAGTATTATAAATATTTATGATTATATTAATATAGGAAAATGTCCTATTATTATTATTATTTTAAAAGAAAAACAGAGTTATACACCCTTAACAATTAGCATGTGAGTATGATTTTTGATATTCAAATTGATGATAGTATATCAATGAAATTAACAATGCTTACTTGCTCTCTGGTAAACGCTATAAAGCTTTGGATTATAATTAAAATAAACCAAAGCCTTTAGACATAAAACAAATTTTAGACTCTTTGATATAACATAAAATTATAATTATAAAGCATATAAATAGAATATACATGATCATATAATAATTAAAAACATAAAGAAAAATTATGCCCAACATTAATATAAATTAGTCAGGTTCTAGATTTCATACTAACATTGACATGAAAAGAAATTATATGCAATTAGTACTCATTTAGATTCAAGCCTCTCAAAATTGAATATTGATAAATATAGTAGAGTAATAATTTGAATAACCAAGTGTTTTATACCAAAAGAAAAGGAATCGCTGGTTTACAAGGAAGGAAGGAATAAAAGAAAATAAGGGATTAAAGGCATAGGATGAAGACTAATATGAGAGACGACAATCCTACCATAATCTTTAGAGTTTTTGTTAATTTCATAAAATAAAGATTTAATATAAAAATAATACAATAGAAAATTTGTATAGGTACCAAAATATACTCACCTTATAGAATAAACTAAACGTGCCAATCGATTTATTATAAATTGCTTATGGTGCTGTCAGAATGAAGGTATTTTATTTTTCTACGTGCTTTTTTTTAGGCTAAAATTTGTTTAAGTGGCGGCGAGGGTTTGGTGTTAGAGGCAGATAGCATTTGCCTTATACTTATATATGATATTGATCATCTATCTTGTGGGCATTGGCTGAGTATTTATTAGATATGTGGGCAACCAGCGCATCCATAGTAGTGTGGTTTTACTTTATTTTATTGTTATATTTTTGTTTATAAAAGAAAAAAAAAATTAAAACATCTAAATTAACAATTTGGATAATCTACAAAGATAAATACACAAATGCAACCATGTAGTAATTTATCGCACCACATCAAACGTACATAATATAATCTATCACTAAAATATAAGTAGTAAGAAATTTGGCGTGTTACAGTGTCAAAAGCCAAGCACGACCATGCATATAACTTGGCATGATATTGTGCCAACACTTACTCATATTAGAAAGATGATCTGAAAGACAAGCACAAGCACAGTTGTGTAAACATACATTACAAGAAAAATTTATATTATTGGCTAAATTTTTCATATGGGTCGGAATTTTAATCTTTAAATTGCTTTATTATATTAATTACAATTCAAGAAAGCTATTGGACAAATATAAATTTCTGAAACTTTGTTGATAAATTTGCCCGGCCTAGAGCTTTTTTTGTTACATCAGAAAAAAAAAACAAAAAACAAAAGACCCTTTATGATTAAGCACCTAGCTTCGCAAGAATACCAGCACAAATATCCTTTACCAAATACTCTTTAATGATCTTTAAGTGGTTTGCATAATGGTATAACTTTGTGGTCCCGTTTGCCACGGACTTAACAACATGAAGAGAATCAAAGTTGCGGCATACTTTTTTAAATCCTTCCTCCAAACAAAGCCTAATATTCACCATGAGAGCATGTATCTCTCTACATGTAAGATATTTAAGAACCCCACATTGCCGTGAAAACCAAACTGAAAATGATCATTAGCACTGCTCATAAGTCCACCAAAATCTATTATATGCATAAGCTCTTGATTTATCAAGACTCGTCTAACCTAAAAAAGAACAAAAAATATCCAAGAGGTTACCAATAAATTGTGCATGGGAAGGTTGGGCCTTTGCAAACACATCATCCACAAAGAACAAATGAAAGATTTTAGGGCCGTCACAAGTGAGTTGTAGCGGCTCGTGAGAAAAATTGACCTTGTACCCCCACTTTTATCCCTATACCCCACAATTTTTTGAAAATGTCAAAAATACCCTCAATTCTTTTTTTTTTCTTTTCAAAATCCACTTTCACTTCCGGAAAACTATTTTCAAGAATTCCGGTACACAGAGTTTTACTGGAAAACTTTTTACAAGTTTTCCGGTACAGAAGGATTTTTCCGGAAAACAAAAAAAAAGATTTCCGGTACAGAAGAGAAAAATGTGTGTACCGGAAACCTTTCTCCAACTTTTCCGGTACAGAACGTGTTTCCGGAAAACTTTATCGACAAGTTTTCCGGTACACACCCTTATTTTTTAAAAAAAATTAAATTTTATTAATTTTTTTTAGATCACCTAAAAAATTATTGAAAATTTTGGGGTGGTCGTGGCCACTCGTAATGAAGTCCGTGGCTTTTCCGGTAAAGAACGTGTTTCCGGAAAATTTTATGGACAAGTTTTCCGATACACACCTTTATTTTTTTAAAAAAAATTAAATTTTATTAATTTTTTTCTAGATCACTTGAAAAATTATTGAAAATTTTGGGATGGTCGTGACCACTCTATGTCGTGATCAACTCCGTGGCTATAATTTTGTCGTCTTTATCTCTATCCCTACCCACGGAAAAAAATATAGTTAAAATCAAATAAATTAATTAAATACTAATATAATAAAAAAAATTAAAATAAAATAAAAAATCTGAAACTACCGGAAAACTTGTGGGTGAAGTTTTCCGGTAACTTCCGGAAAAGTTATTAACAAGTTTTCCGGTAGTTCATTATTTCCGGAAAACTTGAAAAAAGTTTTCCGGAGTGATGTTCTGCACCGGAAAACTTGAAAAAAAAATTCCGGTAAAAACGAAAATTTTGACGTAATATATACGAGGGTATTATGGTATTTTCATTGACTTTTTGGAGGTATAGGGTTAATTGTGGGGGTACGGGGTCAAATTTTCGGCTCCTGATCTCTATCTTGAACTGCTCTCTGGATCATATCTCCTAGTCTTACTATACACAAGACAAAAAGGTAAAGAGAGAAGGGATCTCATCTCAAAGGTCGGAAATTACTTTGCTTTGTTACCATTCCAAAGCAAAGACATAGAAGTAGGTCAAATGCTACTCATGATCAAGGAAGTGATAGAAGTAGGAAAACAAAAATATTGGAGCAAATGCAAAAACAAATTACAAAAATATTTTGTAAATAATAGTCTAAGTTTTTGTTGAAACGTTAATATATATTTTTAAATAATTTTTTTTAGATATATTCACAACATTGTATAAAAAAAAACTCATTCAAAAAATTTAGCTTTTTAAGATAATTTTTTGACATAAAAATTGCCTATACTATTATATTGTTTTTTTTCGTTAACAAATACACTTATCATATTGTTTGAGTAATCATAAACCTTTTATTTTTGTAAAACAATGCCTCCTTATATTAGATAGCCTTTTGTTTTAGAGGGCAATGGACATGCACTCTTGGTGAGAATAATTTATTTTTGAATTAAATAAATTTTTTGTTTATATAAAATTTTATTGTATTATTTTCGATCTTTATAAAAAGATTATTTATCTTTAATCTTAAAAAAATTGAGTTTTGTTTTCTTATCTGTTTTTAAGTTAATTCATGTTTATCATTCAAATTTTTAAATAATTTTTTGCATGCATATTTATAATATTATAAGGATATTTCATATAAAAATTTAGAATTTTAATAAATCATCAATTAAATATGAATTTTTAAGCTTTTGACGCTTAAAACTAATATTTAATTCATCTATTTTAAAAAAATTCTAAACTTTTGTGAGGAAAACTCTTACAATATTCTAAACATGCATAAAAAAAATAATTTCAAAATTTGATTGATAAACATCACTTGACTTAAACAGAAGGACAAAAAACTAAACTAGAAAATTTTTTGAAGACTAAAGATGAATAATTTTTTATAGAACTAAAAACAAAAATATTAAAATTTTATAGACATTAAAAACTTATTTAATCCTTTGTTTTTTTTCATGTCATACAATTAAATTGGAGTGGACTGGAATCATTTAATAGAATAGAATATGTGGTTACTATTAGATGTTAAGTAGTACATATACTATTTGTTTATGAGATTAATTTGTATACATAAAAAATATATATTTATATATAAAACCTATACAAATTATATTCTTTATCTTTTTTTATAAATTAAATACTTAAAATATCATTTCACCATTTATACTTCTAAAACCCATATTCTTTCTTTCTTTCTCTTCATCGTTTAGCCTATACATAAATCTAAATAAAGTATGTCAATTTACTAATTTATGTTTTACGTTTGTGTTTTTTTTCGAATTTTGAAAATCGTACGTGAACTGAGTTCACGTATGTTTTCAAATTATATTCATGTATACATATGCAAATTGTGTTCACATAGGACCTGAAATTTAAGAATTCACATAAATGACACAAATATAGTTCATGTAAACATAGTTTACGTATACATAAATTTACGTATATACTTACTTGAATTTAAATTGCGTCAAGATACTTAAACTTTAATTGCATAAAGTGAACTAAATTTATGTATACATAAGCTATTTAACATTTTGTTAACTATGTAAACTTAAGTTGTGTATGCTTACTTGAACTTAAATTGCATCAACGTACTTAAACTTATAGATTGTGTAAAGCTACGTTAATTCAATTTGCGTAGAAACGATGATAAATTAGTGGTGAATCACTGAATGATAGCGAAACCTAATGAAAGCAAAAAGAAATAGATAAAATGAGAGAACATAATCTTTCGACAAATGAGTTGTAAAAATTGGAGAAGAAAATAAACTTTGTTGCTTTGATTTAATTTTACGGATAATTTGATCATTTCAAAAATAATAGAGTTATATGTAACAAAAATAGAAATAAGTGTAATTAGGAAAAAAAAATGATCTCTTATATTTGAAAACTTATTAGCATTTATAAGATTTTCATAAAAAAAACTGTTTTTAATTAAATAATGAGTTAAATATTTCTAAGATAAAAAAATGATTTTTTACCCTCTCCTACTTCATTTCTTTAAAGCTAAAGCTAAATTAGAATACCAGTATAGTTTTCCAAGTCTGATTGCAAGTAATCTTCCCTCCGTTCACATGCAAAACAGAGTACCTGAATTTTTCCAAAATCATAAACTCAGCATCAATGTTGCTTCAAATGCAATCACACTCACTACTTTCTTTCAATTTCAACAAATCCCAAATCCTCACGAAAATACACCCCACTTCACTTTCACGCACCCCATTCACCATTCGAGTCAGAAGCTCAACCACCTCGCCACCGATAACTCCACTTTCTTCGCCGTCGCTGGTCGCATCAACACTACCCACTCGGCCTTCGATAACTCTAGGGTTTCGTCCCACCCCTGAATTGGCTCTTTTCTCTCACTTGTTGGTTCTCTCCATGGTACAACAAAAATTTCATCTTTAACAATCAAATAAACGAAACCCTAACTTTGCGTTTTTTCATGTTTTGCAGGCATTTGGTGCATTTTTCTCCGTGGCAGTAATTTCAATTCCAACATTAATGGTAGGTTTTTTTGTGTTGCAAATTTCAATTGATTTGTTGAAATATTAATCTAATTTTCAATTAATTGTTGTTGTTTATTTGTTATAAAGGCTTTTGGTAGATTAGGAGCTTCTGTGAAGAAATTGTCCAATGTTGTTTCTGAAGAGGTACCTGGAACATTAGCTTCTCTCAAACTTTCTAGTTTAGAGTTCAAGGATTTGACGCAACAATTAAGCAGTCTCAGGTAACACACAATTTCTTGCCTTTTCTGTATATTATGTTCTTTGTGTAGCACCAACATTTCATATTCAAGGCTTATCCAGTGTTTGATGTCTAACCTGCTAGATTGTGACTCGATACTGGAACATGTAGTTGCACTCAATCACTTTCTATTTTTAAATTATCATTGGTGTTTCTGTTGTGCCTCTGTTAGTATTTTAAAGATCTTTGATCATACTGTGCAAAAATATTTTAGGCATATAGTTTCGGGTGTTGGCATTGGAAAGAAGGACGGGAGCACTATCAGATCAAGATACTTTCGCTAGAACAAACCAGACCCGTAGCATTGAGAACATTGCTTAGGTGTGTACCTTGTGAGCATTTTTGTTTATGAAAATATGCTTGCTTGGTTTGATGCAAATTGCTGAATAGATGTATGCCCTTTTCATTCATATGATGATTTGCATTTAAGTTACAAGCTGTGTATTAAAGTACAATCACAATATACCATTAGGGCTTTTTAGTTTTGAAGCTGCTTTTGCAAAACAATTAGAAAACTTGCTCTATGAGGGTCCTATGTTGATCCAGAGGTTCATTAGATTATTGGCATTGAATATCGATTAACTGTTGGCTAATTTGGGTATTTGGGTTCAGCTAACATTTGTGGTATGGACCATATCAAGTATTAGATATTGTCAATATATGTTAATTTTGATGTTTAATGAAATCTACTATACTTTCAGTTTCACATAAGCTACAAAGTCTTTTAAGCCACTAGGATTAAGCCTTGTTTGAATAAACAGCTTAATTAAGCAACCGTAGTTAGTATAATAGGTTGTCATATATAAGGGTTTATGTATAAAGTGATTTCCTTAACAAAAGATAAAATAAAGTCAAAGTATTTAAATAAGCTATAAGCTGTATTCATAAGCCATATGGAGAGCTTATGAATATGTCATAAATTGTTTGTATAAACTCTTTGAAACAGTCTCTCAAATAAGTCAATATAAATAGACTCTTATTCTAGTGGCGTGGGGTTTTGATAGCATCAAGAATGCATGAGGTCCTAGGTTTAAACTTTATTGCCTCCATAGTACCCAGAAAAAAAGCTACGAAGTCAATCATGATCCGTATGTATATGCCTCCTTGATTTATTGTAAATTCCATTCAAGCACAGTTGAATATAACTTAAAATCTGATGAATATTTACAGTTTCGCAGTTGCATACTTCTTTAGAATCTCGCCAGCATCTTTTGCATGATCTGGAACAGGCATGTTGCATAGTAGAGTTACTTTAGAAGATGCTATCAAGGGTCCTTTTTGTGAGTTTGAAGGATCAACCTTCCAGATTCTTACCTCCCACACCTGTTACATAGAAACTGTTATAATATGCTCTTTACACTTAAGTGAGCCTCAACAATAACACTGTTTTTATGGTTAAAAGAGATTAGGTAGATAGACTATATAATTAAATATTTATGGTTAACAGAAATTAGCTAGATAGACTGTATAATTAAATGAGGGTATTATTACAAAAATAATAGTAATAAATATTGTCTTGGTATTCTGACGTGACAAATAATTTCAGATGAAAAAACATTTCAAACTCAGACATTTGAATAATGAAACAAAGTGAGGATTTTTGTTATGGAAAAGGATTCTCTGCAGTAAGTTACTGCATGGTGCAATGACGACCCTAAGCTATCTGATTGGATTTTTTTTAACTACTTTAAACGTAGTCGTCTCATTTTAATTCAATGTCTAAAATTGCTTACTGTGTGTAGCTGCTTGATTCTGCAATGGCAAGGAACACAGGTCTGTTTTGTTACTAACGAATAGTTATTCATTATTACTGCATCTTACATTTTCAAATCCACTGTATATTTTCTCCCAATTTTACTTAATGAGCGGATCGGTGTGCACACGTCAAGCAGATTGAATTAAGTTAGTAATTAATGTTTTTAAGCCCTTGAAATTTATTCATATTGAGATATGAGTAGGGTTGTCAATAAAATTCTAAAATCTAAAATCCTTTTTAAAAAATTCCGTACTAATTCTTTATTATTAGGCCCTCTAATAAATTTTTTAAAGCTCCAGCCTATTATTTTATTATTTTTTGTGGCTTAAGTGAGGGGTTCATAAGTCTAATGTTTTTGTTAATTGAGATTCTTTTTTTGAAAAATTTTTAAAATTTATTTTTTCCGAAAAAAATATCGAAAAAAATTTGTCAAGGAAATTTAAAATATTTTTTTCTCAAAAAAATTTTTAAATCATTTTTTTTTTGAAAAATTTTGTAAGAATAAGAAAAATCAAATTTCTTTTCTCCAATAAAAAAATTTTGAGAAAAAAATATTTATAAATTATTTTTTATTGGAAAATTTTGAAAAAAATCAAAAAGTTTTATTTCTAAAAAAAAAACTCAAAAAAATATCGAAGAAACAATTGAAAAAGTGGACCTATAGGTTCTACTAAACCCACAAAATTTTAGGGGTTTTTTAGTTTTGGAGGTTTTTTATTTTGGGGTTTTTTTGACTATAAAACTTTTTTGCCTCTCCGACATATGCGCTGGGACCAATAATTAATGAATTTGTGAAATTGATACATACAGTTATATAGTTATGTGTTGAGTCTCTTGTACCTTAGAATGAGATCTCTATGACCAAAAAAAAAAAAAAGCTTAGAGTGGGACCTGAATTGAAAAATGTTAGGGCATTGTGGCTATAGAGAATTGTGGGGCTTATAGAGAATTGTGGCTATTGAAGCATCCTCCCTCTCTTTCGCTTATTGTGGGATAAGAAATATGTTGTCATTCTATTCCCATCTCTATCCCAAAAAATAATAGAAATGAGGTCCATAAAAAAAGGAAATATGATGTCACAAAAAGAGTAATGTAATAGTTAATTAAACAGTAATTAAGAGTGTTAATCAAACATATTTAATATGGTGAAGTTAATTAAAATTTACATTTATGTTCACAAAATATAATGTTTTAATTATATTTGACCCATTTTTGAGGTCCCTCCCAGTCGTTATTGACAATCACACTTAGGGTGATTAGGGTATATAATTGGGCCAATGCTTATTGAGTAAATATTTATTATAAATTATTTCTACAATTATAAATCGATGTTGATAACTGTTTTCATTTTCACACAAGCTATTAAAATATGCAAAGAACGAAAATGCTAGAAGTTTGATTAATTTTCTCAAAATATTAATGTCACAAATAACTTAAATAAACAAACAGAATTATTCTTGATGCACCTTACTTCTGCATGATCACAATTCAGAAGCTTTAAGCATGAAGAAAAAAAAAGTAAAAGAGTAGCTATTACGACGATCCTTTCACGAATAAGAAAATTTCTATTCCAACAGGGGGTAATCTTTCTTTTAAAAGACTTTAGATCTGACTAAAACATCTGTTATCCATACTTGAATGTTCTAAATGGATTGAATGGTTTGTGGCAAAATGAATGAAATCAATATTTTCCCTAGATATATCCATTTACCCTTCCAACTTGTGCTTGAAATCCATAACAAAGCGAACACCAATCATTTTGATACAAGAGCTTATCCACCCAAACAACTCCAATCTCAAGGATATCCTCAGTATATCAGATTAATATGAGCCAAACAAGGCCAAAGAGGAGTGTGTACAATAAAGATAGTATTATTTGCGAGTCTTTCTCTACCCTACTGAAACTTGCCCAAACCTGTCAAAGTGGTCCATTTATCACTCTATCATGTATATTCTATCCAAAATTAACCACCAACCCACCTTAATTTATGTTTTCTTCTCTTTTTCTCTCCAATGGACATATCCAAGATGGGAAAATAATTTATGTCTCAGTCACGGACGGGTAAGGAAACATGGTCAAATACAACCAACTAACTTTCAATAAGAGTGAGTATCCACAATGGTGGATTTTTCATTTGGATATCTACACATTATTCATTTATAAATTTTTAATACTAATACTTAATAAGCATTCAAAATTCTTCCAACTTAATTTAGTTGTTCATTTTAAATGTCTTATTTGAGTTGTGAATATTTTTTAAGAAAATGATTAGTTGTGTTGATATTGTAAAATGATAAATAATTTGAGACTGAGAAAAATGATAAATGTGACGTTTAAAATGAGACAAAGAATTACTAAATGAGTTTCATTAATAATTATATAAATCATTACAACAGTTGTTTATTTTAATATAACTTATTAAATGAGATACCTAATATGTGGTGCCTCCTGTCAGGTCCCAACGGAGTTGTGCTAACTCCTAACTACTACTACTAGTATTAATAATGATGAGTTGGCTTTTGACTTTTGAACTAATTTTCACTCACTTTTAACTTAACTGTCTTGAAATGCTATACATATCCGGATGTCACTCAATCTACTTGCCATTCAGGGTGTTGATTAAAATTATCTGTATAAGAAATAGATAGAGGAGAGGAAAGGTAAAGAATGTGTCAAACTCAAAATGGAGTATTTTGTAAAACCAGAGTAGTCAACAATTCAGAATAGCTACATTAATGCTTAATTAGTATTAGAGTAGTCAATAATATAGGTTGTTCATCTTCTAATGGATAATTAATTATTATTATGTAATAATAATAATAATAATAATAGAGATGTAAATGGTGATAATAAGTCACATAATTTCAAATGGCACTCCACAAATACAATTATAGTTTGCAATAGAAAGGTGTTAGATGTTTATGCAACAACTATGCTACAACAATTGCGACCTTATTGTGTAAATGCAATTTAGAACCATTAAATGAGATTTAAAGGGAAGTACCTGAATGGTTTTGCCAAGATTCAAAGGGCTGGCTTCAGCCTGAATCAAGTCACCAAGCTGTGCTGATTTCAAATGATTGATACTAAGTTGAATTCCTGCAACTCTTTTATACCCAGAAGCAATATGTGCTCCAATACTTGCAAGAGATTCTGCTATCATTGCTGATACACCTCCATGAAGCACCCCAAATGGCTGCCACATCCAAAATCAAATCATTCATAATCAACAACTTTTTGCTTAAAAATAAAAAAGCTTGAAACTTTTTTATGAAAACATTCAGAAACCAAAGAGAAAGTGAAATAATTGTTATAAGAGGCAAAAAAAAATAAAAAATTGGGGTGTGACCTGGCAACACTTTTGGGTAATATGAAGAGTGCCAGAAACTTTTTGTGGTGTTATATCTACAAACTCAAATCCAATTGTATGTAGGGGTGCATCCAATTCAGAAGTTTTTGGTTTTTCCATTGATGATGATCGGTTAAAAAAGGGTATTCTATTCTATGATATCTCTTGTTCAGAGATAATGTTGTTAATACATTCACAAGTGGGTCAAATACAAGGGGGAAGTTTGAGGGTTTGTAAAGTGTCGTACGATGAATAGAGAAATCATTAAAAGCCGTTGATTCAAAGGGTATTTTAGGTATTAAAAAATGAAAGGTGATTAGTAGGTGGTAGGTAAGTCTTTGGAGTTGGTGGAACGTGGAACATGGACGCTTAAATGGCGTACGTCATGGCAGGGGAAGACTATTCTAAGACCTCAGTCAATCTTTCGGGATGACTAAATATGTATAATAATTATTGGATTAAATTTTATTTTGTCTAGATAAAATAGTAAAAAAATTATACATAATTATGAGATTTTAAATTATATATAAGTTTGAATTCGAACCATAATATTCAATTTCATATTTGTTAATTGAATTAGATTTATTGAATTATGACTTTATGTCTATATAAGAATGTAAGAAATAAATTAAAAGGAAAAAAGATTCATTGAAAAAAAAATTCAATTTTTCAACTTTATTTTATTTTTATTCAGTTTTTCAACTTTATTAAAGCAGGTCTTTGGTCAAAATAAAACTTTATGAACACCGGTCTTGCTGATCAATCGCGTTTTTCTTTTTGTTGACATTAATCTATCGTATTTTTTTAGGTATATATTTTATTATTGGGTTTAATAACACGTGTCAGTGAAAATATTTTTTAGTAAAAGTAATTCAAGGGACTAAATTTGAATTGGTACTCATTTAAAGGACCAATTACATATGGTAAATGAAATTCACGTACATAATAGAAATAATTGGAAGAACTGCTGTGGCAATTGAAAAACCTTTAAGTTGGGTCTATATAGACCTGTCAAAACGGGCTACTCGGTCCATTTAGGGCCGGCCCTAACGGGTTGCAGGTTTCTTCGGACCGGGCTAAAAAGTCCTGTTTTAATATGGGCTGTTAAAATACTATCCGAGCCCGGCCCTATACGGGGTGCGGGCTGGGCGGGTAGCCCACATATTTTTTTTATTTTTTATTATATTTTTAATTTTCTTGCGACTCTTTTAATTTAAAAATTTTCTTCATGCTCATTTAAAAACAACTTAGTTCGAAATTTCTTCATGTCCATTTAAAAACAATTTAGTTCTACATGCCTATTTAAAAATAACTTATATGATATTCTAGATCATTAAAAATACACAATAAAATAACACACAAACTAAGTTCGAAATTCGGATTTTCCAATTAACACAAACACATTATCCAAACAACACACAAATTAAAATAAGTTCAAATTGCCAAAAACAACTTAGATTTATCTAGCATGACACAAATGAAAAACTCAAATCAAATTTAGGTTTGTATTTTGTTGTGTCTTTGTGAATTCTTAAAAAAAATTGGAATTGGCCCAATTTAATTTTTGTTTGTTCGAGTCTTTTTTTTTAACACCAATTTTACTCTTTTTATTTTTTTAAAATTGATTATGCGGGCTACGGATTACCCGGTACCCATACGGGCTAACCCTAATGGGTAACGGGTTAATTCGGACCGGGCTCAAAAGCCCTAAAAAAATTCGGGCTGAAAATTTTAGTCCCAAGCCCTATGTTTTAGCGGGCTGGGCGGGCCAGTCCATTCCGGCTAGCCCATTTTGACAGCTCTAGGTCTATATGAAAAAGTTAAAATTTGAATTTAATTTATTATCTATTAAATACTTTATTTTAACTTTTGACATGGTCTTTTTAAACTTTGATTTGATATATTAGTATGTGTTAAGGTTAATAAAAATGATATTTGATATATTAGTCTTGTGTTAAGGTTAATAAAAATGATATTTTGTCTATTTTTAAAAAAGACTAATATATCAATAAAAAAAAAGTGAATTTTGTTGAACCCGTACAACTACAAGATCTTTTTTTTTTTTTTTAACTTTTCGCAACAAACTTGATATATATGTATATGAACAACAATTACTAACAAAATAAAAGAATAAAATACAAACGTTGAATTTATAGCACAATGATTTTGAGAGAGAAGAATATGTATGTAGTAGGAGCAAAATATTAGGGTTCAAAATTTTAATAAAGAGTCTTTTATTATAGAAATATAAAGTTTTTTAAATAGAGAAAATAGTGTTTAATACAAAAATATGATGAGTCTTTTATTTTAGTGAAAGTTTTTTCTTTCACCAAAGTTTTAACGAGCCAATTCTCTCGTAAATATGTTTTACGCTTTTTCCTTCACTTGAACTTTTTTCCATGACTAATATTTTAATGAGACATATCATTCATCATGGACATCTTAGGGGAAATGTTATAAATTATATAAACTTCCAAAGGAAAGTGTTATAAATTATATTAAAAGATAGTGTAGATGTCAATTTTTTCTTAGGCCAGCTTTTCTATATTCCTTGATTCTTAGGAGTAAATGGTTTTGCTCATTGTTATTAGCATTTAATCCTAATATTAATTTAGGTTGTTCATGTGCTTGTAACTTACAACACTTGTGTCTTATAAATATGACCTATCTAAAACGTAAAATACCCTCTTGAAAAACACAAGATCATATTGTTTTTTCTTTTCTCTTTTATATTTTGTTCTCTTTATTGTTAATTTTATAACAAGCATATCTTGATACTACGGTGAATTATAACATTCGTTATTTATGTGTTTATTTTGCTAGAGTTTATAACATCGAATTATACATTTTTTGTGTGGAGATTTTTAAAATCCAAATAATTTTAAAACTCTTGTTATTAATCGTAACCGGAAAGGTTTTTTTTACCTCATTTCTTTCTTTTGATAAAAGATTGAGTTAAGATTCATGGACAAAAAAATTCAAAATTATATAACCTTAATTAAAATACTAAAAAAGTATTCATTGAAAATATAATTAGAGTAGCATACATTTAATGTAAGCAATTATATTTCAAGCGTGATATATAAAGGAGTTTAGGAGAACATCCAGCGTTGTTAGCACCAACACCAAATGATAATCTTGGTGCATCAAAAGGTGAATTAGATTATTTATTTGGGTGTTTTGAATAGTGATTGAGAATTTAATTTTGAAATTAATTCATAATTTAAAAATTTACTTTTAAGTTAGAAATTGATTTAAAAATTTACTTTTAAATTAGAAATTGAAGTGCTACGAATTTTAATTAAATAAATAATATAAAAAAACATAATTTAAAATAAGGGTGATAGTATACAGTTGAATATTAGTTTTTTAAAAATAAGTGCATTTAGTGAAGATTGGAAATAAAAAATATCTATTATCTACACAATAACTGAATTATTATAAATAATCTCTTAATATTATATAACCGTCCTCTATCTCATTTCCATATTGTTAAAACAATAGTTGTCTCTAACAAAATAAATTAACCAAGAAAGATCATAGAAAAACAATATTAATGAAAATGTATAAAACAAAATTGCTATAATACATATTTTGAAACTTAAACAAAAAGAAATAATGTAAATGAAATTAAAGTAAGATAAAGAAATAATAACACCAAGGCATACGTGTTTAACCTCAATTACTTGATACCTAGCTAAGAGGTAAAGAGAGCAAATCAATCCCCCTTAGTCTCTCTATTTTTCTGATTTTATATGAATCTTCATCTGAGATTGCATAGACCTCACTTTTTCACTCCCAGTTAGCTTACCTAACTATAACAAACATATCATAACCGAATCGACCAAATTCAGTTATAACAAACATTAAAAAATAACTAACTCTAGTTGTTGATGATTGAGGCATATCGTCACATATACCTTTCTTATAGAGGTACGCCAAGGGAAGACAACAATGGACGGGATGGAACAAGGACAAGATAGAGGAATTATCATTACCAACCACCAACCACATTTTGGCATAAGCATAGGATCAACATCATTGACACTCTTGGTCATATTGACTTCACCTTAGAAGTGGAGCGAGCTCTTAGGGTGTGGGATGGAGCTATATGCATGTTTGACATTGTTGTTGGTGTGGAGCCGTGTGGAGCGATTTTTTTTTCCAAACAAGAGACATGAGAGTGACAAATTTATGCGCTAAACGCTTGTACTTTAGCTACCAATTGATGCAAAAGATACCTTTGAGGGAGTTATTACTCTTGTTGGGATGAAAGCTATAGTTTGAAGTGAAGAAGAACTTGGTGCCAAGTTTTATTACAGAACTCGTAGATCCCATTTTTCATATATTTAAGCTAATTATCCAACATTGATATTGTGCAAGAATAGATAGTTATAATTCCAAATCATAATAGAAAATAAAGAGAATGAAGGAATAATTATCCAAAAAAATATGCTTATGACGCATGATAAATCCATGTCTATCATCCGATCAAACATGATTATTTGTTAATTGGTACTATTTTCATTTCCTTATATGTGATATTTCCCTTGGGATGACCCTTTTTCTTTCATTCCTTGAACATTTTTATGTTAAAATGTTTGTTATTCTTATGTTTATATACAATAATATACAAATTTTGTGAAGACCACATTATCTAACGTTTGATTATGCTAGTAGAAGCTAATGTTGGTGCTCCTCGGGGTAAACTATAGAGAAAACATTTCCAAAATCACATAAGTGAAGTACGTGCACAAGAAACTATCAAGTGGACAAGGTCATTTTGTAGATATAAATGTGCGGTTTGAGCCCATGGATCCAAGTAGTGGATACAAATTCAATAGTGAAATCAAAAACAACAATTTAAGACGTTTCTTTCAGCCATGTCAACCGAAGAGATTACTGGATTTGGTTATGTTGCCTCTGATTTCAATAAACTGTTTCAGTTTGAGGCAAACAGAAAAGGATAATAAAGCTGAAGAATTAACCCATGGGAGAATAATGATAAGAATTATATTCTTAATGGACTTGATGATGATCTGTATGACTACTACAGTTCCAGCAATACTGATAGAGATGTTTGGAATGCTCCGAAGGAAAAAAAAAATGATACTGAGAAAGTTGAGGATAAAAAGTATGTTGTGAGCTGCTACCTCAAGTATCAGAGTATTAGATGACCGATGACAGATCCGTGGAGGCTCACTCCCGTAAAATTCAGAAGATAACTCATCAGATCATCTATTAAGGTACGACACTCATGACATATTTAAATTAAATGTTGAAATTTAATATGTCTCCTTCTGTTTGAATGTTGAAATCAATAAAATGTCTCTTTCTGCTTACATGTTGTGTGATTTTAATTTTTGACATGCTAGACTCTGTGATGTGAACACATATGATTTCAAACCTAAGTAACTTAGGTTTAGTTCCAAAGTTATTTTTAAATGATTTTGAAAAATGTGATTTTTGTAGTCAAGCTAAAATAACAAAGAGTTCACATAAATTTGTAGTTAGAGAATCTGAGTCTTTAGAGTTATTACACTTTGAAATATGTGAACTTGATGGGACGTTAACAAGAAATGAAAAATAAAAGTGAAACGCTTGACATGTTAAGGATCTTTGTAACTAAAATTGAAAATCAATTTAGTAGAAAGATTAAGAGGTTTCGTAGTGATAGAGGAACATAGTATGATTCCAGTTTATTTAATGAGTTTTATAAAACCCAAGGAATTATACATGAAACTACTGCACCATATTCACCTGAAATGAATGGTAAAGCTGAAAGAAAGAATAGAACTCTTACTGAACTTGTTGTTGCTATTATGCTTAACTCTGGTGCTGCCTCTCACTAGTGGGGGGAAATTATTTTGACGGTTTGCTATGTTTTGAATAGAGTTCCTAAATCTAGAACAAAATATCTCCTTATGAGATAATGAAGAAAAGACAACCCAACTTGGCTTATCTTCGAACTTGGGGCAGTCTGACTTATGTCGGAATCCCCGATCCCAAGCGAATTAAACTCGCTAGTAGAGCCTATGAATGTGTGTTCATTGGGTATGTGGTAAACAGTAAAGTGTATAGGTTTTACGACCTAAATGGGAAAGTGATCATAGAATCAAATGATGTTGACTTCTATGAAAATAAATTCCCTTTTGAATCGAGAAATAGTGGGGGCAGCGAACCTAGTCAAGTTCCTGTGACAAGAAGCACTGAAAGCAACATACAAGACGAAACAGAAACTCGAAGGAGTAAGAGAGTAAGAGTTGCTAAATATTATGGACCTGAATATATGGCCTATAATTTAGAAGAGGATCATGCAAATCTCAAGGAAGCTTTGTCGTCATTGGATGCAGATTTATGACAAGAAGCTATAAACGATGAAATGGATTCTCTAGAGTCTAACAAGACCTGGCATTTAGTAGACTTGCCTCGTGGTTGCAAACCTATAGGTTGTAAATGGATTTTGAAAAAGAAACTAAAACTCGATGGATCTATTGATAAGTACAAGGCACACCTTGTAGCCAAAGGTTTTAGACAAAGAGAAAATATAGATTTCTTCGACACTTTTTCACCAGTCACTAGAATAACATCCATCAGGGTGCTCATATTACTTGCAGTTATTCATAACCTGGTGATACACCAGATGGATGTTAAAACAGCCTTTTTAAATGGTGATTTGGAATAAGAAATCTATATGGAACAACCTGAAGGTTTTGTAATTCAAGGACAAGAAGACAAGGTCTGTAAGTTAGATAAATCACTGTATGGTCTTAAACAAAGCTCTTAAGAAATGGCATGAAAAGTTTGATAACTTGATTATATCGAATGAGTTTAAAGTGAATGAAAGTGACAAATGTATTTACTACAAATCTGAAAATGGCATTTGCACTATCATATGTCTCTATGTAGACGACTTACTCATATTTGATTCAAACATTAATGCTGTAAATATTGTGAAATCATTGCTATGTAGCAACTTTGATATGAAAGACCTCAGAGAAGCGAATGTAATCCTTGAAATCAAGATTACTAGGTTAGAAAATGGAATTTCTTTGGATCAGTCTCACTATGTTGAAACAATCCTAAAGAAATATAATTACTTTGATTGTAAACCTGGTTGCACACCATATGATCCAAGTGTGAAACTTTTCAAGAACACTGGTGAAGGTGTTAGACAAACTGAATATGCGAGCATCATTGACAACCTCAGGTATGCCACTGACTGTACTAGACCCGACATTGCCTGCGTCGTGGGATTGTTGTGCAGGTTTACTAGTAGACCTAGTGTGGAGCATTGGCATGCTATCGAAAGAGTTATGAGATACCTAAAAAGGACCACAAGTCTCACATTACATTATCAAAGATTTCCTGCCGTCCTTAGAGGATACAATGTTGCTAATTGGAACATTTTATTAAATGACTCCAAAGCAACCAGTGGCTATATTTTAGTATAACTAATGGTGTTGTATCTTGCAAATCGAAGAACAGATGATATTGGCTCAGTTCACTATGGAGTTTGAAATGATAGCACTAGCTACTACTAGTGAAGAAGTGAGCTGGTTGAGATGCTTGCTAGTTGAGATCTCTTTATGGGAAAAACCTATGACAGATGTGCTGATCCACTGCAATAGTACCGTGGCTATTGCGAAGATTGAGAACCGTTATTACAACGATAAGATACAACAAATTTGTCGTAAGCACAACGCTGTTAGAGAGTTACTTTCTAAATGAGTTGTTATAGTGGATCATGTATGCACTGATGAGAAATTAGCAGATCCTTTGACGAAAGGGTTAGCTAGAGAGAAAGTCATAAATACATCCAAAAGGATGGGACTAATGTCTATAGAGTCACTCATGATGGTAACCCGACCTAAAAGACTGGAGATCCCAAGAATTAGGTTCAATGGATAATAACAAATTGTGAAGTGATATGAGATGAACTTGCTATTATAAATCATAGAAGCATGATTCCTGAAGCGATGATAAGATGAGATAATAGAAACTCTTAATGAGATCTATACTCTATGTGGAGTGGAGTACTTAGCTACAAGAGTACTCTTGATAGACTCACCTATGTGAATGTGGAAGTGGGGCCGCTTCCTATGGAATTTTGAGGCAGAATTCCTAGAGCGTTCACTATACTGGGATAGACGTGCAAGGCCATTAATGCACGGACTTTTGAGAATACACCCTATGAAAAGGTTGTGTGTGGGTTTGATGTTAGAGATAGAGTTCAAGACTACGAGTCACTCTTGTTGAATCTGAATTTTACTTACTATGCAAAGGTTCAAGTCAAGAGATACATTTATTTATGCACGATCTTATAGAAGCGTTTGACGCTATTTCAGAAACATTTTTTCTTAAATTCAAGTGGGGGATTGTTGGAACATAGAGTATGTTATTGTGTGAATTTAAAAACTTTGTTGAAGTCCCACATTGGAAAGAATTTGTTTTTGTAAATTCAAGTGGAAAGAAACATGTTTTTTTTAAATTCAAATCTCACATTGGAAAGAAATTTTATTGAAGTCCCACATTGGAAAACTCTCATATTTTGAGTAGTTTTCAACTCTTAATATGCTAAAGTCCCACATTGGTTAGAAATAATATGTGAGTTTGCTTCCATCACTATATAATGAGTTTCAAACTATTGTGAAAAGTACACCAAAGTTGGATGCATTTCCCAACTTTCTCTTTTCTCTCTTTTCTATTCTGCTCGACTGATTTCTGAGCCACTTCTCCCCTTTCTTTCTGTGCCTTCGAATTTTAGAGCGGTTGTTATGCCGTAGTCCATTCAATATTTTAGAGCGGTTGTTAAGCCATAGTCCCTTTGATTTTTAGAGCGGTTGTTATGTCGTAGTCTCTTCGTTTTTAGAGCGGTTGTTATGCTGTAGTCCCTTCCATTTTTCGAGCGGTTGTTAGTCGTATTTCCGTCGATTTTTCAGTGGTCGTAATACCACTATCCTTTTAGAGCGGTTTTTATGCCGTAGTCCCGTCGATTTTTAGTGGTCCTAATACCACTATGAGCGGGTTTTGTGCCGTAGTCTTTTGTAGCGGTTTTGTGTGCCGTAATCTTTTAGAGAGGTTTTTTTGTCTTAGTCCATTTGATTTATGAGTGGTCATAGTACCATATTGAGAGTGACTTTAAATATCATAATAAGAATGGCTTTAACCGCCATATTGACGGTGTAATTCTAGAACGGTTTTTCTACGGTGTAGTAGAATTTCCGATACAGTGATCTGGGCTGTTTTATCCTGGGGACTTCGTGGTTGATAGTCTGCCTTGCACTATTTGGGGAGTGCCGCAAAACGTCTTAAAGAGAGCAACCTAGTCCGCGACTCAACCCAGTAATATCTTTGGTGGCATAAATTGTGATTTTTAAACAATTTTCTGAAACTCAAAAACAACAATTTAGTGGAAGATTGTTGGAAATAATGATAACATTAATGAGAGAGCTAGTGTTGTTGTGAATTGAAAAAATAAGAAGTCCCACATAGGAGGGATATCACACACTAGTAGGGTATATAAGGTGGAGGTATGGACCTTGGGGTGTGCCCCAATGGGTACCCCAATTTTGTGAAGGAGGAAGAACGTATGCAAAGTTGACCACCACACACGCGTGCGCGCCGCCGCCGTCCGGCCGGGATTGGCTTCGGCTTTGTGGTGTATTATTATTATTTTCTAGTAAATGAAAAATTAATAAATTATTTATTTAATTAATTTTAAAATGAATGCTTGCGTTTTGTCTCTTATTGTTACGTTAATTACGTAACTGCCCTCCACCGAGTCTACTTGAATAATCTGACTCAGTGTTCCCTTCTTGTTTTTGTGCGTTTTGCCCGGTCAAAACCCTAAACCTTAGTGCCGTAACGTCTTAAATTGTTGTTTTTGAATTTCAGAAAACTATTTAAAATTCACAATTTATGCCACCGAAGATATTTTAAGACGTTTCTAGGCACTGCCCAAATAGTGCAAGGCAGACTATCAACCACGAAGTCTACAGGATAAAACAACCCATATCACTGTATCGGAATTTTACTGCACCGTAGAAAAACCGTTCTACAATTACACCCTTAATATTGCGGTTAAAGCCACTCTTAATATGACATTTAAAGTCACTCGCAATATGGTACTATGACCACACATAAATCAAATGGACTAAGACAAAAAACCGCTCTAAAAGATTACGGCACACAAAACCGCTACAAAATACTACGGCACAAAACCTGCTCATAGTGGTATTAGGACCACTAAAAATCGACGGGACTACGACATAAAAACCGCTCTAAAAGGATAGTGGTATTAGGACCACTGAAAAATCGATAGAACTACGACATAACAACAACTCGAAAAATGGAAGGGACTACGACATAACAACCGCTCTAAAAACGAAGGGATTACGACATAACAACCGCTCTAAAAATCGAAGGGAGTACGGCTTAACAACCGCTCTAAAATATTGAAGGGACTATGACATAACAACTGCTCTAATAATCGAAGGGACAGAAAGAAAGGGAAGAAGTGGCTCGGATATCAGTTGAGCAGAATAGAAAAGAGAGAAAAGAGAAAGTTGAGAAATGCATCCAACTTTGGTGTACTTTTCACAATAGTTTGAAACTCATTATATAGTGATGGAAGCAAACTCACATGATTTCTAACCAATGTGGGACTTTAGCATATTAAGAGTTGAAAACTATTCAAAATATGAGAGTTTTCAATGTGGGACTTCAAAAAAATTTCTTTCCAATGTGGGACTTGAATTTTAAAAAAACATGTTTCTTTCCACTTGAATTTACAAAAACAAATTATTTCTAATGTGGGACTTCAACAAATTTTTTAAATTTATACAATAACATACTCTATGTTCCAACAGATACAAATTCAATAGTGAAATAAAAAGAGGTGCAATTCCAAAAGACTACATTCCTGGTGTGGTTAAAGGATTGGAAAAATGTATGAGCAATTGTGTTCTAGGCAACTTTCTAGTTGTTGGCATACACGCGATACTCATTTATGGTACTTACCATAACGTGGATTCAAGTGTGTTGGTTTTCTAGATAGCACCAAAAGGAGCTTTTTCAGGAAGGAATGAGAAAAGTCAGACAAAAAATGCTACAACCTATAATGAAATTGGTAATCTAAATTCTAGAAGAGGATAGATCAACAATTTTGGTGACAAACTAGGTGGACTCAAGGTAAGTCAAAATAACCTTATGTGAAGGTATGACTTGAAAGTGATTGTGATGTATTATTTGGAACTAAACCATTTGGTGGGTGTGAAAACAAGTGGTTGATTGATTAGTTCTTCTTATTGATAAAGTCAAAAATAACTTTTAAAAAGTCTCTTATTAAGCTGTTTAATATTATGCTCTTATTGAAATAATTTTTTTAAAACCTCTATTTATTATTTTATTATTTTTTGTGGGTCAAGTGAGGGGCTCAATGGGCCAATATTTTGTTAATCTAAAATTTTTTTTTGAAAGATATCGAAAAAATAATTTATTCTCGAAAAATTTTGTAAAAAAATTAAAAATCAATTTTGTTTTTTTATTTGATAAAAAATATTCGAGAAATAAATAAATAAAATTTGTAAACATTTTTTTATCGGAAAAAAATCAAAACTTTTATGTCAAAAATTGAAGAAAATTTCGAAAAATTTATTTTAAAAAACAAATCAAAAGAAATTTGTCGAAATTTTATTTTAAAAAAATTCGAAAGATAAATTTGAAAAAGTGGATCCATATATCACACTTAACTCACAAAATGATAGAGGCTTTTTAACTTTAAGGACTTCTTTTTTTGTGATCTTAATATCATAGAGATATGAACTAATAATTATTAGTAGACTTCTCAAATTAACACCTATAAATAACAACATGAGTATACTTAGAAGGATGACTAAGCGTGTCGTACTCAATGCAATTAGCCATGTCTGATGTTGTATTGCAACACATTTGTAATTAGCCATGTCTGATGTGGTATTGCAACACATTCAAAATCAACTTGCCACAAAAGTACAAAAAATTGCTAGTTAATGTATTTCCTTGGTGTCATATACAGAGGTGAGCGACTAACAAAACATTTAGAAGATAAAGGGAAATGACACGATTTTTCGATTTTTTATAATTTTTTTTTTAATTTTCTGTCAAGTTTCTCCCTCTCATTACTACATAATTTTCTTAATGTCGTTATCTTAATCAACAAAATTACCAGGAAGTTTGTGATCCCTTAAAGCTGAGGTAATGTCCAGTGACAAAATAATTTGCTCCACCCAGCAGCATTGACAAAATAAAATTTCTCTTTCTAATTATCTCTTCTATTTCTAACCATTTGTTTAGTTCCACTCTTATCAGAATCAAAATTGATTTTAGAGATGTAGACTTGATTTTGTCGTTAGAATTTATTTTAATTTGAAGTTATGATATATAACTTTTGATTCGAAACATGATTCTTACATTTAAATTTATTTTTTAACTCACTTTTACGCGAATATATTTAAATATTAGTTATGTTATTGGAAGACAATAATCGACATAGACACCGTAAGTATACGGTGTATGTTTACTTTTTTATTATTTTGTAAAAAGAAAATTTAAAAAAATTTTGAAAAAAATAAAAGCACTTTTGTAACTCAACATATAAATTTGTGCTACTAACCAATTTGAATTTTTCAATAACCACTAAAATGCATGTTATTAACAACTTTTTAAACATATATAACTCATTAGCCACTCAAAGTCCTCCCTTCCTTTTCTCCCAAATTCGCGAACAAACCCTAAGACTATGTTGGGAAGTTGGGTTTTGGAGTATTTTGAATGAGAGAGCTTTGGATGACTAAGTGTATATTTTGTTATATATTTGAGATTTAAAAAAATTTGAAAGAATAACATTATAAATGGATATAAAACATCTTAATTCCAGATAATTTATTTTATGAAATATTTTATTGGAGAAGGATTTTGGAGGATTTAAACAAATTTTTCAAATCATTTCATTGTTATTATAATAGTTTATAAATTAAGAATATATTAATCATGAAATTATCTACAAAATCATCTCTTAAAAAATATAAAATATTCCTCTATATTTTTTTAGTTTCTCCTCGGTTGAAAGTCTTCCCTTCCGCTCACCTTTCCCTTCACTCCAAATTCTCAAACAAAGCTAAGTATTTTTTTTTAAAGAAAGCTAAGTGTTCTTGATAGAGATGTTTTCCAAAAATCATAACTTGAGCGCTAATATAAGCAATTAATTTTTATGTATGCAAGGTGCAGGCCGTTGATTACAGCTAGCAATTGGGCCTACAATTGTTAAATCAACCATATAAGCAATTAATTTAGCTGGTTTTTTTTTTTTTTTTGACTTCTAATATTCTCTAGATGATCATTTTAGAGATATATTTTGAGAAAAAATACTTTTAGATCGGTCAATTTAAAAGTGTTAATTGAGAGATTTTAAGAATATAAAAAGTCAGAGAAGAAATTATCATTAATTTAAAGTGCACACCTACAAAAAAATCTAAACCATGGATATACTATTTTGTGTGTGTGTGAATTCCTCTATTGCTTACATACTTACATGTGTGATTTTTATGGTTGTTTTGTATACATCATCATTAATTAATTAGTCCTATTAATCATGTAACTAATGTAAACAAACTATTCCCGCCCAAACTACCATCAAACCACTTCAACTAATACACTAACTCATACAACACTCCTAGAATTAAATTCAAGGTTCAGTAAATCATAACTAACACCCGCACAAATTGGCCAATACAAACAAATTTCCCACTTCCAAAGCAAAACTTTACATTCCCATAGAATACAACTAAACGGACTAATTAGGAAACATTTATACACTTCCCACATATTGACCACAATACATTCCAAAGCCTTCCAATTTATCCCATTTAAAATGAAATATAAATAAAATACATAGTTGAAAAGTTGATATATCTAATTAAAAATTAATATTAGATATGTCAATTTTTCAATTACCTTTTTGCTTATATTATATGCTAGTTAATCTAAGCTCTTGGTTGTTTGTTACTCAACTACTCAAATTAGTCCCTAACCGGATAATACATTCTCATCATGACATTTAACATCTCATATATTGTAGTTATATTGTTAAATCTAAAATGTTGTAGTTTGTTATTAGCTTAAATTGATAATGAGATGATATTTTTACTACCATTGTATTGTACAATTATCTAACTTATTATTTTTATGAATCAAGAGTGTCATGTGATCCCACAATTTTAGTTGAGGAAATAAAGATTTTAGGATTCAGCTGCTTAAATTTTGAATTATGCAATGCAGTTCAACCCATAAAAAATAAGTGTTATTTTGATATCTATTTGTTTCTTCCTTTAATTATTGATACACCGATCTTAAAAATGACTAAGGTGGCTTTATTTACTTTTGTCCAAGCACTTCATAGCTGCACTCAGTGCACTTCTCTCGTAGTAGGATCGAACAATTTTTCATCTACACCTTTGTATTCGTTGGAAGAATATTTTGCTTAGAAGTTTCTAGATTAAGTCATTAGAGAGAAATTGGCTTTTTTGTTTTGTTTTTGAAAAGTTAGTTTGTTGTTCAATTTTTATGATATGTTTCATTTACAGTATTGTGATGCAAAAGTCTGGACTTTGTGAGCATTTTTTTATTGGAGGAAATTAGTATTTGGATGCAAATTAAATATTTCTCATGAACCATTGTATTATTGTAGTATACTTAGGTTACTCATATATTACTTTACAAATGATATGATATAGAAGTGTTTAAATATCTGAAGTATAAGTTCAATTATCATTTATTTCATTGATTGCGGACATTTAGTCAAAATCACTGCTGTATTATGATTTTGATATTTCAAAAATAATATTATTTTCAATTAACCATAAGGTAATTATATTTATCAAATTATTGTAATTATATTTATCAAACTACACTCAATGTTTTTCTAAGATTCAGCGCGTCTTAACATCTACTCTGATACATTTGCATATGTTAAATGCAACTAAAGACTTCAACATTCACAATGTCTTAGTTGACCCTTATCAAATAATCTGTTATCTTCTATTTTTCTTCATTTAATTTATTTATTTTTATTCTATGATTGTCACTACTCTACATTAAATTAATTAACATTTTTTAATTATGAATATATATAGATATACATGTGCATGAATTATTAAGAATCTTGTTATTGTTTTTATTTTAGTAATGGTCACACTATCAGAATGACTTTTACAATGTATTAGAAGTTTTATATATATATATATAAATATACAAGTATGCCTGAAAATCTTCTTTTAAAATATAGATTAAAAATAATGGTTTTCCTCTCCTTCATAACATCGCCTATTCTTTTTTTTTTCTTAATAATAATGGGAGTTTATTTTCTCATTGTGTTATTAACTTGAAGGTTTAAATTATAAAAATTTGTCATATTTGAGAAATTATTGTAAATATTGTTTTTAGTTGTGAATTTAAATATAAAATTATAATGTTTTAAGTAACATAGTGTGATGTATACCGTTAGTAAATCTTAAACTTTGAATAGAAGTTAGGAATAGATGAGTTTCAACACTAAGTGATTAATAATTTATTTTGTGATAGTGTAGAACTTGTCAGAGAAAAAGACGATACTTAAATTTTTTAATAACAACGCTAAAGAGGGTAAGGGCCCCTTTCAATTTATTTCCTTACATAGCTACAAGTTGTATTTTCGTACGTGTGCTATTATGTGTATAACTTGTTAAAATGTTTATTTATTTTTGTCGAAATAAATGCTTTCTTAACATGTCATTGTGAATGATTTATTATTCTCGTTGTTATAATTGTTGTTTGTGGCATGTTGTAGTGATTTATGAAAATGTAAATATGCGGTTTTTAATAGTTTAATCCCGCATAGTAGTGGTGATTAATTAACAAGGTGTGCGTTCATAGTTGAGTGGTGCGTCCATAATTGATTGTTGCTCATATATCCTTGTTGGGGTCTTGACTATGTGATAGTGGTGTTGTTTGGAATGACTCACAATGCCATTGTTGGGAAACTATATATGTATGTGCTCTAACGTTGTTTACTTGATACATGTACAATTTGTTTATACTATATATGTTAGATGTCTTGTACTTGTATATATGTTATTTTTGAATTAGTGACCTATGTTGTTGATTTGTTTGAGCTATACGCCACCCCCTTAGTCGATGAAGATGCAAGGAAGAAAAATAGCGTGTAGTAGAGGCTTTGAGATACTTTTGTATTGGTGTTAGATTTGTTAGGAGAGTTTTCCTGAAGCTTCCAAAGTCATGACCAACTAGGATTTATTTTGGGCATTAAGAGGCCAAGAGTCTTGCTTTATAAGTTTACTTCTGTTTTACACATTAGATTTACTCGTTGTAACTGCGACTACTTTGATTCATTATTTTATGAAATTTATAAGTAAAATTATTGTTTGGTTTTAAAGTAAATAAGTTTTTGAGATGATAATATTTTCAAAAACGAAAAAAGTAAAGTAGAAATCCGTCTTGTTACGTTTAGAATTTCGTAAGTTAACGTTCTGAAAAAAGCGAGATGGTATCCCTCTGCTTCAAAGTCTATTTTTGTTTTTTCCTCTGTTAAGACAAATAGTAGTATTAATATAAATTCATCCAATGTTGAACTAGATACAACCAACCCAACCTTACCCTACGTAGATACATAGTCCATGTTGAGACAAAATCTTTAATGATGTTTTAAAGTTGTCAAACATTAATGATTAAATCATTGAGAGATTTTGATATATATAGTTCTCTAATATGTGTTCTTGAGTGACTTTGTTAAGACATGAAATAATAAAAGAACCAAAACATAAATCAATTATTCACAAGGAAAAACTAACTTTCTGACAGACTTTAGAAAGTTTTGTGCTTAAAGACCAAAATGATCATACATGTATGAGAGGAATATAGAAGATGATCCGTTCAGGTTTTTGTCAATAAACATAAACTGAATTAACTCAGAAACACACGAAATAAATGATCAATTAAAGATTGAAGAATCTTCAAATCTTTCATATCTCATTTAAGACAAAAGGAATACTCATCGTGATAAGCTATAAACACTTTTAGATATGATGAATAAGCTATCAGAAAAATAATTGAGAACTGAAGTCTATAAGGTTCAAACAACTCAACATGAATAAATTCAAACAACAACTTTATATACATCAGAAAAATTAAGTGTTCAAAAAGTTCGAAGAAAAAGTACAAAATCACTTTTGTGGTAGAAAAGTAGTTAAAGTCATTGTACTTGCATTGTTCGCCAGTGAACAGTATCAGGATGGAAAAGTTTGATTAACCCCACGTTTTATCTCTCATGCATCACAAGTCATGAATATACTATACAAAAATTCTAAAATTGAGGTAAAGTTCATAATATTCATAGCTCTTCAAGAAAAACTTAATCAAAGGCTACCATGTGTCTAGAATCAAACTCAACAGTCACATGAAGGCCTGAAAACATTACTGAAATTCCACATCTTATCTATAAATAGAGAAGAACTCAGAACTTGAATGTTAAGAACTTACATAGGGTATTCAAACACTCTTATTATAAAAAGAGCAAAACTTGATTAAAAGAGTAACACTCTTTTGAAAACTTGATGAAAACTAAATATTCTAATTTGTAAACTTTCTGAAGTCATCTTTTGGTTTGTAAAAAAGATCAATTTCAGATGTGATTGTTGTTAAGTCTAGTGTGACTAAGAAGAAGATTTGTAAGCCAACTAAGACTAAGAAAATATAGGAAAAAACGGTCAGGTTGACAGACTTGTGTAAGTGCAAAATTTGAGAAGTCATCTCAAGCATTTTAGTGGAAAATCTCACCAAGGGTGAGGACTAGAGGTAGCACAATGTTTGGGTGAACCAGTATAAATTCTTGTATTATTCTCTAATCCTTAAATCTTTACTTTAATGCTTTAAGTTTACTCAAATCACACACATTCAAACACTTAATAATTTACTGTGAACTAAAACTTTAGAACATTCTAAAGCTTTTCATTTCTTTTATTTCCCAGTTAACAACTTGAGAACAAATTCTCTTAAGTACATGTTAACAAATTTTAAAATGGTCATAATTCAAACCCTCTTCCTTATGACATTAAATTCCACTTCAACTCCAATCCCAACCTGAAACACTTTCTGTTGAATATGAAACTCAGCCCTCATCCATCTTTAAACCTAATTCCGAACAAAACCCTAAAACCACAAACATTGTCCCTACCTCTGACCATCCCAAGGAGAACACCATCATTGTCTCCTTTGAATCTGAATGAGGCTTATCTGAAACCTCAAATGATACTTTGCTTAATACACTACAAGATGAACTAGAAGTTGCTCCCCTTAAATTATGAATTCCCAACTTCAAATGAGTTAACCCTAGTTCCTCAAAAGTCTGGGGTTTTCAGGCGGTTAGGGAAGACTGGCTTGGAGGATCAGGTGCTTTGTAATTCAAGGTATTTGAATTAGTGGATTAACGCCTTCTAAATGAGGGGATTGGATGTAGCCAAGTTAGTGGTGAACCAGGATAAATCGATGTGTCAAATTATTTATGCTTTCATTGGTTGTTGCCTTTAAATGTGAGTGCTTCTACTCCAAGTAAGTCACCAAAACCGAACTAGTTTTTTTTATTTATTTATTAATTATCAAAAAGTTATCAACTTTGGCAAACATAATTCATCCCCCCCTTCTTGTGTTTGCACCTTCATATTGGTCCCTCACTCACCCATACTTGGGGATCCTCTCAACATTTCCTCTGAGGTAGCATCTTAAGTAATCCAAGACTTAGTATGTGAATCATCTTTAGAAGACTCACCTACCAATGCCCAACCAAATCATATCTCTGAACCAGACACTATCATTCCATATAGCCTTGCATCCTTCATTCCCTCTCTACCCTATGGTTTCCCAAACTTGGATGGTTTTATTTTTTGCATTTACTTTAGGGTTAATGGAACTAGGAACAAGAACTCAAGCAACTTGGATCCTAGTTAAGTCTTTGCCATTTAGGGCAGTTGTCTCTCCTTTGTAGCCAATTGGATAAGAGAAACTATGGAGTATGGAAAGCAGTTGGTTCATCATAATACTGTTGTTTAGCTCTAGAAAATGAGTCGAGCTGAGTTGAACTTAGGTTCAACTCGACAACTCAAAACCTGACTTGAACTAAATAAACCAAAAGACAAAAAACTTAAAGGAATAAATACGTTGCTTCAATTTTAAGTTAAAATATTAAATAAATTTTTTTTAACTAAAGCCCATATAAGGTCAATTTTCTCGTTACTCTTGATTGTTTCATATGTTTGTGGTGCACTTCTTATATAGTAGAAAAGGAGAGTGGGAGTATATATTTCAATGTGGAATTTCAATAGTGAAATTGAAGAGAGTTCATTGAGTGTGAGATTTCTATGTGTTAAATATAACTAAATAATCAACTTTGAGCAATAATATAACACTTAAAACAATTTATTTTACCTTCATAGTATAAATAAGACTTATATACTTTGTTTCTAAATTTTTATCGCACAAGTTTTATCTCAAAATAATATTTATAACTCATAATATTATCATCGAAAATATTTCGTTCAAGAATTAAATGCAATATCTCGCCTTAGACTTGTGGACAGTTTTTTTACAATATTAGAGACCAAATTTGATTTTCCACTAAACAATAGATTTTTGTCATTTTAGTTACTTTCAAATGATATAAATAACTTTTTAATATTAGTTTTTTAAATGATTTTTATTTCGTTTCAAAATAAAATTTACAATGTGTTCAACATAATCTTTAACCATTTTTAATACTTACACCTAAATTAATTTTTTTTAAAAACGCCCAAGTGAAATTTATTTTAAACAAAAATTAAATTATATAAAATTAATTATAATATATATATATATATATATATATATATATATATATATATATATATATATATATATCCAGTTGGTTCATGAACCAAACTAGTCAAACCATACATGGCTCAAATTCAACTCATTTATTTTGCGAGTTGAATTTTCAATGCAAGTTCGATTGATTTGATTAATGAACCTAGTTTAAAGAGCTACTTATCGAGTCTCGAACTATTTTTGAGTTGGTTCAGTTCATTGCCTGTTAGATATTAGAAAATATCTTATAATATATTTTATATTATATTATATTATATTATATTATATTATATTATATTATATTATATTATATTATATTATATTATATTATATTATATTATATTATATTATATTATATTATATTATATTATATTATATTATATTATATTATATTATATTATATTATATTATATTATATTATATTATATTATATTATATTATATTATATTATATTATATTATATTATATTATATTATATTATATTATATTATATTATATTATATTATATTATATTATATTATATTATATTATATTATATTATATTATATTATATTATATTATATTAGAGTATCTTGTGTTATTTTCTATGATCAATTAAAAATTATAGAGATATCTTAGAATATCTCTCATTATTATTATAATTTGTTCCCGATTTAGTATTGAACCTTTTTTTAATCAAGTCATCATAAAGCTATTATCAATAATATTCAAGTTGTTATTATTTTCTTTCCTCTTTTCATCTAAAATCTCACTACTTCAACATGGTATCTAAAGCCTAATTCGATCATTCTTGAACGATCCCGCCTCTATTCCGTTGTCAAGTTCCCAAAGGTTTGAGAATGCAATCATAGTTTTTTCTTTTTCAATGTAAGCTCTTAATCCACTGCTTCCACTGTCGTCGCCCTTGTTTGTAGCGGCTTTTTTGGTGAACAACCACTCCATCAAGTTCTCCTATTCTAGATCGGCCCACACTCCAAAGGGCGACACCAAACACCGTATTGCACGCCATCTATTCCTCCGAGCGGCTAATCCTCACGTCGCCACTACCCAACACGTGCGATGGCGCGTCCGACAACCATTTAAAATGCAGCTTTTCTCATTGAACTCGCTTTGACCTGGTGGTTCTGAATGTGCTCTGATATTCTAGTTTCGAACTATGGTTACACCCATTATAGTACAAACAACACTTGTTTTCTTTGACGATTCCAATGTCGCTTGGACATCTTTTTAGCATGTCTTCAAATTCTCCATTGTGTCATTCTTCCAACATGTTCAAACTTTCTTTAGTCATCATTCACTCAATCAATTGATATTTTCGTCGTGTTTTGGTCAATTTGAACAGATTCAGTGTGCTTCATCTGATGTTTCTACTTCCCATCATCTCTCCGCATCTTGATGCACATTCATCGATGTACTATTTTTGCACCTCTTTTCCCGAAGCAGTTGCTAGACATAACTTCAAGTTTAAATATTTGGGATCTTCGATATTATTAGTTCCAAGCTTCTAAATGTAGTTTTTAGAAGATTGAAATTTGCTTTGGTCAATTACTTGCCATTAATTTCTCTCAGGTTGATGATCATTTCAGCTATCTAACTAGGCTATATTTATAGCATTCCTCTCCAACTTCACCTGCATCCCTGAGTTGTCTATCCATTCATTTTTATTATTTTGCAGAGCAATACATTGTTTTCTTGTAACTAGCTAAAGCTTAGCTTTAGGGGGAGTGTTAGAATATTAGAAAATATCTTATAATATCTTTTATGTTATATTAGAGAATCTTGAGTTATTTCCTATGATCAATTTATAATCATAGAGATATTTCTCATTATTATTAAGATTGGTTTTTGATTTAAGATTTAGTCTATGTATCTTTGAAAATAGAGATTAGTATTGAGTCTTTTGTAATCAACTCAACATATAGCTATTATCAATAATAATCAAGCTCTTATTATTTTCTCTCATCTTTTTATCTACAATCCCACAAATTCAACAAGCCCTACTATTGTGGTCAATATACTGTAGAAATCCTTTACCTCTTGGTTCTGCACTTCAAGAAGGCATAGAAACTCAGACCATGAGGACACTTAATGCAACAACAGAAGGAACAACTAGTGCAATTGCCTCTTCCTTTGGATCTGATTGTTTGGAAATCCCATTGGTTGTTTCACCAACACCATGGAAGTTTCATGTGGTCATTCATAAGGCTGAGATACCATTCCTAGAAGTCCAAACTTTGGATATTGCTTCAGGTTTTGGTTCCTCAGTTGTATCTGATGTTCCTCTAGTTGTTCTCTCTACACCTTTTGACCTTCTGAATTTGTGAAGAAGGAAGACTTTGCAAGACTTTGATCGAGGCTTTTTGGAATCAACGACCAAGAATCAAGAGCAAATCCAAAACACCATGGCCTTATCCTAGCACGCTTGATGAATCCAAACCCTTAAGATTTTTTTTCTTTGTTTTATGTAATTTATGTTATTTTTTTATGTAAAGCTTCATACTCTGAATTTTGAATGAAAATCTTTAGATTCTTCTGCATTTTGTTTTACTTGATACGTTTCTTTATTCTGCTTTCTTTTTCTCTGATGACAAAATGGGAAAAAGCCCTAATAATACGTTTAGATTTCGAACACTTTGACTTTAACCTTTTAATCTTTGTCAAATAAAGGTGGTAACATGCTAAAAAATGTTAATGTCCACATGTTGTTAAACATTCTCCTGTATTTACTCAGGGGGAGCATTGCATTGTTTGTGTTTACCTTAAAATTTAAAAAGCAAAATTGTTCAAAAATATAGGTATTTGTCATCATAAAAAAGGGAGAGAATGTTAGAATCAAGTTGGTTTGAAGACCAATGACTCTTAATTCCTATTTTGATGATAACTAAATATATGTGAAAATAATTTGTTTTAAAGTATGTTTTTAAGTTTGTAAATATTCTAACAAAATCTCTGATAGAAACTATCTGAGTAAAAGACGTTTCTCCACTCCTCCACTAAGTAATTGAGTCAAGACTTTGATCAACACGTCTCTTTGTGACTTTGATCAACGCACAATGTGCCTCTTTATTACTCTAATCAGCGCACCTTAACGCCTACTCTGATACATTTACATATCCTAAACGCAACTAAAGACAAATTTGATCCTCTAGTCAACGCTTTTTGAGAAGTCAATCATTTAAGCCCAAACTAAAGAATAAGTAAACACTTCAACATTCACTGTCTCTCAGTTGACCCAAGTCAAATAATTTGTTATCCTCTGTTGGAAGTTATCCTCTGATTTAAGCATCCTCAACAATGTGATGAAATCCTTTAATGTGTACATCATCTGATTTTCCTGACTTAATGATCAAGATACACTAAATCATTATAAAGCTAAGAAAGAACACATAGTAATGTGAAGATTTAAGACGTTTGATTAATTGTATGATCCTTACATTTTGTACGAGATATACGCAACAATTATTGTAACTATCATAAACCCTAATGGCATGAAATTTCTCCATATAAAGAATTGTGAACAACAATTCAAATAGACATATCACGAGTGAAACTTCTTTGCAAGAATCCCTTCCAATATAGAAAAGAGAAAGATTTCTTGAAACAATCTTAGTGTTTTTACGAAGTGTTTACATTATAACATCCTCTTGTAAGAGTTACCTAGAAACACTTTAACTCTTCATATTTATAACCTGACCTAGTAGTGGCTGCAAATTCAAAAAAAAAATAATTTTACTTTTGTTAAAGTTGTTTTATGCTTCTATCCAGAAATTATTTTTACATAAAAGTTTTTAAATGATAAACACAATTCAAACTTTCATTTCCTATGTTTTTCACGTTCAAAATATAGCACATACATCATACATATAGTTATCAACTTGTTTTGTTTAATCAATTTGTCCAATTATTATCGTTGAAATTGAAATACTTTAAGAAATATAAAACTTTCACTTTGAATCCCATATTGATTCTATAAACACCACACGAGCAATATAAATGCGGTTAGTTCTTATGCATAGCCGACTTCACATTCTATCACATACATATTTCTAGAACAATCAACCAGACATTCCAATGAATTTCCTTGGAAAACATACGTCATTTCGTAGTAAACTAAGAATAAACTATCGATCAAAATATTTTATCAACTACCAAACATTTTATCCATTATCTCATTCACTTTTTCAACTACATTAATTATTTCTTTACAAACTTTCTCTTGATTATCTTTTTCTACAATTTACAATAATACTACAATAAAATCGAAATTATCTCGTTCTTCGAAAGTAAACTAATAAAAAAATTAAAACTATCAATAAATTTAATACTACAATTAACTTTTTTAATTTTGATGATTTAGTCAACATAGTCCCGTATATAAAAATTGAGGTAGTAATAATAATAAGTGAGTAGATAGTGGTTTAGTTTTACGTGACATTAATTGTCTTGGAATGCATAAGTTCATTGTAAGGCTCAATTTGTAGCCGACCTATCATATGAATGTCTTAAAGATTAAACTGCCATTCAAAATATTTAGTTCGCTACCAATCAACACATATGCTCATGACACGTGTCGTTCCTTGAGCAGCTCAATGATCATTTGAGTTGTAATAATAATCAATGAGTGGATAGTTAGTTAGATTTATATGGCATTAATTGTCTTGAAACTAATAAGTTTATAGCAAAACTCAACTTTAACAGACAAATTGCATGGGACAAATCATTTGTTTGACTCAATGTATGGCATTCAGATTAGAGCCACAATTACTCTCGATTAAAACAATGTAGAAATAGATCCAATGGATGCCTTCTATACACACTAGTTCCACATAAATATATTGTTTGGCTCAATGAACCATGACAAATGAGCCTTGATCAGATCAATGGTCGTGCGCATAGGGGCAGAGCGACGTGTGTTGTTAAAGACAACTCAAGTTACTAATAGTATTATTCGATTGGTGACTTGTCTTCTAGTCTAGTGTTAAAATATTCCTACTAACAACAACTTCTGTGAAAATTTTAAAATCAATTAATCTACTCAAAATAGGATACGTGAAATAAAATTATTAGAATAAACTTAAGCAAAAGTATATTAATATATTTTGAACATTTTCTAAGATGCAGATTTTTATTATAAAAATTGAATATTAACCTTTAATTTTCAAAAATTAAATTTTTGATTTTTGGTTTTTTTTTTCAAGTGGTTATTGAATTTCAGTTAAGGATAAATAATTCGAGAGAATTCAAATGACTAAAATAATTTTTGATCAATTTTACTTACCTCTTAATTGAACTCTAGATTATTAAGATAGACATTAAAGGGTAAAAATAAAAAAATATATACAGTTTAGAACAAATAATTATAAATAGTTTCTTAACATTTGATATTTAAATATTAATATATTTATAGGATGATTTTAGCAGATTCAGATTTGTTGCAATTTATTACAATGCTTAACCCAACCCGACTGTATAATCAAAAATCAAACTGTTCAAATTTTAAGTTGAATTTTAATTATTTTTAAATCTATGACTGGACCTCAGTTAGATGTTGCTGACCGCAACCAATGTGGGTTCGATTTCAGCCTCTACTGTGAAGCAAGTCTGTCTTTAAAGGTAACATCAAAAAAGAGTGCGAAGATTTTTAACCATAAAGGATAAGAAATAGTTTTATAGCTAAATAATTTTAAAAAATTATATAATTTTTTATCAATAAATAATGACAAATATAATTTCCATTAGATAGTTATTATACCATTATAAAATAATAAATATTTATTAATAACATTTACTTTAATTTTTATTTTTCTTTTATAGAATTTAATTATTATTTTTCCTTGATATAATTTAATTAATATTTTTAACATTTATAATAGGGGCACATTAATTTTGCTTTAAAGTATTGTTGATTTTTCAATTAATATTAGCAACCAAAACAAATTTATGACAGGATAGTGGAAAAGTGTAATAATGATCAGATATGTATGGGTAAAAATCATGCATATATCTACCATTTCTCATACTCACAATAATAATTCATTCTACTATTGCCATTTAATATAAAATTAGTCATAGAATATATTAATCATTTTTTTTAGTGATAAAATACTTTAATCATAAACTTCAAAGGTCTTTTCTATTTGAAATTCTATTCAAATATATTAATATTAATAGATAAATTAAATAATGTATTAGTATAGTATATAAATTTAAAAACCTTTTAAAAATAATAAAATTATTAACGCAAGGAGAATTTTCAGAGTCCAAGAAATTTATTTCGAATACGTACTTCAATTGACAAAAGAACCAATACTTATGTTCACAAAATAATCATATTCTCCTAAATATTTTAATTTCATCACTTAAACAATATTATTAATAAATCTAAGTGTTGGAGTCCATCAATTATCTATGAACCAATGTTCTCCATTGATTTTCATCTCTATTGCAATTGCAAAAATTTTAAAAAATCCAACGATCATGTTAGTTTGAATAAAAAATAACAATAGAAAGACACATTGTAGATTTACAAAAAAAGTTTGTCTCTAACAATAATTAATCAAATGCCTTAAGATATTTAGAATCAGACCAAATATAGAGCAACAACAAATTTGTAACTATTTCTATTTTGATTTTATTTAAAAATATTAATATTGGAGTGTATTATATTTTAAAAAAAATTATAGACTTCGCCTCTTAAAAGATTCATTCCGCATCCTCGTTCTATCTATTGATCTATCTAAAACTATTAATCTATCTCTTTTAATAATTAAAAAAAACTGAAATTCATTAGTTATCTTCCACCCAATGAATTCAATGAATAATGATAAAACTTCTAAAAAAGGCATTGATTAAAAACTCAATCTGAACCTTGAGAATTTATATGAGATTCAATTTGGTCTAAAAGAAAAATAAAATCCATTTTTATGTCCTAGAAAAAAAATTGGACAACTTAGTACATATCTATACCACGTTAGAAAAGAGACGATTAGATTTTAACAATCAATTTAATCTCTTAAATTTTGTTATATTTCATATTCAACAATTTATATAATCAATTACAATAGTTTCTTATTATTAAATAGGTCGAAAGAATGTAACCAATATAATAATATTGTGTTTAACACTAATTTTAAATTTCACAAAAAAAGTATTTCATACTTTATTTATATATTTTTAATTTTTTTATAATTTTAATTTCTTACTCTATTTTTATGAGACTAACTCATGTTTAGAATTCACAGTAATAGATAGAGCCATGTTATTGGCTACAACATATTGTGCTTTGTATTTTTTAATCATTTCTATGAAAATTGCATAAATTTTTTAAGCTTATTACAAATTTTCAATTTGGTACAAGCTACTTCTAATACTTACTATCATATTTTTTTTTTGTTAATCATTTCATAAATTTTTTAATGAATATTATTATTATAACTCCCTTCTATAATTAACAAATAAGTTAAGGGTTTTAATTAAATCTTAATTTATCTATTAATTTGTTAGTTACTATTATAATTCCCTTCTATAACTAACAAATAATTAAAGAGGTATAAATAAAATTTTATTTTGTAAAAAAAAAAAATCATAATTTTTTATTAATTTGATCAATTATCATCCCACATTTATCTATTTAAATTGTCTTTTTAAATCTTTGGTTATCTAAATTAATTTATCTAATTAGTGATTAGTTTTACCCTTCAATTACGTTAACCCAAAGGTTTATGATAAATTTATTCAAATGCATCAACAAAGATTGAAAAAAAGTAAAATAATTAACCATATTTTATTTTAAATTGAGTATTTACTATCCTTCATTTCTCTATTCAACTTATCTTTTTAATCTTTTATCTTAACCCAATCAATACGCGAAAAAGCGCATTTTACAGCGTTTTTTTTTAAGCCATTTACAGCGCTTTTTCAAAAAAAAATAAGCGCTGTAGTATCTAGCGATGTAAAAAGATACAACAGCGCTTTTTAAAATAAAAAAACGCTGTAAAATGCGTGGATATATTGCGCGCTTGTTACTCGTTTTACAACGCTTTTTTGAAAAGCGCTGTAAATCCCTTCTACAAACACGCTGCTTGTTATACACGTTTTACAGCGCTTTTTTGAAAAACGCCGTAAATCCCTTCAAAAACGCGCTGGTTGTTGTACTAGTTTTACAGCGCTTTTTCAAAAAAGCGCTGTAATAGGTGCATTATTATGTTGTAATAGGTGCATTATTATGTACATTTTACAGCGCTTTTTCAAAAAAGCGTTGTAATAGGTGCATTCTTATTCTAGTTTTATTAAAAAACGCTATAAATGGAATTTTTAGAAAGCGTTTGTTTGAGGTTTTTTATGGCATTTTTTTAGAAAGCGTTGTCTTTAAATTTTTTTCCAAAATTCATTTTCATCCAGAATCAGTTCACAAATCAGTACACAACAACAGAACTATATAACTTTATAATATAACTTTATAACTTTACATATTTACACAATCAGTTCACAACAAACTACATCACATAACAGAATACATATTCATATACATATTCACATATACACATATTGACAACAGCACATAACTATTCGTATAACTACATATTCACAACAGCACATAACTATCCCTTGCAGCATGCCATTTTCCAGCAAATCAAATAATCTTCATTTCGATCACATATTGACACCAGTCTTCCTTTATTTTAGTTAGATCTCTTTCAGAGTATGTTGGACTGGAATTGTCAAAGTATTGTGCGATATAAAAATTGAACATAAATAAGTTAGAATCAAATATATACATAGTTTATATATGAAAATCAAATAATGAAAATACCGTACCGTTTCTGGGATTATAGTTTGATTCATATCAACAATCTCCTTCATGAATCGCAATATATAGTACCCACAGTCTATGTTGTTAGTTTGACGAGGGCACTATAAAATAAAACATATAAGTCAATAAATATTTGTGCATTGATTGTAAATGAAATTTTAAAGGCATATATTTCAAACCTTTATTGGAATCCATGTGATGTTATTTGACTTTTGGTTCGACACTAAAGCACCTCTTTGAGCTTGGAAAACTTGTAAAGCACTATCGAATAAATAAATGTGATTATTATAGCATTAACAAACACATTATTTATATATATATGTAAGAAATAAATGAATATTACTTACGTGTCGAAGATAGTCATTATATCCGAGTGATTGTTGTAATGGTCGTGCAAGGGATCTAAATAGTATATAACTTCAGAGATCACATTGATTGCAAATCGGACCCAACGTGCTCTACAACAACAAAAATTTGGTTGGCAATTTTGTTTACGCAACTAATAAATTAAGATCTCATAAATTAAAAAAGATATAAATAAAGAATATATAATTACCCTGAGTTATATGGTGCAAGGAATAACTTATCCTTCTCTTTATTTTCTAATAGGATATCTGCAACGTATTTCTTTACATTAACTAGATCGAGTTTAAACATTGAAAGCTTATGCGGAGACAAGAATGAAAATCTATTTGACAATCTGCGCGTGCACACCAACTTCTCATACAAAAACCTTCAATGAAAATTTCAAATTAGATTAATTACCAATAAATTAAATTAATTACCAATAAATGCAATTAAAAGTAATTTTTACCTAATGTATAAGCTGATGACAGTAGCACTCAGCTCCTTATGGTTGAGAAGTTCGTATATGTGCTATTTTTCAAGTAGTTCTTTATACTCATATCCGAAAATAGCTTTATCCATGCTTATGATACGTGAATCGTTGCTGTCCATATTCGTTTTTGCCTGTATGTCAAGAGACGACCCATATCGAGCAAGGCGTGATTGACTTATTTTAGGAGCAGCAACTGATTTTCCACGATCCAGTTTTTGAACTTTGGCAGCTTTATTACCCTCTAGCTTTTGAAGTTTGCCAACTTTATTACCCTCCAATTTTTGAAGTTTGTCGGCTTTATTTTTACCACGAACATCCAGTTGTGGTGCGGCTTTATTCTGGCAGCTGGTTTGTTGTGCGGGTTTGGATTGAATCTAAAAAAATGAGGTTAATCAGTTTGTTAGTTTATTGAATATGAAAAAATGACAAACCTGCCAGAATAAATGTGACAAACCTTTTCCGGTGATGTGACTGACTCGTTTCTGGGAATCTTCTTGTCATTCCCGTTAGACTTTGTTTGAATCTAAATAAATGTGAATTTAAAGTTAACAGCGGAAAAAAATCAGCAATTAAATATAATCAATCATAATCATATATCGTGCAATTAAATATACATATCAATTAAACATACATGTCAATTAAACATACCTTATCAAGGGCAACAAGATGTTTGAGCCATGCCACGTAACTACCTATTGCTTCACCCAAATACTTTATATCTGCATCGTTGTCCGGTATCGACAACGGTGCATTTGGTTCCAAAGCAATCACCGGTGATACTTTGACATGGGCGGCAGGGATCGGTGTGTTGTGCAATACTTCTCCTAAAGTATTGTACAATGTTCCTTTTTTGACCTTGCGATGAGTAGGGGAGGATAAATACAGCACGCAAGGAGAGACACCCTAAATCAATGGTTAATACATAAGTATGTGAAACAATCAGGTTGAATGAATTTCTTATTTTATTAAGTAATTAATTACCTCGGGAAGACTTTTGAGACCAATGTTACAACTCGCGTTTTAACTCTCCATGTGTATTTCAGGTTGGAGCTGATCCGAAAGTTGCTTGTCTTTATTTGTCTTCACCAAGAGTGCCACTTGCTCTGTTAGGACATTGAGCTTCTCTAATACTTCCTCATTAGATGGATTTTGGCGCTTCTCTTGTGAAAAATAGCTTTTAGGAGTTACGCCAAATCCTTTCCCCATCACGCGACCGGAATATTCAGGAACATTAAACACTTTACGGAGTATGTCCCTGCAACTAGCTTTGTTGTCCTCTTGATTTTCCGAACTTTGTTCGAGATTCTCCTAAAATACACGTAGGGTTAAAAAGATAAGTTCAATATCATTTTAAAAATACAATATTAAAAAATATTAAAATAATAATATACTTACAAATAGTTCTATTACTTTTTGAACATTTTTATTATCAACAACTCCATCTGTATTTACACGAGCTTCCTTCCACAAGATATGACGACCCAATGATTGATCGGATTGGGTTTCTTGTAGCTATTCGTTAAGATCATAAACAAAATATTAGTTTTTGCCCTCTCGCGATTTGCCTTACTTATACTCTATATAAAAAAATAACAATCGTGTAAAAATTTAAAATACGTTATGAATATGAATAATAAAACACAAATGCTAATAAATTAATCACTTACCACAAACGCAGGTTCTGAACGTTTTGCTACAAATGCGCTCCATTCGTCATTTGATATATAATGTTTATATATTTTTGGAGCTTTAGCATTCATATTTCCATCACGATCTCTTAGATAGCAGTTTGAGAGATGAGATCTAAAACCCTAGTGTATTTTCCCGGCAACTCTCAACACGTAAGTCTTTCTCACCTCATCAACATTAAAAGAAGTCTGCAAACCAAATAAAGATATAGTTTGAGTAAAGTATTTTAATGGAAAAAATTATAAGTAACAAAAAAGTGGAGTAAAAAAGTAACTTGTATATCAGTCCACAATATATCTTTTGCATCCTTCAACGCCTTATCTCTCCAAGCGTCAATTTTGATGGGGATATTCTGACGAACAACAGCACCAATATAACTTACAAACATGGAACTATTGGGGTCAATTGGCTGACCACTTTCATTCCATCCCACTTAATAAACTCATATAGTAAGTACATGATTTCAAAAAAGATAAAAAATAAACAACAAACAAAGTATAGTATACCTCAAATTTTATGCCATTACTTCTTGCTTTTATGACATTTTGCATGATGGTTGCACCACGTTTAACTTCATTTTCATAAGTCTTGGTGTTGACAACTTCTTCATTTTGACAATCTAACTCCTTGTTGGTATCCATTTATCTACAACAAGTTCAACATGTAGTTCAGTATAACTTCAACAAGTTCAACATGCAGTAGTCTAAATACGTAGCAGTATAAGTTCAACATGCATTTTAAAGAAATAAAAAATTAATAAATACAATACCCGAAAAGTGCGAAGAAATACGTAGGGTTCGTAGCGTTACAGCTTCGTTTAAGAGGGTTAGTAACAAAGAAGAACAGCGCAGAAATACGAACGGTTAGTATGAGAGTAGGGTTCACAGAAATACGTAATGAGGGTTAGTAACAAATATGGTTCGCAATTAGAAGGAGAATGAAGAGGAGGAGGAAACAAGCATATGAAGTTTACGTAATGAGAGTTAGTAACAAAGATGGTTGACAATATGGTTCGTTCGCAATGAGAAGGAGAATTAAGAGGAAACAAGCGTATGAAGTTTACGTAATGAAGAGGAAACTGAAGCAGTTTATTGTTATATATATAACCCTATTACAACGCTTTTTTGAAAAAGCGCTGTAAAAGACCTCCTTATTTTATTTTTTTAAAAGCTTTTTACAGCGCTTTTCCACAAAGTGCTTTAAAAGGCTTCTTTGTTTTATTATGTGCAAGCGCTTTTTGACCCTTTTACAGTGCTTTTCCACAAAGCGCTTTAAAAGGCTTCTTTGTTTTATTATGTGCAAGCGCTTTTTGACCCTTTTACATCGCTTTTTCACAAAGCGCTTTAAAAGGCTTCTTTGTTTTATTATGTGCAAGCGCTATGTGACCCTTTTACAGCGCTTATGCAACAAACGCTTTAAAAGACCTCCTTATTTTATTTTATTAAAAGCCTTTTACACCGCTTTTCCACAAAACGTTTTAAAAGACCTCTTTGTTTTATTATGTGCAAGCGCTATGTGACCTCCTTATTTTTTTAAAGGCTTTTTACAGCGCTTATTGATAAAAGCACTGTAAAATTGCAAAGTTTATGTTCAGTTCAGTTCAAGTTAAATATGTTAAATTATATATAAGTTCAGTTTCTGTAAAATGCTAAATAATTAGTAAAATACCTATATTTGGATTTTTTTTCTTCCAAATAATTAGTTAAATACCTATATATATATATATATATATATATATATCAATGCTAAATTACATGATCAACTCATATTTGGCTGATCCGTTCAAGTTCAAGAAAAATTACCAGTACTCAAACAAAGCTTTTTCAAGTTCAATATAAGCAGAAAATCAGTTATGGCAGGTCAAACACTTAAATTACATGAACTTAGTATAAAACACTAAGATCAAGCTAAATATAAGCAGAATATCAAATACAGTTCAAACTAAATACTAAAATGCTCAATTATGGCAGATCAAACAATTAAATTACAAGAACTCAGTTCAGATTACATCGCTTATATAAAACAATTAAACACATTAAGGTGCCCTTCTTCTTTTCCTGGTGGGATTCACATTTTTTTGTCCATTAATGATACGAAATGATGGATTAATCCAAATTCCCTCATCATGATCATCTCCATATAAACCATCATCAGTTGAATATATTTCATGTGGTTGTGATGTTGCAAAGAAAAGATCATTACCAACATCTTCATCATTATTGTTATCATCACTTATTTTACTGGTCGATAGAACAAAAAACCATTTATTATCAGCAGGATCAGTGACATAAAACACTTGTTGAGCTTGCGACGCTAAAATAAAAGGCTCATCTTTGTATCCCACCCTATTAAAATCGACAAGCAAGAACCCTGACTCATCAATGCGAACGCCATTATTTTTATCGACCCACTTGCAACCAAATATGGGAACACGAAACATTGTGTAGTCTAACTCCCATATGCGCTCGATAACCCCAAAATATGATAGATTTGCATATATTGAGTTTTTGTCTTTTGCACTTGAGATATGCATCGCTTCAGCTATGAGAGTGACTCCGCTATTTTGCATAGTGGTTTGATCATCTTGTTCTTTGGTATAAAATATGTAGCCGTTAATTACATAACCAGTGTAAGAAAAGACATGTAAACTCGGACCATTTGCTAGCCACCTCAATCTCTATGAAATTGATCCGAAGTCTACATCAAACATTGACTTTATGTGATTTTTTAACCATGTTATAAAACTTCGATTGTGCTCTTGAGTTATCCAATTTTGATTCCTATTCATGTTCATACTAGATAACTGATCCATGTGTATTGTAACATACGGTTGAACCTCATCATCATTGTGCAGAACATACAATTGTGCCTGCTCCCATTCTGTCCTTGATATAGTCATTAGTCTCTTTCCAATTATCCCTTCTCCTGATATTCTTCCCGAATGACGAGACATGGGAAGCTCTATGGATTCAACATTGTACAGATATTCAGTACAAAATTTAGTAGTTTCTTCGACAATGTACCGTTCAGCAATACAACCTTTTGGGCGACTTCTACTTTTTACGTACCCTTTTAATATTTACGTATATCGTTCTCTCGGATACATCCATCTCAGTATGGTGAACCATTATATCAAAAAACGAGGGTGAGAAATACATTTCAAGCTCGCACAAAGTAACAAAAATTTCCCTCTGCAATATCGGTAATTTATGAGGATCGATCACTTTACTACAAATTTCCCTGAAGAAGAAACATAATTTAGTTATGGCTCGTCGAACTTTTTCAGGTAAAATGGAACGTATACCTATTGGTAGCAAATGCTCCATTAGAATATGACAATCATGGGTCTTCAAACCTTTTAACTTGAGGTCTTTCATACAAACTAAATTTTTTATGTTTGAAGAGTATCCTTCTAGAACTTTAACTTCGTGTAGAAATTTACACAAAACAATTTTTTCCTTTCTAGATAGAGTATGAGTGGCTGGAAGTAGATATGTGCGATTTCCTTTCTTTACGGGACCCAATTCATTTCTTATTCCCATATCGACCAAGTCAAATCTTGCATTAATGTCATCCTTAGACTTTCCTAGAACATTGAGTAACGTACCAATAACACTATCAAATACATTTTTTTCAATATGCATTACATCGAGGAAATGTCTTACATACAATGCGATTTTCTTCCACCCAATTTTGACCGGCTCTCCCGCAAAAGGTTTGCCAAATTTATTGGTCAAACCTTGTACTTTTTCAAGTATTTGATATCCAGTCGGTGCTACAGGAGCTCTATCTTCCTCTAATTTTCCATTGAATGCATTTCTCCACCCACGATAATGATGACTATAAGGTAAAAATCTACGATGTCCAAGAAATACATTATTCTTACAATGTTTCAATCTCATCCAATTTGTACTCTCTTCACATATAAGACATGCACACTGACCTTTAATGCTATATCCTTATAAATTACCATATGTTGGAAAATCATTAATTGTGCCGAACAACATAGCCCTCAAATTGAAACATTCTTTCTTAAACCCATCATAAACTTCCACACCTGTCTACCACATAATTTTTAAATCTTCAATTAAAGGAGCCAAGTATACATCGATATCATTCCCTGGTTGTTTGGGTCCAGAAATTAACAGAGACAACATCATAAACTTACGCTTCATACATAACCATGTGTGAGATGCTTTGAAGACCATGTGGATTCATTCCATTATTAGAAAGTGCAAGTCGTAGATATCTTGACTCTATCCCGAATTCAGGATACTCGTGATCAATTTTTGCCCATTTTGGAGAATCTGCAGGGTGTCCAAACTTTCCATCTCTAATTCTTTCATTTGCATGCCATGTCAAGTGTTTCGAATCTTATTCACTAGGATACGTGCGCCTAAATCTTGGTATTATAGGAAAATACCACACGACTTTTGCTGGAGTAGATTCTTTCTTCTTATATCGAGAGACATTGCATTTCGGACACGCCTTTAGTAATTCATATTCGTTCTCAAACATTTAAGGATAATCCAGAAGATCTTCTTCAACTGCATTTGAAATCTCGTCAACTCGGTCCGGCTCATATGTATTTGTGTTGAAATCAGTTGAAGCATATGTCGAACCATTCTCAAAATTAATGTTTCCATTTTTTTTTCTCACCATGTCTTATCCAACATGTATAGCTTTGATCAATTCCAGGCTATAATAAATGTCCTTCCAATTAATCTGCTCTAATGCGTTTTCCAAAACAACATTTTAAACAAGGACAAACGACTCTATTTGGATCTCTTGCATTCTTCACTGCAAACTCAACAAACTCCTTCACTCTATTTTCATACTCTTTTGTCAATCAATTGGCAGACATCCATTTCCGGTCCATTTTATATGACCTATATAAATGCAGTTGCACAAATAATAAGCTACTGATAACATTTTACCAATCTATAGTACACATATCTAATATTGGAAAATGGAAACCAAGGTCCAAGTCTGATTTCAAAACATAACATATCATGAGAACATATCTAATATGTAACAATTTCAAAACAGAACATATATAATATGTAACAATTTATCAGTTTTAGTGACAACAACAAATTAATAAATACAGTACCTGAGACAACGTATCCAATTTGTTTTAAAGGAGGAGCATTAGATGGGCGCACAGTAGAGGAGATGAGGGTTCGTAGAGTAGAGGAGATGAGAGTTTGTAGGGTTAGGACAACGTATTAAATTTGTTTTAAATTTGTTTTTATTTATTTAAAGTGAATGATTTTTATTTAAAGTGAATGATTTTACAGCGCTTGTATAAAAAGCGCTCTAATAGGTCATTTAATTATGTGAAAGCGCAAGTCTTTTACTGCGCTTGTGTAAAAAGCGCTCTAATAGGTCATTTAATTATATGACAGCGCATGTAATTTACAGCGCTTTTACAAAAAGCGCTGTAAAAGCTATGTAACATAAGGTGGGAGCAGTACATTTTACAGCACTTGTGTTTGAAGTGCTCAAAGAACGCTGTAAAAGCTATGTGAGAGCGCTTCAATTTACAGCGTTTTTTTAAAAAGCGCTGTAAAAGAGTTGTAAACATTATGTGCAAGCGCTATGTGACCCTACAACAGCGCTTGTGAAAAAAACGATGTTGTATCCTCCGTTATTCTTAAAATCTTATACAACAACGGTTGTATTTAATAAGCGCTGTAAAAGACGCGCTATAAAATGTCATTTTTAGCATAGTGAATAAAACTGTCTAAATAAGCTTTTCATAAAGAGGTCTCAATTGTAGTTACTATAGCTACATCCAATGCACAGTGTTAATGACATACATATATCAGTTCATTTGATAGATTTAGTTCAACAAAAAACATGGATTTTGTTTGCTTTGTAAACACAAGCGTTTTATTATGATAAAAAAAATGTTGTTTTGTATTTAATACTTAAACTTGGTCTAGATTCCCTAAAAAAACAATTAGAAATGAATGGACAGTGGTACTTAGCTATTTCCAATGGAGGAAGGGGGCGAGAAGGTCGTAACTCACAGTGCCGATATCTGTAAGGGTCGGACTGTTACAAAAAAGGTTAAATTGATAGTGAGAATGAGTGGACGGTTATACATATCCTCAGGTATCGGGTTCAATTCTCACGGAAGGCAAAAAATCACTATTTCCAATGGAGAAAAGGGAGTGAGAAAGTCGTAACTAACCGTGTCGATAAATGTAACGGTCGGGCTGTTACCGTCTAGATCAGTTAGATTAGGAAAACCATTCCTAATATGGGTTAATTTATATGCAAAGACTTAGAAGTTAGAATTCTAATATGTCCTATATACTTTATTTTAATTTCTCCTTTCTAGATATAACATTTTTTTTAAAAGGCAAAAAGATATAATACATAATAGAAATGAGTATAGGAGATTCTCCAACTTATTACAACAGAGATGAAGCAAGAAGAATAAAAACCAAAACAATACAAATGTACTGCAATCCAAAAAACATAAATGAAACAAGAAAAAGAGAACCGTAATCAAAACTAAAAAGGTTTAAATCGGCGAACAAGACAAGATCAGCTAGCAACCCATTGCCACATATGAAAAACCTGAATTGTCATTGGAAGAGGAGGGAATAGGATCCAATTATGAAGCTTTGGTAAGAAACAATACACATATAAGGATCTAGGGCTGGAAACAAACCCGTGGCCCAAAAATAACCAGACAGCCCGCAGCCTAAATTCAATACTGGCGGGCAAAGACAGGTTGAACGGGTTCGCGGGTCAATTTTTGCGGGTCCATATGGTTTTTAATGGGCGGGTTCGGTTTATAATATTTTGACCGCGGGTACCCGAACCCGCCTGATCCAATATATTATTAAAAATTAATAGTTATACTACTTAAACTGAAAAGGCCTGATAACATCAGCCCATTTTTTTCACCCAGACCTTACCCATCAGATTTCAGTAACCCTAATTTTCACCCATCAGATTTCAGTAAGCCTAATTTTCACCAGACCTGGCCCATCACTCTCTAGTCTCTACTATCTCTTCAGTCATTTAGATTTCAGTAATCCTAATTTTCACCCTCACTCATGACTCAACTTAACATTCACTAAGAAACCCTAGCAACCACTGTCTTCGGCGCGCAGCCACAAATCCTTCACGCGATCTCCATTGTTTCTGTTTTGATCTGAAGCGTAGCCACCTTTATCTTTGTCGCTGTCACTACTATTTTTCGTCACTAAGAACAAAAAGGTTAGTTTTTATTGTATAATGGTATTTAGGGTTTTTGATTTTCTTTTGCGTTATATGAGTTTTTTGATATTTTAAATTTTGTTGAAGTTTTGTTTTGTTCTTGGTTTGATTTTTGAATTTGTTTTGGGTTTCTGATTTTTCTCATATTTTAATTTTTGTTGAAGTTTTGTTTTTGTTATGGGTTTGATTTTTGAATCTGTTTTGGGTCTTTTAGGGTTTCTTTTTTTTTTTTTTATCGTTAGTA
>JBBPBQ010000003.1:16933233-16970737 GCA_037974755.1 Cicer yamashitae
GGTTTTTTGATTTTGTTTTGTGTTTTATGATTTTTCTGACATTTTACTTTTTGTTGAAGGTTTGTTTTCGAATTTATTTTGGGTCTTTTAAGGTTTTTTTTTTTTGGATCTTTTATGGTTTCTTATTTTATGATTAGTATTTATTGTATAATAGGTCTCTTAGGGTTTCTGATTTTGTTATGGGTTTTATGATTTTTCTGACATTTTAAATTTGTTGAATTTTGTTTTTGTTCATGGTTTAATTTTTGAATATGTACTTAAGTTTCTTTCTTCAATTTTTGTTTGTTTATTTATTTTGGGTTTTGTGTACCTTCATCGGCTTTCTCATCGAATTTTCCAAGGTTATCCTTACCATTGTTTAGCACGAAACACTTATATCCGAAAATGTGGAAGTGAGAGATGTTGGGCTTTCTTCCTTTGTAGAGTTTATAAGGAGTTTTCTTTAGAATTGGCCGAATTATTACCCGGTTGGATACATAACACGCTGTGTTTACGACATCTGCCCAAAAATATTTTGGTAGACTTGAGTCGCTCAGCATGGTCCTTACAAGTTCTATCAATGATCTGTTCTTTCTCTCAACAACCCCATTTTGTTGAGTTGTTCTTGGTGCAGAAAAGTTATGGAAGATTCCATTTTCTTCACAAAATTCTACAAAAGAGGCATTTTGAAATTCTCCTCCATGATCACTTCTAATTGATACAATTTTGGTTGCTTATTCATTTTGGACTAGCTTGGCATAGTTTTTAAATGCTTTGAAAGCTTCATTTTTATTTGCCAAAAATAAGGTCCAAGCGAACCTTGAGTAATCATTGATAATTACTAGTCCATATGAGTTTCCATCAAGACTTTTGGTTTTTGATGGACCAAACAAGTCCATATGTATTAATTGAAGTGGTCTTGAGGTTGAAATAATATTCTTGGGTTTAAAAGAAGTCTTCGTTTGCTTACCCTTTTGACATGCATCACATAATTTATCCTTTATAAATTTCATCTTTGGTAAGCCTACAACAAGGTCATGCTTGACTAACTTGTTTAAATGATCCATATGAATATGTGCAAATCTTTTATGCCATAGCCATGCATCATTGTTGTCGCTCACCAACTTGCATATCATTTTCATATCCTTAAGGTTCTCAACGTACTTGAATTAATCTTGGATTGTTATCATTCTACCTCTTTCTTACTCCTATACTCTTATCAAATCACAAGTGTTTGTAAAAGAAAGTTGTACTTTCTTTAAGTGTTTTTATCTAAGATAGTAGCAAAGGTCCTAGGGTGAGGACTTGTACATATTCTGACAAATAGTGAAGGAAATCTCTTGTGGTGAGCAAGAGGACTGGATGTACCCTTGGTGATAAGGGGAACCAGGATAAATCTGCTGTGTTCATTTACTTATTGCTATTTACTCTTTCATCTACCATCATTAAGCGCAAAAATCGATCACTAAAATTCTGAAAACTACTAAAATACCAAAACACCTAATTCACCCCCCCCCCCCTCTTAGGTGCACATCTGATCTTACAATTGGCATCAGAGCAGGTTCAAGGTAACTTACTCCTAGATCAATAACTAATGGCTTCCGCACAACCAGTTTTCAGAGACGGTGGCAGCAATAACAAACCACCATGTTTCGTCGGTGAACATTATGATTTTTGGAAGATACGCATGCAAGCATATCTTGAGGCACAGGGAGACGAAATATGGGATGCTGTTGAAAATGGTCCCTACATCCCAACAACAGTTATAAATGACAAAGAAGAAATCAAGATAAAGAATTCCTGGACCGATGACGATAAAAGGAAAGTGCTATTTGACAAAAAGGCTAAAAACATTTTACAATCAGCATTAGGTATGGATGATTTTTTCCGCGTATCTCATTGTAAAACAGCCAAGGAGATATGGGACACATTGGAAGTAACCCATGAAGGCACCATAGAGGTAAAAAGATCCAAACTTAATACACTTTCTCAAGAGTATGAATTATTTCGTATGCAGCCTGGAGAATCTATATTAGACATGCAGAAACGATTCTCCCACTTAACAAATCACTTGACAGCCCTTGGAAAGGTTTTCTCCAACGATGAATTGAATCTGAAAGTATTAAGGTCACTAACTAGGGCGTGGCAACCAAAGGTGACAGCGATATCAGAAAAGAAGAGTTTATCCAAAATGTCACTTTCTGCATTATTTGGCAAACTACAAGAACATGAAATAGAACTTGGAAGATTAGAGCAAAATGAAACCCAAGAAAAGAAGAGCAAAAACATTGCTCTAAAGACCGAATCAAAGGAAGTAGTCAAAGACGAAATTTCTGATGAAGACGAAAACATTAACTTCCTTGTCAAGAAATTCGGTAAATTTCTTAAAAATAACAGAAGTTTCAAAAAGAAGAACTTCAGAAAGAAAGATAGCTCTACTTCCAACCAAAATTTCACATGCTTTGAATGCGGGAAACAAGGACATATCAAAGCAGATTGCCCAGATCTCATCAAGAAGAATGTCGGTAAAAGAAAACACTTCAAGAAATCATATATAGCATGGGAAGATAATGATATAAGTTCATCATCAGAAACTGAAAGTGATGAATGTGCTAATGTTGCACTAATGGCTTCACATCATTCAGATGACGAAGAGGTATGCACACAAAGTACTTCAAATTTGTGGTACTTAGATAGTGGGTGCTCCAAACACATGACGGGTGACATAACAAAATTTTCAGCCTTGACCCTTGAATCAAAAGGATACGTAGTATATGGAGATAATAATAAAGGAAAAACCTTAGGTATTGGAAAAGTTGGAACAACACCTTCTCCATCAATTGAAGATGTTCTGTATGTTGAAGGACTAAAGCATAATCTCATAAGCATCAGCCAGCTATGTGACAAAGGACACAAGATAGTCTTCAACAAAGAAGAGTGCATCATTCAAAATGCAGCAACAAGTGAAATTCAATTTATCGGTAAACGTTTCAAGAATATTTTTATACTTAATCTTGACGATTTATCCTTGAAAATGAAATGTCTTTTGGTAAGCGACAACAGTGATGCATGGCTATGGCATAAAAGAATTGCACATATCCACATGGATCATTTAAACAAACTAGTCAAGCATGATCTTGTTGTTGGATTACCAAAAATGAAATTTGTCAAGGATAAATTATGTGATGCTTGTCAAAAAGGTAAACAAACAAAAACTTCTTTCAAAGCTATAAATGTTATATCAACTACAAGACCACTTCAATTAATACACATGGATTTGTTTGGTCCATCAAGAACTAAAAGTCTTGGTGGAAATTCATATGGACTAGTGATAGTTGATGACTTTTCAAGGTACACACGGACTTTGTTTTTGGCAAGTAAAAACGAAGCTTTTAAAGCATTTAAAAATTATGCCAAGCTAGTCCAAAATGAACAATCATCCAAAATTGTATCAATTAGAAGTGATCATGGAAGAGAATTTCAAAATACCTTATTTGAAGAATTCTGTGAAGAAAATGGAATTTTCCACAATTTTTCTGCACCTAGAACACCTCAACAAAATGGGGTTGTTGAGAGAAAGAACAGATCCTTGGTAGAACTTGCAAGAACTATGTTAAGTGATTCAAATCTACCAAAGTACTTTTGGGCAAATGCTGTAAACACGACATGTTATGTTACTAACAGAGTAAACATTCGGCCACTTCTTAAGAAGACTCCTTATGAACTCTACAAAGGCAGAAAGCCCAATATCTCTCACTTCCACATCTTTGGATGCAAGTGTTTTGTGCTAAATAACGGAAAAGACAATCTTGGAAAATTCGATGAAAAAGCAGATGAAGGTATCTTTATTGGTTATGCATTATCTAGTAAAGCATTTAGAATTTTTAATAAAAGAACTTTAATTATAGAAGAATCAATACATGTAACTTTTGATGAAACTAACCCCTTGAAAGAGGACAAAGCTATTTCTTATAATGATGATGACATTGAAAGTAGTGATCCAAGTAAAGAAGATCAAATTGATCAATCGAGTCAAGACCATGAAGTCAACATTGAAAAGGAAAATGATAAACTCCCAAAGGAATGGAGAACCCATCGAGATCATCCAATTGATAACATTATTGGTGATATCAACAAAGGAGTTACAACTAGACTTAAACTACAAGATGCATGCTTAAACATGGCATTTGTTTCTCAAATCGAACCTTCCAAAATTGGTGAAGCACTCAAAGATGATCAATGGATACTTGCTATGCAAGAAGAACTTAACCAATTCGAAAGAAACGAAGTTTGGGAACTTGTTCCCAATCCAGGAAATAAACACATAATTGGTACAAAATGGGTGTTTAAAAATAAACTTGACGAAAACGGTATAGTTGTTCGCAACAAAGCAAGATTGGTCGCCCAAGGATACAATCAAGAAGAAGGAATTGATTTTGACGAAACATTTGCCCCGGTCGCAAGGTTCGAAGCAATACGTTTACTACTTGCTTATGCTTGCTCTATGAACTTTGAATTATTTCAGATGGATGTGAAAAGTGCCTTTCTAAATGGATACATCAATGAAGAAGTATATGTCAAACAGCCACCCGGCTTTGAGGACTTCAAGAATCCTACACATGTATTCAAACTAAGGAAAGCTCTCTATGGTCTAAAACAAGCACCAAGAGCTTGGTACGACAGATTGAGTGTCTTCCTGTGTGAAAGAGGTTTTGAAAAAGGAAAGGTTGACAAGACATTATTTATTAAACGAAATAATGGTCACACCTTACTGGTCCAAATCTATGTTGACGATATCATATTTGGTTCAACAAACAATGAAATATGTGAAGAATTCTCATTGATGATGCAAGGTGAATTTGAAATGTCCATGATGGGAAAATTAAACTATTTTCTTGGCCTTCACATCAAACAACTCAAGCATGGCATCTTCATCAATCAAGAAAAATATTGCAAAGAATTGCTAAAACGATTTGAAATGTTAAATTGCAAAGAAAGTGCTACTCCAATGGGTTCAGGAACATATGTTGATAAAGATGAATCTGGTATATCAATAGACATTTCAAAATATCGAGGTATGATTGGATCTCTCTTATATCTAACGGCCAGTCGGCTAGATTTTATGTTTAGTGTTTGTTTGTGTGCAAGATTTCAGGCGGATCCCAAATAATCACATCTTGTAGCAGTCAAACGAATCATGAAATATTTGAAAGGAACAATCAATGTAGGACTATGGTATCCGAAAGGAAGTATCTGTAGTCTCGTTGGATATTCTGATTCAGATTATGCAGGTTGTAAAACCGACCGTAAAAGCACAAGCGGCACTTGTCATGTCTTGGGAAATGCACTCGTATCATGGTCATGTAAAAAGCAAGCATGTGTTGCACTCAGTACTGCTGAAGCAGAATATATAGCAGCAGGAAGTTGTTGTGCTCAAATTCTGTGGCTCAAGCAACAACTATGTGACTATGGGCTTGATCTTGGATGCATTCCCTTACGATGCGACAACACTAGCGCAATCAATATTTCAAAGAATCCAATCATGCACTCTCGGACCAAACATATTGATATACGACATGATTTTCTACGCGATCATGTGCTTAAAGGAAATGTTGAAGTAACCTTTGTGGATACTCATAATCAACTAGCAGACATCTTCACTAAACCACTTCCTAAGGACTCATTTTACAAAATACGACGAGAACTCGGCATCTTAAGTGAAAGTGATCTTTAAATATAAGGTACTTTGTTATCATCATTTCAAAGGTGTTCTTTCTCTTGTTAGCATATTAGAATTCAGTTGTCTATGCCTACCTATCCTTATCTTGGTGATTATATAATGAAATTATAATGCTCTATATGATATATTACTCTCTGTTTCAATTAAATAGAAGATGTAGCCGAATACACATTCTGGGTATCCAAGTGTATTCGACTACGCCTGTTCCCAGAACCACTCAAAATCAAAATTTTTCCATTTGTATTTGAATACACTCAAGTGTATTCGACTACACCTTCCAGTTTTTCTGTTATATTTAAAGCCACGACAGCATTTTGCTCATTTACTCAAAATAGGTATTCGAATACGTTTGCCTCCTTCCTCAATTTTCGATTCCCTTCCCTTACACAAATTACTCCATTGTTATTAACTTCAGAGCCCAATCCCATTTTGGTCATCTCTATCCTTCCTTCATCAAGATTTCGCAGAAACCCTAAAACCCCAAATTTCTTTCAACTCACTATGTCCAACGTCTCCAACACTGTTCAAGACGCACGCAAACGAGGACCTAGAACTAAGCATGCATGCGTGGGTCCCTCCAAGAAACGAACCAAGAGCACCAACATCACGGATTTATCACGCCTCTTACACACACCGGAAGAAATTGCTCGGTTTCGCACACTCTACTCCGACAAATGCCTTATCATCCCAAAATTCGGTACTTTAGACTCTTTTTCTGCATTTCAATTTCCTGCTTTACTTAAAGCTCAACGTATGGAAGACTTTATTAGTTACAAAGGTCCTATCTACCCCGATTTAGTTAGGGTCTTTTACTACAATTTAACTAGGGATGGCAAACTGTTGAAATCTCGTGTCAAAGGGAAAGATATTGTGCTCGATTCACACATTATTGGTGACATTTTTAAAATTCCCTGTGCGGGACAGAGAGTTAGTCCCACTAACCTCTGTAAATGGGCTGGTGTTCCCAAATATGATGCTTATGTGACTTTTTGTCGGTTTAATAAACAAACTATGGAACAGAAGCGTAGTCAAGCCGGTTCCAAATTTGCTAAGCAACGATATGGCGTTGGTCATCTCACTGTTGATTATCGTTTGCTTCATTATTTCTTAAGTTATATTTTGGTCCCCAAAGCTGGTAACTATTCACAAATTTCCGAGTTTGAACTCCAGATTATGTACTTTATGTTCGAAGGGCTTCCTCTCAATTGGGCATATATCATTAAATCCGTTATGTTTACATCCTATATGCTACTTTCTGTTTCATTTTGGCGTTGTATTATGACTCTTATGTACTTTTCTCTGCTTGTTTGCTTGCTTGGTTCTTATATTATGTTTATTTGGCCTATTATGTTTCTATTTTGTTTTATTCCTTCATGTATTATTGGTAGTCTTCTTCTTTTTGATCATGTCAAAAGGGGGAGAAAATATGGTATTTTGTTGTTCTTTCAATTATCAATATAGGTACTCAATACACATATTCCCTTGACCATCCGCCACAGAAGTATGCTTACTTTACGGGGGAGTATGATGCGCATACATTACGGGGGAGTCATCCATACACAACAAATGGTTTTGTCATAATCAAAAAGGGGGAGAATGTAAAATACATGTTTTTGATGATACAAAAGATGATCATGCTCAAAGCGACAAGCTCAAAAAGAAGAAGTTTTCAAGAAAGTCTCCAAACATCCTTTGATGAATTAAATTAGATGTTTTATGTAAAGGTAAATGATACAATCCATGAAATCATATACAAGAGAACCTTACATCCTTACATATGCATAAACAACATTTTTGAAAGTCAAAAACTTTGTTTTCAAAGTATTAGAATTAATATTTTTGACAATATGCAAAAGTGTATTCGAATACAACATCATGTATTCGAATACAGATGAAGAATTGCTAAGTCAGTAGCTAAAACCCTTTATCTGTATTCGGCTACATCCTTGTGTATTCCAATACAGATGAAGAAATGCTAAGTCAGTAGCTAAAACCCTTCATCTGTATTCGACTACATCCTATTGTATTCGAATACACCCAGCAAGTCAGTGGCCAAATTAACCAATATGTATTCGACTACATCAAAGTGTATTCGGCTACACAGTGTTAAATTTGAATAAATTTGAACGTTGCAAAGAGGCGTATTCGAATACACATAGCCTGTATTCGAATACAACTGGAAGCAATGCAATTTTTCAGTTCTGAATTGAATCTAAAACATTGCAATTCTTCCTCAAACCTCTTGGATCAATGGCCACGAATCTGAAGAGATGTTTATGGACTATAAATACATCACAACTTCAGATTCACCAACAACAATCCTACTACACAACTTTAAAGACTTTGAACAAACTTTTCTGAATTTTTCTCAAAGTCATATTTATAAATTCAAGTACTTGCATATCATTTTCATATCCTTAAGGTTCTCAACGTACTTGAATTAATCTTGGATTGTTATCATTCTACCTCTTTCTTACTCCTATACTCTTATCAAATCACAAGTGTTTGTAAAAGAAAGTTGTACTTTCTTTAAGTGTTTTTATCTAAGATAGTAGTGTTCTATCATAGAAGGTTTGTTAGAAGATTGTAGCAAAGGTCCTAGGGTGAGGACTTGTACATATTCTGACAAATAGTGAAGGAAATCTCTTGTGGTGAGCAAGAGGACTGGATGTACCCTTGGTTATAAGGGGAACCAGGATAAATCTGATGTGTTCATTTACTTATTGCTATTTACTCTTTCATCTACCATCATTAAGCGCAAAAATCGATCACTAAAATTCTGAAAACTACTAAAATACCCAAACACCTAATTCACCCCCCCTCTTAGGTGCACATCTGATCTTACATGATCCATATGAATATGTGCAAATCTTTTATGCCATAGCCATGCATCATTGTTGTCACTCACCAAAAGACATTTCATTTTTAAGGATAAATCGTCAAGATTACCAACAAACTGAATTTCATTTGAAACTTCATTTTGGATGATGCATTCGTCTTTGTTGAAGGCTATTTTGTATCCTTTGTCGCAAAGCTGGCTAATGCTTATGAGATTGTGTGTTAGACCTTTAACATATAAAACATCTTCAATCGAAGGAAATGGGGCTGTACATCATTTTCCAATGCCTAAAATTTTTCTTTTGTTGTTGTCTACATAGACCACATAGCCCTTTAATTCAAGAGTTAGAGCTGAAAATTTTGTTTTATCACCCGTCAAATGTTTTGGGTCCTTGAGGATTAATACCTTTCTTGACCCACACGTAATTCCCTTTTGGAACACTAAAGTTTCTAACGTGACAGGCATTAGGTGTGTGACCATTAAGACCGCAATAAGAACAAGTAGGAGTAAATTTACTTTTAATAGTATGTATATGAGATTTCTTTTGAATAATTTTCTCATTATAATGATGATCTCTTTGCATAATTATAACCTTTTCTTGGTTGGATTGGTTAGTCGCTTTAACAAAAATGATTTTATTCAAACTTGGTTTATCAAATTTTGAGTATCCAATACCACTTTTGTCATTTGAGTATCTTTGCATATTTAAAACGTTTTCCAATCCAATTTGTCCCTTTTCGTATCGCTCAATTACTCTATTTATTTGAACAACTTTGAAAGAGAGAGAGAGTCACACTTATTGCATGTAAAATTCTGTTTTAGTTTTTTAGAATCTTTTTCCATAGTGTCAACTTTTTCTTGAAGAGTTGAAATTTGTTTCTTTTGGGTTGACACTAGAACAGATTTTTACATTCGATAAGCAGTTCTTTAATGGCATTTTGAGCATCATTATATTCGATAATTAATTCACTATTAGTCTTATTATGATGAAGGGAGTCTTTGGTACTAATCTCTTCTTCTTCGTCCGATTGGTGCGATGCCATTAATGCAACATTCGCACATTCGTCACTTTCTGTTTCCAAAGATGAACTCACTTCATTGTCTTCCCATGCTATGTATGCCTTTTTGAAGTCTTTCTTTTTTATGGCATTTTTCTTGATAACATTTGGACATTCTGCCTTAATGTGTCCTTGCTTACCACATTCAAAGCAAGTGGAATTTTGGCTTGAAGTAGAACTATCCTTCTTTCTGAAACTTTTCTTTTTGAAAGTTTTACCCTTTTTAAGAAACTTACCAAATTTCTTAACGAGGAAGGTGATGTTTTCATCTTCATCTGAATTTTCGTCTTCGATTTGTTCTTTTGATTTCACTTTTAAAGCAATGTTTTTGGTCTTCTTTTCTTGACTTTCATTCTTTTCTAACCTTCCAAGTTCGATTTCGTGTTCTTGAAGTTTTCCGAACAATGCCGGAAGAGACATTTTGGATAGGCTTTTCTTTTCGGAGATTGCTGTCACTTTTGGTTGTTAGGCCCTTGTTAATGATCTTAAAACTTTTAGATTTAATTCATTGTTGGTGAAGATTTCCCCAAGTGCCGACAAGTGGTTGGTTAGATGAGAGAACCTTTTCTGTAAGTCTAAGATAGACTCTCCGGGCTGCATTTGAAATAATTCATATTCTTGAGATAATGTATCGAGTTTAGATCTTTTTACCTCAATAGTCCCTTCATGAGTTACTTCGAGGGTATCCCATATTTCTTTTTCCGTTTTGCAGTGAGATACCCGAAAGAATTCATCCATTCCAAGTGCTGATTGTAGCATGTTTTTGGCCTTCTTATCAAGCAACACTTTTCTTTTATCATCGTCTGTCCATGAGGTTTTTATCTTTATTTCTTCTTTATTGTTGATGACCGTTTTTGGAATGTAGGGACCATTTTCTACTACATCCCATATGTCGTCTCCTTGTGCCTCAAGATACACTTGCATGCGTATCTTCCAAAAGTCATAGTGTTCTCCAATGAAGCATGGTGGTTTGTTGCTACTACCACCATCTCTGAAAACAGGTTGTTCGGAAGCCATGAGTAAGGATCGAGGAGTAAGTTACCTGAACCTGCTCTGATGCCAATTGTAAGAAAAGAGGTTCACCTAAGAGAACCTTTCTCAATGATATGAAAATGTATTGCAAGTACTTGAAATATGAAAAAGAAGTTTGAGAAGATTTCAGAAAATTGTTCAAAGTTGTTCAAAGTTTTGGTAGTAGGATTGTGTTTTAATTAATCTAAAACTATAGGGTATTTATACTCCATAGACATCACTTCAGATCAGTGGCCATTGTTCCAAGAGGTTTGATGAACAAATGCAATGATCTAGAACCATTTCGAATTTGAAAAATTGCATTGTTTCCAATTGTATTCGAATACAGTATGAGTGTAGTCGAATACACCTCTTATAACGTTCAGATTTATTCAAAATTTTCATCTTGTAATCGAATACAAAGTCCATGTAGTCGAATACAATTAGGTGAATTTTGCCACTGACTTGTTGTTTGTATTCGACTACATCAGGTTGTAGTCGAATACAGATGTGTAGTCTTAGCTATTGACTTAGCACTTGTATTCGGCTATAACATCTCGTAGTCGATTACAGATATTCAGTTTTTGCTACTGACTTAGCATCTGTATTCGAATACAATGTGTTGTATTCAAATACAACATTGCTTTTTGTCAAAAACTTTAATTTTAAACATTGTTAATGTAATTTTGACATGTGAAAATCTTTTTTATGCATATGCAGAGACGAATGGTTCTCATGTACTTTTGAACTATAGGAATATTTGATTGCATCATGTACCTTTACATTTATTAAACATCTAATATGTTTGATTATAGTTGAGTTTGATATTTGGATTTCTTTTTGAGCTTTGTTACTTCGATCACAATTCTTGGTCTTTGTCTTCATCGAAAACATGTGTTTTACAACTTGAAGAAGAGGATTCTAGTTACAAGGAGTTTTTTGGAGACGTCGGTCCCCCAATTAGTTTTGATTGGGATATTTGTTCGGGCTTTTGCAACTTTTTTGAAGTTATTTTATGAGGCAACAAAGGTGTTTTCTACCTCGAGGGGTATCTTGCTAGTAAGTGTGAGAAAATGAGTGATAAATTTGATATCCTATCTTGATGGAAACATAATTCAGCTCAGTACCCAGTTTTATCCTTAATAGCTAAAGATATTCTTGTCATACCGGTCTCTACGGTTGCGTCTGAAAGTGCTTTCAGCACTGGGGGTAGAGTAATAGAAACCTTCAGGAGCTCTCTAAAACCAGAAATGGCAGAGGCATTAATTTGCACTCAAAATTGGTTGAAACCTTCCTTCACCTATTTCAAAGACTTGATTCTCATGCAAGAGGTCGAACTTTCTGAAGAAATTATAGCAGGTAAAATTATTCATGTATATTTAATTAGCTTCAATTCATAAAAATGTATATTTCTAATAAACTGTGATGTTTTTATTTTATAGATTTCAACGGTATGTCACTAGGAAATGCACCTTCAGGTGGCTAATCATACAGTCACAGGCATAACCATCTGGTTATGCTTGATTAAAATCGATGTATTACTTTTTTCTAATTTGAAGTTTTTGAAATGAGAATTCAATTTTTGTTTTTGTACTAATTAATTAGTTCCAACTGTTTCAAGTCTGGCTTTTTTGAATTTTTTGGGATCACACTCTTGACTCACTGCATTTGACTCTATGACATAATGACAGCGTTGACGCCATATTTTGTGAAGTGTATGGATTTTTACTTTTAATTTATTCTTTATTTACTATCTATTATTTATGTTTATTTGATACTTGCGAAATGCCTTATTTTTTGTCTTTCAATTTATTAATGATGCTGCTATTTTAGTCTTTATTAAAGATGTTGTTTTAGCTTGAGGATGTTAATTTTATCTATGCTGGTAAATCCAAATATATTTAAATTTAGTGTCAAATTTTAATGTTGGTGTTGTCTTAGTGTTTTTGTTAGATACTTGAGTCATTTTATTAATCATTTGGTTGGCATGTATAGATCAAAAGACATACGTACTTTGCCTTCCGATTCAAGACTCATTATTATGGCCAAATGAAGAGCACCTTGTAGACCTGCATACATACATTATTATTACATACTTTGCCTTCAGATTCTAGACTCATTATTATTACAGGTATGCACATAATTGTTTGTTGCTTGTTTTAAATTTTATGTTGTTTAAAATTAAGTTTTATGATGATTAGACACATTTAGTAAATACTTGTTACTTAGTAATTATTCAATCAAGCAAATATAATTGGTTTGTGGTGTTAATTTTGTGTTAGGTGTTTCAAATTCAAATTAATCTTCATTGTCTTGATGCTTGAGGTGTCATCGTTCTTACTGATTTTTGTTTGATGTGGTAAGAATAATGAACTTCTCTGTTCTGTTTGATGGGGTGCCATTGTTATTACTTTTCTTTGTTCTGTTTTTCCTAATTTATCCCCTCATTTGTGTTTTACTAAAATCTTATTTTTGTTTATAGCAGGTTCAATTCCAAGCTATTTCAACAATTGTGGTAGCAAGTTGTATAATTATTCATTAAGCATGGAGGAGAAAAGTAAGATGACTATGTTTAGTCTGTTCAATGTTATTTTATATACTCATTATTAGCAACAATTCATATTGACTTGCATTTGTTGTTGATTTCCCAGGATGTGCAGCAAATATCACAAGCTGATGATAATTATAATTTTATCTCTAAAATTTGTGTTGATTTGTAATATTGTCATTTGTCATCGAGTCATTTTAAACAATCAGTGACCTTTCATGACATGATTCAAATTAAAACTTAAACAATTCGTTAGTGCATGATTTTTATAACTTAATATTGTGTCTCAACGTACATTCATATTGTTGAGTGTTTTTACTAGGACTTGTATGTCATTACATTGATATTTTTAAGCTATTAGTCAGTTGTAGCTGTGACTAAATTGGGCAAGATAGCCTAAATGGCTCTTCAATAGAAAAATACCAAATATGTACAAATGAACCCCAAATTCAAAGTTTATAAAATGTGTCTAATAATTGTCCCCAAAATAGATTTAAGAAAAACTGGGTCAAAAATAAAATAAAAATGCAGTTGGGCCAAATATATTTTATAGCCCACTAACTGACCCAAACCAAATCAACCCAGACATTTTACCCGTTAACCCGTAACCCATTCAAACCATAGTAATAAATAGACTATATTGAGCCTTTGTGTCTCACCCGCGGTTTGGGCCGGTTGTTGCTTTTGGGCCCGAACCGACCCAATGTCCAGCCCTGTAAGGAGCAACCTCCACAAACCACATAAATCCATTATCGAAGTAAACATAAAAAAGGGTACAATGTTGACTTATAAAAGGTACACGAGGATGCTAAGTATTTAGTCAAAAATCATTTCCAAGAGAAAAGTTGAATCTGATCCACCAAGTAAACCACTTCAATGTCATCCAAACCCATTGATCATCAACTGTAGACAACGACACACCTTACAAGAATCGTAATTAATTGCGTGAACCACTATTATAATTGTAGACATAAGTTTTAAGATGTCGAGGGATTTCCCTCACTTCCAGTATATGACCATTTTTTTTACTTTAATTGTAGTTTTGGTTCCTCTATTATTACCAATTCACGGAATTGATCCTCCTATTTTAAAAGTCGACAATTTTGATCCCTCCTTCAAATTTTTGAACTAAAAAAATAATGATTTGACATATTTTTAATGATGTGACATACAATTATATGATATAGAACCATCTAGATGCATTAATTATTCATATGTCATTAATTAAATTAAAAATATGAAAAATTTCTGAAGTTGAAAGCTAAATTGTTACGGCGTTTTATTTCAATTTTATGAGTGTTAATCATTTTAAATCATTGTATCATAAGTTACGTTATTAATTTAAGCATTTCACGTCACTATTTTTTAGTTAAAAAATCAGAAAGAAGACAAAAGCTGTCAACTTTTAAAATAGGAGAACCAATTTCATGAATCGATAAAAATAGGAAGACTAAAATTGCGATGAAACTTTTTTTTTTATCACACAACAAACTAAGCCCTTGTGTTGTTTACTAATTGGGCCATCATCATCTTCTAATTTGCTCACTCTAACCCATCATTCAACATATATAATATATTAAATAATATATAATATATTATTTATTTATTTTAATTTATACTTGGTTCACATATTATAAGATCCATCAAATTATATTGAACTAATTTGTATTATTTTTCTTTTTAAGATCAATTCTACAAAATGAAGAATAAAGAATAATAAGTAGAAATCAAAACTATTAAATAGGATAAAATAAATTATAGATATCCTCTTAAAATTCTACAAATAATGGGTTTATCAAATAGTATAGCAAGTAAATGCAGATAGAATGCTTAATCTAAAAGAATTTCATAAATATTATTTTTCTTATCATTTTTCTTATTTTTCTCCCTGTTTGTCATTATTAATAAAGATGAAATGAAAAAACAACGATAAGAGTATATAAGTAAACAATGAATAGCTTAAGATGGATGCATAATGAAAAATGAAAGAAAAATAAAGATAAAAGAAATATTATGTATTAACTAAAAATAAAATAAGACTTGTTAATAGAAAAAGAAAGTAATAAAAATTAATAAACAACTAAGAAATAAGATATAAAAAAAATTATACAATAAAATCAAAGGGAAGAATATATAGAAGAAATGCTATTGATTTGAAGAAATGCTATTGATTTGAGTATTCTTGCCTCGCCAAGAAACAAGTACTATTGCTTCCTTGCATCTAGTATTGCTTCCTTGCATCTTCGTGCATTGAGTATTATAAAGCCTCTTTAGTCAACTAGAATTACCTTTAGTCAACTAGAATTACCGTCTCTGGACTTCCACAAGATTTGGCTTCCCTCACCTCTTGAGGTAGTATTCTCTAAGTCTTTCATTCTCTAAGTCTTTCTTAGCATCAACACCAAATCGTTCTTCTCAGCAACTCAGCTTCAATCGTTATGTTAAGGAACACGAGTATTCTCTAGCTTGATTCACCATGCAAGGTGTTAGAATTAGATTGATTTAGAATAATACTCTCAACTATTTTGATGAGAACAAAGAATATTGAAGAAGGACAATTTATCTCTTAACATGTGTTTGAGTGCATTGAAAATTAAGGAAAAAAATATGCAGATGATATTCAAAGTAAAATCACGATCCTCTAATCATTTCATTTGGAACACAAGAAACACATGAGAAGATGAGAAGAGTTGGTCATTAGTCTGACATAATCAGCACACGCTTCAAATAGACTAAAAGAAAATTATGTTAAAATAATATCGCAAATATTGTCTAACTTAAGATCCCTCCATACCTGCATTGTGTTTGGTAAACCAAATCCTCTTATTAAAAAAACACACATCTTCTTATTACGTGTCTCTTAGAAGTTCAATGTTATGGATTATTTGTGTATGTGGCATCATCATATGGGATTAAGTCTTTAGGAATCGAAGTGCAATAAATGCGAAGTAAATCAATACAATACATCATTACGCTTGATTGCTACTCTCCCCTATATCCTCTTGACTTATTTCATGAATACAAGCAATATCCGACAAATCCACGAGGATGGGTTGTCAATTTTCGAAAAGCAACAGAAATAATCCTTTTCAATGGATCAATTAAAATTTGTTATAGAAGACATCATTGAATTTTGGAGAAAGAGGTCTTTGGCCAATGAAAATTTGAAATTAATATACACTCTCAACCAGAATGCAATTCTTTCAAGAAAAAACAACACAACTCATATCTATCGCAAGTTAAGAGACAAAAGACCTAAGAAACCAAAAGCATCAGCAAACATATGAAAAAACCAAACTCATTTTATTGTATTAAAAAACATTTTCATATTGTATTTGAGCTCAAACCTAACTCATTGTAATTTTGTCTAGTAGTGGCATTTGTTTTCCTGAAAGTGCTTGGAGGTCCCAAGTCATAATTTTGTAACTTTCTCCAGTCAGGATATGTCAAGAAAGTTGAAACAAGACTGAACTTCAAAATTGAATATAAGTTCTCAGATTGTCCAAAAGACTATCAGACCAGATTGATCATCAATCTCCACTTATAATCATTATTCTCTGTTTCTACTTAAGAACAATCTCCGTTTTTCTGCAGAAACAGACTTCTCAGTTCTGCAGAAAATTGTTCACTCCTTTCCAAACAGTTTTGGATCAAATCAAGTGTCCAAATCAAATCCCAATTATCATCAAGTATTTTCGAAGCTTAATGGGTTATTAAGAGCGCAGGAAATCTGTTTGAAATTGAGCAAAGTAGTCCAGTCAAGCAAGGCCCAAAACTATCACATGAATGGATTATTTTTCAACAGATATATTGCTTTAGTCAGAAGTAAACAGAGCACTACCAACAGCTCTTTTTGACCAAAATCAAATGCTCAATTCATCTATAAAAAGAAGGTAAATTCGCAAGCATCATTCAGAACTTCAAGTGCCAAGTATTCTCATTAAATTATATTCACTTGCATTCTTGAAGCTATCTCATTCACAATAGAAATCAGGCTGAAACCATTACATACTTCCAGACTATCTTACTGATTTCTTTTATTCTGAATCTATTCTCAAACAAGAGTTGAGCATAATCAGATTCAACCAAACCTTTTAAACCATTACTGTGAAAACTCATAACTATAAGGATTGTTTATAGTTTGAGTGTAATTAAAAGAGTTAACTGTAAAATCCTAGCAGATTAGTTAGGTGACTTAATTAAATCCTTTATGTGTGGAAAGGAAGTGTAGTTACAGATCAAGGTTGATCTTTAACTGTGTGACCAAAAGATTGTTCTCCGTTCTTTGAACACTTAGTGACAATCTCACAGCTGTGAGGACTGGACGTAGCCCGAGTTGGGCGAATCAGGATATATCTTTGTGTGGTATCTCTTCCTTATCTCTATTTACATTAAGTTATTTTTATTGTCAAGTTAAATAGAGAAAACTAAAAATTGTGATTTTAACTAATCAAGAACGTTCTCCGTTTTCTGTTTCAGAACCAAGAACGTTCTCCGTTTCTGTTTTCATAACCAAGATCATTCTTGAGTTATTTTTCTTAAGTTTGTAACAAGAAATTTTAAATAGGCAAGATTACAATTCAAACCCCCTTCCTTGTAACTTGACATTGCTACTTCAAAACCTACCAGAATAAATGTGACAAATCTTTTCCGGTGACGTGACTGACTCGTTGCGGGGAATCTTCTTGTCATTCCCTTTAGACTTTGTATGAATCTAAATAAATGTGAAATTAAAGTTAACAGCGGAAAAAATCAGCAATTAAATATAATCAATCATAATCATATATCGTCAATTAAGTATACATATAAATTAAACATACATTTCAATTAAACATACCTTATCAAGGGCAACAAGATGTTTGGGCCATGCCACGTAACAACCTATTGCTTCTCCCAAATACTTCATATCTCCATCGTTGTCCGGTATAGGCAATGGTGCATTTGGTTACAAAGCAATCACGGGTGATACTTTGACATGGCCGGTAGGGATCGGAATGTTGTGCAATACTTCTCCCAAAGTATTGTACAATGTTCCTATTCCAACCTTGCAATGAGTAGGGGAGGATAAATACAGCACGCAAGGAGAGACACCCTAAATCAATGGTTAATACATAAGTATGTGAAACAATTAGGTTGAATAAATTTCTTATTTTATTAAGTAATTAATTACCTCGAGAAGGCTTTTAAGACCAATGTTGCAACTAGCGTTTTCACTTTCCAATTGTGTTTCACGTTGGAGCTGATCCAGAAGTTGTTTTTCTTTATTCGTCTTCACCAAGAGTGCCACTTGCTCTATTAGGACTTTGAGCTTCTTTAATACTTCCTCATTAGATGGATTTGGGCGCTTCTCTTGTGAAAAATAGCTTTTTGGAGTTACGTCAAATCCTTTCCCCCTCACGCGGCTGGAATATTCAAGAACATTAAATACTTTACGGAGTATGTCCCTGCAACTAACTTTGTTGTCCTCTTGATTTTCCAAACTTTGTTCTAGATTCTCCTAAATTACACGTACGATTAAAAAGATAATTTCAATATTAAAGTGATAATATACTTACACAAAGATGTATCACTTTTTGAACATTTTCATTATCGACAACTCCATCTTTATTTACACGAGCCTCCTTCCACAAAATATGATGACCCAATGGTTGATCGGATTGGGTCTCTTGTAGCTATTCGTTAAGATCATAAACAAAATATTAGTTAGAAACTATATTTTATAATGTACCACATTATATAAAAGTGATGTTTAATTACTTACAAGTTTTTGTTCTAAACGTGCATATCCCATACAAGATTTTTTGTATGGATGTGTTGGATTTTTTATCCTCTCGCGATTTTCCGTACTTATGCTCTATATAAAAAAAAATAACAATTGTGTAAAAATTTAAAATACGCTATGAATATGAATAATAAAACACAAATGCTAATAAATTAATCACTTACCACAAACGCGGGGTCTGAATGTTTAGCTACAAATGTGCTCCATTCGTCATTTGATATATAGTGCTTATATATTTTTGGAGCTTCAACATTCATATTTCCATCACGATCTCTTAGATAGCAGTTTGACAGATGAGATCTAAATCCCCGTTGTATTTTTCCGGCAACTCTAAGCACGTAAGTTTTTCTCACCTCATCAACATCAAAAGCAGTCTGCAAACCAAATAAAGATATAGTTTAAGTAAAGTATTTCAATGGCTGGCCACTTTCATTCCATCCCACCTAATAAACTCATATAGTAAGTACATGCTTTCAAAAAAGATAAAACATAAACAGCAAACAAAGTATATTATACCTCAAATTTTATGCCATTACTTCTTGCTTTTATGACATTTTGCATAATGGTTGCACCACATTTAACTTTATTTTCATAAGTCTTAGTGTTGACAACTCCCTCATTTTGACGATCTAAATCCTTGTTGAAATCCATTTATCTACAACAAGTTCAACATGCAGTTCAGTATAACTTCAACAAGTTCAACATGCAGTACTTAGTAGTCTAAGTACGTAGCAGTATAAGTTCAACATGCATTTTAGTGACAACAAAAAATTAATAAATACAATACCTGAAGAATGCGAAGAAATACGTAGGGTTCGTAGGGTTACGACTTCGTTTTAGAAGGAACAATGCAGAAATACGAACGGTTCGTAGGAGAGTAGGGTTTGCAGAAATACGTAATGAGGGTTACGTAATAAGGGTTACGTATTTCAATTACAAGAGTACATATTTCAATGAGGGATAGTAACAAAGATGGTTCGCAATGGAGATGGTTGGCAATATGGTTCGTAGGGTTCGCAATGAGAAGGAATATGAAGAGGAGGAGGAAACTAAAGCTTATGAAGTTTACGTAATGAAGAGGAAACTGAAGCGGTTTACTGTTATATATAAAACCCTATTACAACTCTTTTTGAAAAAGCGCTGTAAAAGATCTCCTTATTTTATTTTTTAAAAGCCTATTACAGCGCATTTTTAGAAGCCTTTTAAAGAGTTTGTCCAAAAGCGCTGTAAAAGACCTCCTTACAAGACCTCTTTGTTTTATTATGTGCAAGCACTATGTGACCCTTTTACAGCGCTTATGCAACAAGCGCTTTAAAAGACCTCCTTATTTTATTTTATTAAAAGCCTTTTATAGCGCTTTTCCAAAAAGCGCTTTAAAAGACCTACTTGTTTTATTATGTGCAAGCGCTATGTGACCATTTTACAGCGCTTATAGAACAAGCGCTTTAAAAGACCTCCTTATTTTTTTTTATTAAAAGCCTTTTACAGCGCTTTTTCAACAAGCGCTTTAGAAGACCTCTTTGTTTTATTATGTGCAAGCGCTATGTGACCTCCTTATACCTATATATATATATATATATATCAATGCTAAATTACATGATCAACTCATATTGGGATGACCAGTTCAAGAAAAATTCCCAATACTCAAACAAAGCTTTTTCAAGTTCTATATAAGCAGAAAATCAGCTCTGGCAGGTCAAACACTTAAATTACATGAACTTAGTATAAAACACTAAGATCAAGCTAAATATAAGCAGAAAATAAGTATAAGCAGAAAATCAAATACAGTTCAAGCTAAATACTAAAATGCTCAATTCTGGAAGATCAAACAATTAAATTACATGAACACAGTTCAGATTACATGGCTTATCTAAAACAATTAAACACATTAAGATGCCCTTCTTCTTTTCCTGGTGGGATTCACATTTGTTTGTCCATTAACGACACGAAATGATGGATTAATCCAAACTACCTCATCATGATCATCTCTAAGATATAAACCATCATCAGTTGAATCAATTTCATGTGGTTGTGATGTTGCAAAGAAAATATCATTACCAACATCTTCATCACTTATTTTATTGGTCGATAGGACAACGGACCATTTATCATCAGCAGAATCACTGACATAAAACACTTGTTGAGCTTGCGACACCAAAATAAAAGGCTCATCTTTGTATCCCACCCTATTAATATCGACAAGCAAGAACCCTGACTCATCAATCCGCCATTATTATTATCAACCCACTTGAAACCAAATATGGGAACACGAAACATTGTGTAGTCTAACTCCCATATGCGCTAGATAACTCCAAAATATGATAGATTTGCATATATTGGGTTTTTGTCTTTTGCACTTGAGATATGCATCGCTTCAGCTATGAGAGTGACTCCGCTATTTTGCATAGTAGTTTGATCATCTTGTTCTTTGGTATAAAATGTGTAGCCGTTAATTACATAACCGGTGTAAGAAAAGACATGTAAACTCGAACCATTTGCTAGCCACCTCAATCTCTGTGAACTTGATCCGGGGTCTATATAAAACTTTGACTTTATGTGATCTTTTAACCATGTTATAAAACTTCGATTGTGCTTTCGAGTTATGCAATTTTGATTCCTATTCATGTTCAAACTAGATAACTGATCCATGTGTATTGTAACATACGGTTGAACCTCATCATCATTGTGTAGAACATACAATTGTGTCTGCTCTCATTCTGTCTTTGATATAGTCATTAGTCTCTTTTCAATTATCCCTTCTCCTGATATTCTTCCCAAATGACGAGACATGGGAAGCACCATGGATTCAACATTGGACAGATATTCAGTACAAAATTCAGCAGCTTCTTCGACAATTTACCGTTCAGCAATACAACCTTCTAGTCGACTTCTACTTTTTACGTACCCTTTTAATAGTTTCATATATCGTTCTATTGAATATATCCATCTCATATAAGTTGGTCCACAAAGTTGTGTCTCCTTAACAAGATAGACAGTAAGGTGAACCATTATATCAAAAAAACGAGGGTGGGAAATACATTTAAAGCTCACACAAAGTAACAACAATTTTCCTCTGCAATGTCAGGTAATTTCTGAGGATCGATCACTTTACTACAAATTTCCCTGAAGAAGAAACATAATTTAGTTATGGCTCGTCGAACTTTTTCAGATAAAATGGAATGTATACCTATTGGTAGCAAATGTTCCATTAGAATATGACAATCATGGGTCTTCAAACCTTTTAACTTGAAGTCTTTCATAAAAACTAAATTTTTAATGTTTGAAGAGTATCCTTCTAGAACTTTAACTTCGTGTAGAAATTTACACAAAACAATTTTTTCCTTTCTAGATAGAGTATGAGCGGCTGGAGGTAGATATGTGCAATTTCCCTTTTTTACCGGACCCAATTCATTTCTTATTCCCATATCGACCAAGTCCAATCTTGCATTGATGCCATCCTTAGACTTTTCTGGAACATTGAGTAACGTACCAATAACACTATCAAATACATTTTTTTTAATATGCATCACATCGAGGAAATGTCTTATATACAATGACTTCCAATATGTCAATTCAAAGAAAATTGACTTTATATTCCACCCAGTTTTGACAAGCTCTCCCGCAAAAGGTTTGCCAAATTTATTGGTCAAACCTTGTACTTTTTCAAGTATTTGATATCCAGTCGGTGCTAAAGGAGCTTTATCTTCCTCTGATTTTCCATTGAAAGCATTTCTCCACCCACGATACTGATGACTATAAGGTAAAAATCTACGATGTCCAAGAAATACATTCTTCTTACAATGTTTCAACCGCATCCAATTTGTACTCTCTTCACATATAGGATATGCACACTGACCTTTAATGCTATATCTTGATAAATTACCATATTTTGGAAAATTATTAATTGTGCCGAACAACATAGCCCTCAAATTGAAACATTCTTTCTTATACCCATCATAAACTTCCACACCTGTCTCCCACATAATTTTTAAATCTTCAATTAAAGGAGCCAAGTATATGTCGATATCATTCCCCAGTTGTTTGGGTCCAGAAATTAACAGAGACAACATCATAAACTTACGCTTCATACATAATCATGGAGGTAGGTTATAAATCAACAAAATCACAGGCCACTTGCTGTGTGAGATGCTTTGAAGACCATATGGATTCATTCCATTAGTAGAAAGTGCAAGTCGTAGATTTCTTGACTCTATCCCGAATTCAGGATACTCGTGATCAATTTTTGCCTATTGTGGAGAATCTGCAGGGTGTCGAAACTTTCCATCTCTAATTCTTTCATCTGCATGCCATGTCAAGTGTTTTGAATCTTCTTCACTGCGTTACATGCGCCTAAATCTTGGTATTATAGGAAAATACCACACGACTTTTGCAGGAGTAGATTCTTTCTTCTTATATCGAGAGACATTGCATTTCTGACACGCCTTTAGTAATTCATATTCGTTTCGAAATAAAATGCAATCATTAGGACACGCATGAATCCTTCCGTAACTCATGCCAATAGAGCACAAAATTCGTTTAGCCTCGTAGTTTCGACTGGGAAGTTCATTATCATTTGGCAACATATCTTTTAAGAGTGTTAATAATTCTATGAAGCTTTTATCAGACCATCCATTACTCGCTTTTAAGTTGTACAACTTTAATATCACCGACAGTCTTGTGAATTTAGTACAACCATTATATAATGGTTTCTCTGCATCACTCAACAAGTTCTCAAACATTTTAGGACAATCCCGATGATCGTCTTCAACTACTTTTGCAATCTCCTCAACTCGGTCCGACTCATATGTATTTGTGTCGAAATCAGTTGAAGCATATGTCAAACCATTCTCAAAATTAATGTTTCCTTTTTTTTCTCACCATGTCTTATCCAACATGTATAGCTTTGATCAATTCCATGCCATACTAAATGTCCTTCCAATTCATATGATGTAACGCGTTTTCCAAAATAACATTTTAAACAAGGACAAACGACTCTATTTGGATCTTTTGCATTCTTCACTTCAAACTCAACAAACTCCTTCACTCCATTTTCATACTCTTTTGACAATCGATTGGCAGACATCCATTTCCCGTCCATTTTGTATGACCTATATAAATGCAGATACACAAATAATAAGCTATTGATAACATTATACCAATCTACAGTACACATATCTAATATTGGAAAATGGAAACCAAGGTCCAAGTCTGATTTCAAAATAGAACAAATCAACAAATTTCAAAAAAGAATAGATTTTATATGATTTATTATGTAACAATTTATCAGTTTTAGTGAAAACAAAAAATTAATAAATACAGTACCTGAGACAACGTATCCAATTTGTTTTAAAGGAGGAGCAGTGGATGGGCGCACAGTAGAGGAGAGGAGGGTTCGCAGAGTAGAGGAGATGCGGGTTCGTAGGGTTATGAAAACGTATTAAATTTGTTTTAAATTAATTTTTATTTATTTAAAGTGAATGATTTTACAGTGCTTGTATAAAAAGCGCTCTAATAGGTCCTTTAATTATGTGAAAGCGCAAGCCTTTTACAGCGCTTGTATAAAAAGCGCTATAATAGGTCATTTAATTATATGAAAGTGCATGTAATTTACAGCGCTTTTACAAAAAGCACTTTAAAAGCTATGTAGCATAAGGTGGGAGCGCTACATTTTACGGCGCTTGTGTTTAAAGCGCTCAAAAAGCGATGTAAACATTATGTGAGAGCGCTTCAATTTACAGTACTTTTTTAAAAAGCGCTATAAAAGAGTTGTAAATATTATGTGCAAGCGCTATGTGACCCTATATGACCCTACAACAGCGCTTGTCAAAAAAACGTTGTTGTATCCTCCGTTATTTTTAAAATATTATACAACAGCGCTTGTATTTAATAAGCGCTGTAAATGACGCGCTATAAAATGTCATTTTTGGCGTAGTGAACATAACTACGTAATTATATTGTTCACAAACAGATTGAAATCGTATAAATGATTATCCCATGATTTAGATAGCAAAAATTGCATTATTAGATGTCAATCATTCAATCATTGTTTATAATATTTGATAATATATAAAATATATAATATTTTATATTATATTATCAATTCAATGAGAACTTTTAAGGATCGCATAGATATAACACTCACAATAGAATGAAATATTAAATTAAGTAAGATTTCATTTAATTAAATGTTATTCGTATTGAATATGATTTAATATATTAACATAAATAATTTATTTAATCAAATATAATTTTCTTAAAAACGCGAGGGTTGATAATTAATTGGATTAAATATTAATTAATCTATTAAAAAGTTTATAATTAAGTTAAAAGTGTAATTAAGTAAACATACTATAAAGCTAATTTTAGAAGTAATATAAAATAAGAGTTTAGGAATTTTGGTGGATCACTTTCTATAAATAGAAGAGGTGCACTACGTCCAGTTTTATGTTCGCGTTAATCAAAATTAAAACACGTTTCAAGTGGTATTTTTAAAATCTTTAAAAGTATTTAATTTGATGTTTACCCATTAGTTAATAGTTTCACCAAAATATGCTCATTGGAATTGTTATGCTAAGAGGATCAAAATTTTAACCCTATTAAATCCCCAACAAAAAGCATTGAGAAGGATGGAAAAATATAATTAAATAAGACATCTAGACAGCAAGTTAACCCACTTATTAGAGAAACCTATGGAATGTAAAGGTTTTAGAAAACGACACCACTCGATTATGTCATAAACTTTAATAAAGTGCAGAAAGAAAAGGATGCATCAAATAATATATGACATCATTCATGATTACAATTTACAACCAAGAAAGACGTTTAGCAATGATTATATATACAATATAAAGCCAAAACGAATCGATACGATACATTAATTGTGCCTTTGTATTTGATAAAAAAATCAATGGTACAATATGTACACATACCATATCAATTGTACTCTCCTTTATGGATCCCTTAAGAATTAAGTTGTCCTAAAGTCAAGACAGCTTGAGAGCACACTCTATTTAAAGAAGGGTGGGGGACTTTCTCAGAAGATCTCATCCTAACAGCTATAGATGATTTCTCATAATAATTGGCACACTTCTTTTATTTTTAGTTTTATTTTATTTTTTTGAAAAATTTTAAGGTAAAAGGATGGTAACTAAGTATAAAGTAAAGAAAATTTAAAGATTTATTGAATTTTTATAAATTAATTTATATTTATCTCCTCTCAATAAAATTAGAGGAGATCGATATTTTTATTTATAATTACAAATATTAATAATTAATATTATTAATATTGTTAATTAATATTTTGCCAAAAAGAACCAACTGCAAACTCCTTATCCCCTAACACACTTTTTTTTTTTGGGTCCTACCTAATACACTTTTTTTATTTGAATGTTGTGTACAGAAATCAAATTACACTATAGTAATAAGTAGTTAGTGTTAACTCATGTATCTTTTATGATTATAGAATATGATACATGTATTATAAAACTATATTTAATATATCACTTAAATTATTTTTATACACAAATTTTATGTAAGTTTAAAATCATTTAACATGTTATATTCACTATTTATGCATTTATATTGACCGTATTAATCTTATATAAGTAATTTTCATATAAAAATGATGAACGGGATATATATTTTGATTTGTTAACCATAAATTTCATAGTAAATGTATCTCGTAAAAACTATTAAACAGGGTAACAATTCTCAATTTCTTTTTATAAATAATAATTCTCATATATTAAATTTTCTATAATTTGAGATCACATATATTTTATACATAATATAATTATATATCATAAAGTACAAGTAAAGCTGGAAAGGCAGAAAGAAAATGCAAGCTTACAAAGCTTTGTAAAAGTTTATACGGGTATGCGAAGTACGAATCATACTTTAATGATATAGAGATGAGATAGAGTGAATGTGTGAGTGGGAGAGATAAAATGAGAAAAGAGAAGAAATGAATAAAATATTTAGAAAATAAAAGGGTATTTTGTCATTTTAAATAGTTTGGCCGGAGGATAAAAAGTTGTTCCATGATTATGTGTGGCACAAGAATTACAATTTTTGTTTAGTTTCTTGTCTTGTTTGTCTTAGAATCGGTTTTTACATCAAACATAGTATGACAGGGGATATTCTTCATTTTTCGGCAAATCAAACTCACCTTTTATATATAAAAATTGTTAAGTTTCTTTAGTAAATATTTCCCTCCCAAATTATTAGTCTACTTTGTAATTTACTTTTATCACTTAAATATATGATTTAATTATTGATTAGTTTTTTTTATTTCAATTATTGTTGCCTATTCGCAATTTCCATTAATCTTAATATTAAAAAGTTATTAAATTTGTACCTAGAGATTTTCCACCTAAATTAATGGTATATTTGTAATTATTTGTCATTCACATTTTTAAGTATTTGCAATATTGTGTATTTTACTTATTTCACACATATATCATATATCAATATGTTGATTTTATTAGCTTATCTTCTTTTCTTTTACTTAGCTAAGTAATAGTATTTTCATTGGTATAATGTATTTCAATTTTGCAATACATATAAAATACTTCAATAATCCTTTTTAAATTTAGAGTAGTTTGAACATTTGTTTTTAATTTGACTTTTCAATTTCTTTTTAAGAATTCTTACACACAAAAAAGATTGAAATGCAAAAACTCTCTCTTCAGAGCACAATCAAAGTAGAGTCAATTTTTTCTTAAGCTAAAAATTTATTAAAAAAAAAAAAGAAAAACAACTAGGAGACATAAACCTAACCCAAGAAAGTTGAAAAAAAAAAAAAGAAAGAAATGTCAAAAAAGTTCCTCAAATCATGCAAATTTCTAGTTAGCTCTTTTTCCTTGCCTTAGAAATCACCTTCGTAAATGGCTCTTCACTAACATTTGCGCGATTTGTTGCCTTCCCGTTATCTCTTCGATTTGTTTCACTAACTTCTCTAATTTTTTTAAAAATCCCGCAATATCTTCAAGTCCTGAGCGATTCTGGGATATAAATTATCATTAGTAACAATAACATTTGGATATGTCATACTCGGCACCATTGCCTTTGAGTTGACTTTCATATCAGAAGCGATTTGATGGTTTTGATCATTGTTCTCCTTTAACAGTGTATCACTCCAAGATCCAACAATACGCATATTTGGATATTGATGATCCTCTTGTAGATGACTTGTGTTATTTGAATTAGATAAGCTAGAATCAAATACCTCCCGTGTTATATTTTTAGGACCCTGTGTAGGTTGTACCTCATATTTCTCAAGTGTCACTAAAATGGTGTTTGATTCCCCAACTAAGTCCGAGTTAATTAGAAGTTTTTTCATGACTTTTATCATTTTTTTTCCTAATTAGAGGGAGAAAATTCTTGAATAATAGTGGTGCCTTCTAGATCAACTTTGGAGATATGATCCATAAAAAAAGAGTTAACAACACGATGAACACTTTTACCCTGAATATCTTTGTCTATGCATTCAGTTTCCATCTAGTCCAGAGCAACATTATTTTTAGGGGCATATTTCTTTACCAATTTGGTTGCAATTGCAATAATTTCAACAATTTGATCTATTTCATGACCATTTTGAATTTTTTCAACAATTGTCTATGGAATGTCCAACAACCTTACATGATTCACAAAACAATAGTATGCAAAATGTCTCAACGTTTTGAAGTTGGTTACTTCATTTGTGAGAGATTAAAATAAATGATTTAGTTTTTTTTTTAAATTTGGTGTTTAATGTTGGGCTCTTGATAATTGAATTTAAATTTCTTAGTTCATACACTGCGATTCTTTGTTTTTCTCAAGTATTCTTCGACATTCTCATTTACATTCTCATTTATGATAATGAACTAATAATAATTAGTGATATTGTCAAAGTTTATGGCAACCTTAGCATCTTCCCTACATGAAAATGAATGTATACTTTTTTTTCAGGGAGGTTAAATATTTCACATTTTCATTATGACATTTTACTATATAGTCTTCTATTTTCTTATAGTCATTATATCTCATATTACTTTGACAACGATCTTTGATATGCATTATTTTTTATTTTAGTACTTTCACTATGACTATATTATCATCTAACTTACATTTTTTCTTCTCTAATAAAGGATTGAACTTGCAAGTCTAGTACCGCTTTTTTTTTTTTATTGATGTAAGTCTCCTTATTTGATTATGTATACTAAAAACAATATACCTACTTTCATTGTATCCTTTCCTTTGATTTTATCTTCCAATCTAAAGTTGTCGTCACACCTAATTGAGATTTTCAATCAAATTACTCATTCGATCAATATTTATTCTGAGAGACTATATTATTCATAAAAAATATAACATAGCTTTATTGCTCTAGATGTGTTCTATGTTGATGTTGTTGCGAAATATCAACTTTAAATTATTTTTACACTAACTTTAAATTTTATTGAACATTAATTACACTTTTTGTTTTCTTTTTTAATTGAAAATACATTGTATTTTTAGTTAATACATTTTTATTAAATATAATAAAAAATATTGCTCATATATTTTTTTATCAACTTATTTCTCATATATTATTACACTTACAAATATATCTCGTGCATCAAACTGGTGAGATTTATAAGGTCGAGTGGTAAACTACAATACATGAATCCACTAAGCTTATTTTCTATGAAACCTTCCTACGCAGTTCGCGTGCAGGTGTGATACGATATAGATACGCAAATACCTGAATTATTTTTAAAAATAAAATTAAGATACAATACGACTTAGATACGTTGGCTATTTTTAAAATTTAAGAACTCTAATATCACTCAAATGATATAAGATAAACAATACCAAAGCTATAAGCACTTGAATCAAAATTCTCCCAATTTGCAAAATCTTTTAACAATATATTTTTTTTTATCTCAAGTCACGTTTTTGAGGTCGTGTGCATAAACTTTCAAAGTTTTATCCATTGTAAAAGATGTCTCGGTTGATTAAGATATATAAATGTTGTTTACAAATTTTTTTAGTCTCAATTCTCAAACAATATAAGATCTTTTAGTGATAAAATGATGATTTTTACAAATGATTCATGTGATATTATTATCTAAAGTATGCCTATAAATTTCACTACCTTAACTGATAATGCTTATAAATTTCACTACCTGCATATTTTATATTTTATAATAATAATAATACTTACCAGTATAAGCATTATTCAAATTAATTAGGCATTATATAAGAAAAAGAAAGCATCTAGAGTAGGGTAACAAAGTGCTACACTAGGAACCAAAAAGCAGAGTTTGGCACACTGTACCTGCTAGGGGAGAAGAACTGTTTCCAATCAATTCATAAAGTAGAGGACCAAAACACTCATGCTTCTTTTTACAACCATCATAATCACCATTCTTATTATTTTTTATTTCATAGAATCCATACCCTCCTTTCATGATTGTAAAACACTAAGTAATGATCTTTAGTTAAAACAGACTAAGATTCGCTACAGTAAAGAAAAGACGTAGTTACATATAATTTTTTAATTTCGATCGTCAATGTAAAATCATCTCAGCCATTAATTTGATATTTGACGGTTGAGATCAAAAATTGTGTGACACAATTACTGCACAAAATTCAAATACCGTTAAAAACATGTGACTTCTCCACTCTATAAATACCAACAACTCCAACGTGTTCTACTCACAACACAACCAATTACAAATACATTGAATAGTTCTATAGCGTCTAGACACAAATACAAGAAACACCTTATAGTTAAAGAATCCTACAAAAGAACCAAAAGGGTGTGAGGAGAAGTGAAAAATGGGAGCTAAGAGGTCATCTTCTTCTTCCTTTTGCAGTGTTTTCAAAGCATGTTTCTCAAGTGGAAACAATAGTGATGAATATTGGGAAGGTAGTGGAAGTGGAAGAAGAATATTTGCAAGTGATGAAGATAGAGGTTGTTGGGTTGCTGAGCCTGGTATTGATAGGAAAGCTTCTGATTTCATTGCTAGATACTATGCTACTAGAGTCACTGATTCTCAAAGCCAATTTGCTTCTTGAATTCATTTCCTTTCTTTCATTGATTTAAATTTCTTGCAATAAATTAAGTAGCTACTTTTCCACCCTCATATTTACTATGACCATTTCTACTTTGTTCCTACCTCATTCTTCTTTTGAGTCCAAAAAATTTTGTTGTCATTAAAGCCATAATATCTTTTGTTTGACAGAAGATCCGTTTATATTTTGAAGTCAATTTTGTGCGGGTTAAAATATGAATTGTTTGATATTCATCTAATAGTCAAGATGTGATGACAAAAGTGACTACAAGAAATTTGTATCACATTACTACCAAATGCCAAAGCATGTGTTTGTTTTCGCAATAAAACACACTCATATTCATATATTTGGAGGAAAGCAACAATATTTAGGAACATGGATTGAAGTCAAATGTGAGTGTTTGACGTGAAACCAAACACATACTAAAATGCAATTGGTCTAAATTTTAAGATATATTAATATGATTACAATAAAAAAAAAATTAATATTTGTGTCAAAATTATTAGTATTATCTTAGAGTTTTTCTTTAGTTGTGTCTAGTAGATAGTGTGTTTATGTAAGAATTATTCCCTCATTTGGTTTGTAGTGATGTACTTAAGGTGTGGATCAGATACTTGTTGTTCCAAATAACGCGGTCATTAATAATGTAAAACTCTACTTTTTACTGTTTTTAGTTTCATCGATTAAATAGTATTTATCATGGTAGTTTATCTTTACATTTCTTCAAGTTTTACATATGTATAATAGCATACAAATTACTCATTTTTTAACCGTCAATGTTATAGTAATATTATTAGTTATTGTTTAAAAAAATTATTTCATCTAAAGTAAAAAATTAATAAAATTAATAAATCAATAATTAATATTATAACTAATTTAATATTATTCCACCGTCCATAATTACACATAGAAGTGAGTTTTTTTGTAATAATAAATGTAGTTAATGATTTAATGGTTTACACTTTCTTATAACTGAAATCAGAGAGACTATTTTCCTGAAAGAAAAAAAAAACATTAAATTATATTAAATAAGTATAATACCGATAAAGCATCATCCTATTTTAGTGATTTCATTATCTCATGCAAGGATCTAATCATTACACCAAATCGACCTTTCGAAATTCTATACTCATTTTCAAATTGTCTTTTAGGCTTTCCAAATAATTATGCACATTATTAGATTAAATTGAAGCTACTCCACTAACATTTCCACTGAGATGAAGCGTTTTATTACCTTTGCATGTTCCCATTAACTTAACCTTTTATTTGTCATAACTTTGCTCATTATTGATATGAATGAATCAATGCTACACACTCAAAGGGTAATGCAACAAACACCACATTAACGTAATGCATTAAACGAAACATGTCCATTAATCTCGCATGTTTCCGATCTGAGTTATAGTCAGCAAGACCGAAAGATTCACCATCCTTCTATGATTTCATACTTGTAGCATTTTTTCAACGAAACCAGCAATCAGATTTTCAAATATCAATGACTTTTACAACATATATATACAGTTAGAGCAAATGACATAGCCACTTAATTAGATATTATTAGATACTTTTTACGTACGTCATTGCCATGAGACTAACAAATACACTTATCAACAACATTGGTTCGTAAAGGTTGGCAACTGAAAGTTTGTGTGATCCGATTATGGACACAACTACAATGCAAAAATCCAACTGAAAGATTCATCACAATTAAATATTCATGTAAAAGTTTTACATTTGATAGATAGCTAGATCCTTAATTAACTAAGATGTCATACCTTCAATGGTCTTCCATTTTGAAAAATAGAACTCTCTCCGATCATAAATATAAATAAAAGTTAAGATATATTTTATCTAAAATTTAGACTAAATATATTTTTATTTTTGTTTATATTTGTTATTAACCGGAGGAAAGAGGGAATAGGTCCGTTTAGTTTGTAAAAAATATTGTGTTTCTATTGTAATGAAAAGAAGATATAACTAATTAATAAAGAAGTATTTTCAAAAATAATAAAATAATCTTTTGACATTTTTTTTTAAATGTATGCAATTTTACTTTAAAAGAGTATTTTACCCGTACTAACAAATAAATTTAAGACAAAATTTAAAAAATAAAAATAAAAAATATTTTTACAAAGTAAAGAAACACTTAATCTCTGAATATTAGTTACAAGATAACAATGGGTTATTCACAATTCACCTAATAAAAACACAATATTATCATTGATCATTATTCTAAATAGAGAATGAGGCTCATGATTTAGGATCTGAATTCATTGCAGTTGTGAATTCACATGGTTGACGTAGAAATGAATGTCTTGTTAATCTGCGATCAAACTACTTCGATTCGAATCCGCAAAACAAATTTAAGTAATTTCACACGATATGATATATCGACTATTAATTCAGATCGGGCAGTGCAAAGCAGTTACTGCATCCACAAAGTAACTGCGTGAAATCCAATTTCCATGAAGTGAGATTCGATGTTAGTATTTAATATGCCTCTTATAGGATTATCTCCCATAAAGGAAATATGAAATAAAAAAAAATCATTTCTCCGATTATTAATGAAAAAAATTGAAATTTAGGATCTATGATAGAAAATATCTAAATATTTTGAATATCATTTTACTTTAATTATAAGCATTTTATCTTAATTTCTGTATTTTATTCTATGTGTAACTTCTTTTTCCACACTACCTGCAAAAAGTGGATGCCATCAAAATCTCTAAAATAATGACATAAAAAAATAAACTAGAAATATTTCTAATGATGGAGCCGATCTCCTATAAACATAAATATAATGTGAGCACAAAATTACAAATATAAATCTTTATTATTGTCTCCCAGAATATCAGCAAAAATACGTCAATAATTATAAATATATTATTTTAAATTAAATACATACATTTTATTTGATTAATTTTTTTTCTTATATTTTGAGACCGAAATAGTAGGCACGTAGAGAAAGGAAGTATGTCCTTTTGTACTTTTTCTTGTGTGTGAAAACCATCACCAAAAGGTTGAATGAATAAATACCTCAACATACGTACAATACATACAATGATGGGAATAAATTGTCTCCTGTCATAGTAGGGTCTAGTTATTTTTTTTTCAACCTTGATTTTAAGCCATTTTTTATTATAAAAAGAAAAAAAAAAAGGGTATTAAGGGTGATCCATTCCCTACAATGGTACATCATTCGAGCATATTATTCATTTCATCATCAAATCAATCAATGTCCCTCTATGGATCATAAGGCTCTCAGTTCTCACTTTTGAGCACAAAAGCTACTTTTAGTGTCGGGATATTTCTTAAATGTATAAACCATCATTTTAGTCATTAAAACTATAAGATGTTAACATTTTAGTTACTGACTCGACAAAAAACTTAAATTAGTCTTCAAATAATTAAAATAATTTTTGGAAGATACAATTTAATATCATAAAAGTCATGAAAGATACAATATACTTTCAATATAGTCCATGACCGTTATAACATCAATGACTAAATTGATTGATATTTTGATAATTCGATAACTAATTTGAGCTTTTTTGTTGAATTAGGGACCAAAACGACAACGTCCTATACTTTCAGGGACAATAAATTCCTTTTACACAAAAAAAAGTGGATTGTTAATGTCACATTTTCATTAGGAATGTTCGGTTGGATTGGTGCTCCATAGTGTGTTTGTATCAAGGTAATCAAAATCGGATTGGATTGGTCGGTTTGACCAGTTGGATGTCCCACATTAGATAAAAAATAGTTGTTGAACAAACATATAAATTATAAAATTTATTTATCAATGCCTTAAGATTTAGAGTGAAAATATGAAGACAAAATCACTTTTGTGGTTGCTTTAGTCCAGTATGATGGTCTCTCGATTAGACTCTTCATGATTATAGGGATGAAAAAGACTACTTCTGCTAGAGGGGCATCATACCATAACGAATGGATGGACTCAAACTTGAAACGAAAAGTAGTTGGTCTCAAATGTGAATTAGATGTCCCATGTTGAATGGAAAAATGGATGTTGAACAAAATATAAATGAAATGATTCAGTGTAGACCATGGATGTTGAAAAATGGATGTTGAACAAAATATAAATGTTGTGACTTAAGGGTGTTCAAGGGTGGAGATGGCGAAGACGTTTGTGTGGGAGGAGGAATTAGTGGAGAAGTGTCGGATTTTATTGGCTAACGTTCATTTGCAGGTTAATGTAGCATATAAGTGGTCGTGGAATAATACGCAAAGGAGGATTGTATTCGGTAAAGGAGACGTATTATGTGCTACGGGAGGAGTTTGTCGTCAGTGTCACCGCACCTTCATTTCAAGACCTAGTGTGGTATCCTTTTGTCCAATCAAAAGTATCATTATTTGTGTGGAGGTTGTTTCAAAATAGGTTGCCTACAAAGGATAATTTGTTCTGCCGTGGAATCATTTCTTTTGAAGATCAACAATGTGTAGTAGAGTGCAGGGAAATTGAAATAGCCCGTGATTTGTTCTTTGTGTGCCATCTTTTTGGATCCGTGTGGTATGGTGTTTTGAATTGGTTTGGACTATCGGGTGTGTTTCATATGGATGCAATCAATCGTGCTAACCAATTTGATGGCCTTTTTCATGCGGTCGTGTAATGCGTCAAATAATTAATTTAGTTTGGTTTGCGGTGACGTGGGCGATTTGGAAATCAATAAATGAGGCGATTTTTCATTTGCATGTTTTGAATGCAAATCTTATTATTGAGCACGTTAAACTTTTAGCATGGAGGTGGATCAAATTGCATGTAAAATGATTTTGTTATGAGTATAACGATTGGTGCTCTCAACCCTTGGAGTGTATTGGCATCGCTTGTGGTTAATTGTTTTGCTTCTTGTTTGAGTAGTTTAGTTTGTGTTTTTGATTTGTTTTGGTCATACGGTAGAAACATTGTAAACTTTCTTTTGTTCTTGTTCTAAGCACTTCTTGTGCTTAGAATTTTCATTTAATATATTCATTTTTGACTTGTTCAAAAAAAAAATATTCATATATTTTGCTCTAAGACAAATTATGGGTGGTTCATATCCAAACTGATCTAAAGTAAAACTCTAAATTGATCTCAAAAATTCAAAAACTGCACAAAATTAAATCCTATTAGATGTTATTTTGTAAAATTGTACCAATAATCTTATATCAAATTTCAGATTCCTTTTTCAAAACTGAACCGAACCAAATCACATACATAAATTTTCATACTTATTTATTTTTTATTAGTATAATGTATTGCATTTATATCTTATTTGTTGTTTTTAATTTTTTTTTAATAATACTTATTTGTTTCATTTAATTTTTTTTCTTTCTATTTCATATATTTCAAACATAATCAATCATTGTTATCCCATAATATTAAATTTTTGTATATTATAAATTTAATTTTTCATTAAATCTAGTATGTTATCGTATTTTTATAATAGTAATATTAATATATTTTTGGCTAAATACCACCCGTGGTCCCTTAACTTAATTTCAGTTAACGATTTAGTCCTTTATCTTTTTTTTTTTTTTTTTTTTTTTTTCCGATTTGTTCCTTTATGTTTTTATATAATTTCAGCGTTACTCTTTAAGTGGGGTTCCGTTAAGAAAAAGTTAAAAAATCCCTCCTCCTTTTTCAGAAAAAGTTACCCTTTATGTTTTGGAAATATTTCAGAAAAATGTTCAAAATTTGTTCTAAGTTTGATAGTAGGATTGATTCGTTAAAACTGAAGCTATGGGGTATTTATACTCCATAGACATCACTTCAGATCAGTGACAATCGTTTTTAGAGGTTTGATGAACATATGCAATGATCCAGAGGAGTGATTTTTTAACTTTTTCTTAATGGAACCCAACTTAAAGGGTAACGCTGAAATTATTTAAATACATAAAAGACCAAATCGGGAAAAAAAATAAAATACAATAAAGGACTAAATCGTTAATGAAATTAAGTTAAAGGACCACAGGTGGTATTTAGCCTATATTTTTTTTTAAAAGTTGTAACTTAGATATTCAAAAACCTGATCCAAATCAAATAGTGTGCGTGCAATTAGATTGGATTGGATCGTATGTTTTTAAACATGTCATCCAAATCGATATGAATCGTTTGTGATTTTATCTTTAGATCATATGATTTTTTTGCTTTAAAATTGATCCAAGTCGCATTGCGAACACCCTAAACCCAATGTCATGATCCACGCACTCCCCTTGTGATCCTAATAGGGTGAAATGAAGAGGAGTGGAATACAATTGAATAACAATCATCAATCAAAACAAATCCTTAGCACACTGCTGCCACTATCATATTTAAATACCCTTCTCCACCTTTATATTGCTTCACGCCTCGGACCTGTAATTTGTATAACTATTTCTTTCTTTTTTTTTTTTTTTTTGTGAAATCTAATTTGATGGTTCTCCTCCTATTTTAAGTTGCCCTGACAAGAACTATTATTAAAGTACTCATCTTGAAGGTGAATTTTAAGTGCATGTTTGATTTTATAAT
>JBBPBQ010000003.1:16970772-17035671 GCA_037974755.1 Cicer yamashitae
TTTTTTTTTTTTTTTTTTTTGTGAAATCTAATTTGATGGTTCTCCTCCTATTTTAAGTTGCCCTGACAAGAACTATTATTAAAGTACTCATCTTGAAGGTGAATTTTAAGTGCATGTTTGATTTTATAATAGATGTTCTAGAATTACAATGAATTATTGCGATTTTGTGAAGCTAATAATGTTTTGCTTCTTTTTTCTCTCAAAGTAACTTCAATATGTTACGTAATCTAGACCTCTAAAATTATGTACCGGAAAAGCAATTTTTATTGTATACTAGTTTTTACATTTTTTATGAGTAAATTATCATTTTTGGTTCATATATTATAAGTGTGTGACAACTAAATTGTTTTAAGCCAGTCAAAATACTTATTCTGTCACTAATTTTATGAAATTTTTTGTTTATTGGTTAAAAAATTCAAATATTATTTCAATTGACGTTACACAGTTTAAGAGAACAACTTAATATTTTGTGAATATAAAATCTTAAATTATAGTACACTTATAATATCATGATCTAAAATTTTAATTACCTTTTTTTATTCTAAATATACACTACAATATACCTAGTCTATTAGGTGCAGATAAGTATCAATCCACTCAAGTTTCACTTTTCCCCTACATGGCATGAAATTTAACAAATTTATTGGACACTTGGGGATCATATGTTCTCTTATATAACACTTCATATTCTTACTTATCCCTCTTATATGGTTTTGAACCAGAAAAACGTGCACCTCTTCAAACATTGAATCTGATTTGAAGTTATCTGTTCAAGCAAGATAGCTACACAAAAATTATATATTGAGCTGATACAGGTCCTCTGTTATCGATATTATTATTTTGAAATAAATGCGGTAATTTTAGCATATTTTATTAATTTGTTGGAAAATTACCTTAGTCAGAATTGAAGCTGTTGCTTCCAATAACTAAATTCCTTAGCATCCGGATGGAATAAGCATCTATTCATCTAATCTTTAGAATGAATGTTAAGACCGTACTAAAGTAATTTCATTGGGATCCGAATTTAGTGAACTCACAATCTTGTGAATGAAGTCACATGAAATTTTGTTTAACAAAAATTATAATCTGTCTTAAAATTTATAAAATATGTACGACTATACGTAATTACTCTAATCTATCATAAAATTTATGAAATATGTACTATTACATGCAATTACTCAATTGAAATCTATTTAATTGATGTGCTTTTTGATATTGTCACATTATATAATCATATTTGAAAGAAGAAAGAATTAAAATTTGGATTAAATTGCCAGATTTAGATGGGACAGTTTAGATAAGCAACATGACATTGTATTGTAATTTAAATATAGCTTTTTCTGGAAAAAGACTATGTAGCTAATTAAGATAGTTTTGATAGTTCTCCATGATTCCTCTATATCTAAGATATGATTGGGAGAAAGCAGAGAGGGGCAGAGATTTGCAATTATCCAATTAATGTTCGATTTTTTTCATGTGTTCCAAAGCATCAATTTTATGACTAATGACTAATATGAAAGAAATTGAGGAAGTGAATGAATCACTCTCATTGATTGATTCTTAAGTAGATGAACAACACTTTTATAGAGGTACAATGAATAGCTATAGCAGCTGAAAGCTATAACTAACTATTCCAACTAAATTTTTTTTAAGGCAAAGTAAAGGTGTCTAAAGGGATCATAACATAATTTAATGTTAGACATTGGGTTAATTAGGGAAACTAAATAAGTGGGTTGAACACCAATTTTAGTCTAAATTCTTAAGACTTTTGAGTATATGATCTATTTTTTTATTTAAGGAGGAAAATACTAATATAACTAATTAATATACTAATTAACATTTGTCTATTCAAAATATATGGGCTCTCTCACTTTATTGCAGGTACAATATTCACTTTTTTATTTAATATACATTTGATATATCAACCAAGTAGAAATTTTTTCATCCATATATCTCCAATCAAAACTTTAACACGAGTCATCTCACTTATTTATTATTCAAAATTCTTTTATTTCATCTAATGTAAAAACTCTTCCTCACAATTAATATTCTAATTAAGTTGGTACCAAAATCTGAACAATCATATGTACTTAGAGTTGTCATTTGTCAATTTTAACTTGAGGTTGGATTGGCCACCTAAACATCAGACCCAAAATTCTACGTCATATTGGCCCTGCAGGCCAAATGATCATATTTAGACAAACTTTTATAAAGCTACTTTGTTTGTTAAATATGTATACATGATTTTTTTCTTTTTTCATTGTTTTTAAAAGTCTCTAAATTATGTTCGAATTTATCAATTTAGACATATAAAATACATGTTTAGATTGACCAATTCAGATGTATTTTTGGAGTCTTTTGATAACATCATAGGAGAGAAAATAAACACCATATATACATGTTAGGTTGGACAACAAACTCTATGGTGAGCTAACTCGACTTAAACCATTATTTGTCATAGTCCAGTGAGCTAGGCAAGATGAGAATGTTTAAAGTCAAATCCCATTGAAAAAGAAATAAGAATCTCCTTGAACAAAAATTATGAAACAATTTTAATTACTAAAAAAGTCATCTCTAATAAAATTAGAGATAAGATTCAAACGAGTCAAGCGATGGTTACATACACCAAAGCTAATAACTTATCTGCACTAGTATTACTTTCTTTAAAAACGTGATAAACTGAAAATTGCATGTCTTTATAGAAGGGAAGACAACTCCTCCATTTATCTCTAAGAGACGAAGGAACAAATTAAAGAGATTTCAAGGCAACATTGAGTGACATTCTAGTTAAAGATTATGCCAACTTTATTGATAGGTAGTCTCAATTGCTAGTATAGTACCGTTACAGTTAAGACCAACGAAATTCGTAAGTCTTTAGTAGATAGATAGAACAAACTTAAAAATAAATAAAAATCCTCTTAATCAATTAAGATTGGAACTCACACGCCTTAATCAATAAGCATGCTTGTGAAGTGGTGATATATGTTGTTTAATTGATTTTTATTTTTTTTTATATAAAATGTTGTTTAATTTATTAAGTAACGTGATAAATGATGCTTAGGTTTGGGTTGGTTTACGTGTATGGGTTTGGGCCCAAGAGAAGGCACAAGTCGATACAAGAATAAATGTATACTTGCTTTACTAATGCTTAGGTTGTAAGTTCTACCATATTTATTTATGTGGGACCTAAAAAATTTGGCACAAAACATTTAAATTTCATTTCACAATAAAAAATAATTCATAGAAGAAATTGTGCTTTTAATGAATACATGTATAAACATATATTCATTAAGTGAATACAGGTCGATCTAATTAATAAGGATTTAACTCAAATTTTACAATTAAAAATCTGAGATTGAATTTTATTATCAACATAATGACTTTATTGGTGGATAATATGTAAATGTTTCTATCAATTTTTTATCTTGGAAGCTTTTATTGACTCCGGTGAAATCTAATACTCAATTCACCTAAACTTTATGTTATCAAACCATCATAGTCCAACATTATACGGAAAAAGGTTGAACAAAGTTAGGAGGTAAAAGCATCATTCTCATGATTCTGTAGGCATTATTTGAGGAAATTGGAAGAAAAGAAAGCATCTTCAATCGGTAGTGAAACAATTTGATAATAATAACAAAAGCAACATTGGACACATTACAACCTAGGAAGAAAATAGATGCGTGTCACTTCATATGTTGCGTGTCACTTGCACAAAATCCTTACTTTTGATATGAAACAATATACTAATCCTTTGTAACCATGTGCTTGTCACTCTATAAATACAAACACAAATAAAGAAACTTATAGCTCAAGTATTTGTTCTATCCTTCAACACTTAGGAGCTATTGAAGTGTGTTAGTGACTTATTGTTTAGACTCAATATGGGTGCAAAAAAATCATCTTCTAACTCATTTATAAGATTATTCAAATCTTGTTTTTCAAGTAGAAGGATATATGAGCAATTGGAAGGTAGTGGCAGAGGAAGAAGGATATTTACAAGTGATGAAGATATAGGATGTTGGGTTGGTGAGCCAGATATTGATAGGAAAGCATCTGATTTCATTGCCAAATACTATGCTTCTCGAGTCGCAAACTCTCAAAGCCAATTTGCATCTTAAAATAGGCTTTAATTGCTTTTTAATTCCATTTTTTTCAAGGAATTGTTTCCATATTTTTCTCTCTTCTACTCTGACCATTATGGATGTCCAGCACTTAATTGTTAGCTTAAATAATATGGTCATCAATAATCTAATCCGTTTAAGACTTCTTGGTTGTTATATTTCAAATTTATTTTGCATTTTCTAGTAGTGGTTATAGTGTAGTAGCACACCTTAGTGATATATATATATATACTCAAAGTTAAATATACTATTAGATATGACATTTTACACCGAAAATTCAAGTTTAAAATTTTTAGCTTGAAAATTTCATATCAAATTTTATTTACATATTAATCGAAATTCCGTTATTTTTCCTTAAGAATTGGAATTTCAGTTAATGCAAAGATTTCATGTCAAAATTAGGAAACAAGAATTTCAGTTACACAATCAAATAGTTGTTTGAGCAAGATAGACTAAAGGCCACGCATGAAGGAACGAGGTAAATTAAGGATGAAGGAACGAGGTAAATTAAGGATGAAGATGAAGTTCTTGCTTGACTATGATAGATTTATTGTGAAAAATTTGGTTGTCAACGATTGAGGGTTGATCGAGTCACTCGACAGATGCCAAGAAATGACTGTGACACAAATATTTGAAGAGATAATGTTATATCACCAAAAAGTGAGATGGATACTAGTTGAAACAAAAACAAAAAGTATCGATGTTTTGTTCTAGATGGTGCTAACCCGGTTCAATATCACTATACAAAATATCAAGGCTGAGATCCAATTCCAGCACAAGTACTATTAGTTTATATTAGTTATTTTTATTAGGTCTTTATTCTTGAATTGTTATAGTTATTTGGTTGGTAGTCTTTTAGACTTTTTTGTTCTTCTCTGCTATAGAGCTACTATTATAAATAGGTTCATGTTGTATTCATTTCTCAATTAATAAATGATGTATATTCAGTAACATAATATCCATTATGGTATCAGAAGTTTCTTTTTCTTCCTCTCTTCTACTTTCAAATCCAAATTTGTCAAAACCCTAAAATTCCAAAAACAAAAAAACGACACTTCATCAGTTTTTTTTTCTCTTCTTTTCCTTTCCTTTCCTTCTCCCAACTCTTCAATGGCAGGTTCTTTTGACGATTCATCCTCAACCTCTGCAACTGATTCTCAAGATGAATCACGAAATCCAACATCGTCGTATTATCTTCATCTTAGCGAAAATTCGGGTGCATTGCTCATAAATCAAACTTTACAAGACTCGAACTATTACAACTGGAGCTTTTCGATGAAAGATGCATTGATCTCCAAGAACAAAACGAAATTCTTCAACAGCAAGTTATCGATGCCGATAGAAAACAATGTGTTATTTGATGCTTGGGAGCGCTTTAATATGATGGTAATTTCTTGTATTACGCGTACTCTCTCTCCTTCTCTTGCTCAAAGTACTATACACAATGAGAATTCAAAATGTTTATGGGATCATCTAAAAAATCGATTTTTTAAAGGAGACCATTTTTCATTTTTCCGATCTTCTTCAAGATTTACACTCTATTAAACAGGAGGACAAATCAGTCTCTAATTACTTTACAAAATGGAGTATTCTTTGGGAGGAGTTAGAGGTTTTAAGACCCATCACGAATTGTTCTTGCTCTAATTCTTCTGAGTGTAGTTTACAAAAATTAGTTTTAGGTTATCGTTCCTCTAAAGCCCTCACCTATTTTTTAAATGGACTCAATGACTATTTTAATACGGTAAAAACTCAGATTCTGATGATGGATCCTCTACTTGATATAACCATAACATTTTCTCTAAATTTACAACAACAACGGCAAATTATTGGTCATTCTGTTGATGCCAAGGTTCTAATGAATTCTTCCAACCATGGTACTTCTAATGCTAATCCTAGAAATGGTTCAGGTCGTGGTAAGGGTCGCGGATTTGGTCAGGGCAGAGGTGGAGGTCCTCAACGAGAATGTACTTTTTGCAATAGGCTAGGACACACTATTGATCATTGCTATTTTAAACATGGTTTTCCACCAAGATATTCTCCTGGATACAAGAACACCAAATCTATTAATTCTTCAATTATTGATGATGATTCTGGGATTACTCCTAATGATCATAGTTCTCCTAAATTCAATCCATCTGATGGTAATGTCTCTCAATTCACTGTTGACCAAATTAATCAACTCAAATTTACTTCAACAATCTGCTTCCTTTTCTGGAAATCAATCTCAACCTACAAATCAAATTTCCCAAATTGTTGGAGTTTCCTCTAATCAACAGAATTCTGTTTTAGGTAATATTTCTCCAAACTATTGGATTCTTGACACTGATGCTATTGACCATGACACTTGTAATTCCAAAAAAATTATTACTTTTCATGAAATTAAACCAATTCATGTTACATTGCCCAATGGAAATACTGTTATGGCTACACATTCAGGAACTGTGTATTTTACAAATGAATTTAAAATGTTTTATTGATTTTACCTTGAACATTATTTCTGTTCAGCAATTAATTACTTCTTTGAATTGTAAATTAACTTTTTTTGACTCTCAATGTGACATTCAAGACCCTACATCCAAGATGATTGGGCATGTTAAACTTTTGAATGGTTTATATCATCTGCAACAACCTATTAATGATGTCAAATATTTTGTGTTGTATTCTGTTGTATTCTGTAAATTCTAGAGTGTCATATGCTACTTTTGATCTCTGGCATCTTTGATTAGGACACCCTTCTAATAATGTTCTTACTCATATTTGTGAACATTTTACATATGTCAGTTTCAATTCAAATAAAATTTGTGATTATTGCTATCTTGCCAAACAATCTAGATTACCCTTTCAGGCTAGTAATACTATTTCTGATAACACTTTTGATTTGATTCATATCGATATTTTGGACCCTTGTCCCATTCTTCTATTCATGGTCATAAATATGTTCTAACTATTGTTGATGATTGTACTAGACACACTTGGATTTATCTTATGAAAGCTAAATTTGAAACTCGAAAGTTAATGCATGATTTTGTTGTTTTAATTAAAAATTAGTTTGACAAAGTTATCAAAGTTATTAGGACTAGTAATGGTGTTGAGTTCTTGAATCCTCAATTTTATGCAAAATCTGAAATTCTACATCAAACATCATTTGTTGAAACTCTACAATAAAACTATGTTGTGGAAAGAAAACATAAACATATTTTAAATGTTACTAGATGCTTACTTATGATTCTTCTAAAGTGATTTGTACTCTTGCGGTGATTTGAGCACGTTTAATTTCCTTCTTGAACCTATAAAATTAGATTATGTCAATAGTAAAAATAGTCTTTCTAATTTGAATGATATTAATGTCATGCATACTTGTGATGAAAATAATTTTGTACATGAAGAACCTTTTATACAACCTAGTATTCGCAAATCCACAAGGCCAAGAAATCCTCTTGTTTATCTTCAGGAATTTCATTGCAATCTTTTAAACACTTCAGGTACTGCTACTAACTCTACAATCGATTCTATTTTATATCTTTTATCTTCTGTTTTATCTTATAAATCTTTTTCTTCTACTCATATAAAATACATTCATGCCACAACTAGTGCTGTTGAACCCCAAACTTCTCATGAAGTCATTAAATCTAAGGATTGGGTCATTGTTATGCAACATGAAATTACATCTTTAGAATCTAATAACACTTGGGAATTAGTTTATTTTCCTAAAGATAAACATGTCATAGGATATAGGTACTATTGAAAGGCACAAGACTAGACTTGTTGCCAAAGGTTTCACTCAATTAGAAGGTTTTGATTTTCTAAACACCTTTTCTCATGTGGTCAAATTAACTACTGTTAGATTACTTCTTGTTTTGGCTACTAGTAATAATTGGTTTTTAAAATAATTATATATTAGTAACGCTTTTCTTCACGGTGACCTTCATGAAACTTCCTCCTGGTTATCTGAGTCATAATAGTAATAAGGTTTGTCGTTTAAAAAAATCTTTGTATGGTTTAAAACAAGCGAGTTGACAATGGTTTCCCAAACTGTCTTTTGCCTTGATATCATTTGGTTTTCAACATTCAAAACATGATGATTCCTTATTCATTCTCAAGAAGTTAAATTCTTTTATTTTTTTGTTGGTTTACATAGATGATATTATTGTTGCAGGTAATTCCAAATTGGAGATCAATATGATTAAAAACTTTTTAAATTCTTCTTTTCAGATTAAAGACCTTGGGGACTTAAATTTCTTTCTTGGATTGGATATATCTCGATCAAGTGAGGGAATTCACATATGTCAACGTAAATATGCTCTCGATATCTTGTCAGATGCTGGATTATTAGGTGCTAAACCTCGCAATACACCTATGATCAAGGACTGCAAATTTCTATACAACTCAAAGGCACAACCTCATGACCCAACCTCTTTTAGAAGAATTATTGGACGTCTTATCTACTTGACCAACACACGACCTGATATCACTTTCGTCATACAGCAACTTAGCCAATTTATGCAATCATCGACTGAAGAGCATTACATGGAAGCCATGAGAATCATCAAATACATAAAAACTGCACCAACCCAATGATTGTTTTACACATCAGCATCCAGACTTCAACTGCGAGCGTTTACCGATTCTGATTGGGCATCAATGATTTCTTGGAGGTCATTGATTTCGTGGATCATCATTGATTTCTTATAGGTCTAAGAAAATAAACATTGTATCTCGTTCATCTTTAGAAGCGGAGTATAGAGCATTAACGCCAACAACTTGTGAAATTCAATGGATAACATTTCTTTTGCAAGTATTAAACATGGATTTTCTGCCCCTACAACTCTTTATTGCAATAACCAATTTTCCAGGAACATTGCATCAAATCCAACATTCCCTAAGAGACCAAAACATATCACTTCAAGAAAATTACCATATACCTACGGTTTTTTTTAGTTACAGCCCTTAAAACTGAAGGTATAGGTGTCATATACCTACAGATACAATGAACCATGGGTATAGTATCTCACAAACACAGATACAAACTTTCCCATTCATTTCCTATCTAAATAAAACTAATAAGAAACACTCTATTCTCTCCTTTGTAAGTACAGATGTGCACCTAAGAGGGGGGTGAATTAGGTGTTTAGGAGTTTTCCTTTTTTTTTCAGTGATTAAGTGATCGATTTTTACGTTTAAGGATAGTAAGTGATGAAAGTAAATGGCAGTAAAGAAATGAACACACCAGAATTATCCTGGTTCCCCTTATGACCAAGGGTACATCCAGTCCTCTTTCACACCACAAGAGATTTATCCACTATTGTCAGAAAATGTACAAGTCCCACCCTAGGACCTTTGCTACAAACTTCTAACAAATCTTCTAGGATAGCACACTACTATCTTAGATAAATCTATTTAAAGAAAGTACTACTTTCTTTTTACAAACATTGTAATTTGATAAGAGTATAGGAATAAGAAAGAGGTAGAATGATAACAATCCAAGATTTCTTCAAGTACTTTGAGAACCTTAGTTAAAGATGTGAAAATGATATGCTAGTACTTGAATTTATAAAAAATGACTTTGAGAAAGATTCAGAAAAGTTGTTCAAAGTCTTTAAAGTTGTGTAGTAGGATTGTTGACGTTGAATCTGAAGTTATGGTGTATTTATAGTCCATAAACATCTCTTCAGATTTGTGGCTATTGATCCAAGAGGTTTGAGGAACAATTGTAATGATTTAGAACCATTTCAGAACTGAAAAATTGAATTGCTTCCAGTTGTATTCGAATACGTGATGTATGTATTCGAATACACCTCTTTGTAACGTTCAGAAAATTCAAAAAATTTCAATGTGTATTCGAATACAAGATGGTGTAGTCGAATACACTTGTATCAATTTTTCCACTATCTTGCTGGTTGTATTCGACTACATCAGGTTGTAGTCGAATACAGATGAGAGGTTTTTGCTACTGACTTAGCAATTTTCATCTGTATTCGAATACACTTATGTTGTATTCGAATACACCTTTGTATTTTGTCAAAAACATTAAATTTTAACACTTTGTAAATGTAATTTTAACTTTTGAAAATAATTTTTATGCATATGCAAAGATGTGAGGTTCTCATTGTATTCGAGCTATGGGTTGTATCATTTACCTTTACATTTAATCATCTAATATGAGAAGATTATTAAGGTATCAATAATATTTTTGTGGACTTCTTCTTTTTGAGCTTTTTGCTTTGATCATCATCACCGTTGGTCTTTTGTATCATCAAAAACATGTATTTTACATCCTTCAAACCTAACCGTCATCATTGAAGGCCATCTTTGACCGTCATTGGAGCATGTCAGAGATGATGGAGAATCAAGAATATGTTGATGCTTTAGCAATGTATTATCTCCTCCTTATGCCTTTATAACTCTTATGTTGTTGCATTTCGGTTTCCCTCCACCGTTTGTGAGCACACCACCACCATCTTCTTTGTTCCTTGTTGCTGCTGTTCTTGGTCTTCACATTTTGGGCGAGTTCTCCACTTTTGATTGGACAGGTTGTGTAGAAACCCAAAATCTTCAATTTCGAAAAACATAACATTTATTTTTCTAATATGAGATTTAACTCTTATTGTTATTAATAATTTATCTTTAACATTCTTTATCTTTTATTTGAGTTTGATTTTAGAATTGTTTGTCTTGTGTTGAAATTTTTTGACTCACCCTCTTTGATTTCAACAACTTTGAGGTCTGTTAGTTTAAGATTAAAAATTACTCAACTTCAAAATGAGGGATTTCAGTTTCAAAATTACTCAAATTCTGTCAAGACCCATGTCAAAATTACTCAACTTCTGTCAAGTTTCAAAATTACTCGACTTCCGACAAGACCTATGTCAATGACAACAGTCTTGAGATGATTTATATGCAGGGCGGCATGAATGTGAAGCCATTGGTGGTGGGAAACATTCATACTTCATAAGGATGAAGAAAATGTTGTAAGAGAATGAGAGTTTCGGTTGAATGAGGGAAAACAAGCTTGGATCTTATTTATGGATACTATTGTAACTTATTGTGGCAATCATGTGGGGACTGCAACGACAAATGATTTAGGTGAGAAGCTGCCCTTAAATTATGATCAAGTCTTTATTTAGGATTTCATCCTCCAACTTTTATCTTCTTATTTAGAGAAGAAAATGGGGTGTCAAGAATTTTCTTCTTCACATCATGTTGTTCTAAGCATATAGCCATTTAGAGTCACCTAATGACTCAATCATTGCTTTCTAAGTCTAGTATATAAATTGTTTGCTGGCCATTAGTTGAACTTATTTTTTCTATTAATGTTCCTCGCCATCACTTAATCATTATTTAATCAAGAAGGTGTATTTGTTGTGATGAGTGGATGATAATTCCCTGTCATTGTCATGCGAAAAAAAAAGAGCAGTTATGATAACGAAAATTAAAATTGTATAAAACTTTATTGTGTATTGATTACTAATATTATACCTTTTTATTTTTTGTATTTAATTTTAAAAGAGTTGGGAGACTGATGAGAAATTTACTGGTGACTACAACTTGCAAGAAAGGGATGATGTTCAAATTCTTAAATTGTTTCTAGCAGATGGTTTTGATATGTTTCTTGTTAGTCACTGATGAGTATTACATGATAAACGGGACATATGGACATTGATGGTCACTCTCTTGAAATCAAAGTGAGCTTAACTACCCCATGTTTTCCCTTTCTTTTATGTTTTACATTAAGTGTTTTATGCATTTGGAAATTATTTTGTTTCTTTGATTTGTTCACCATGACTTTGTATAATTTCATTTACTTTGTATTTGTTGCAGGCTTGCTTTTTGTAACCTTATGCCTCTATTTTATTTGAAATAGTGCTCTTGAAAGAGAAATGAGAGAATAGAGAATAGAGTTGGTGGAGACTGAAGAGTACTAGCAGAGTAGCACAAATATTGCATCTTTAATTAACCTAGTGAGTATATAACTTGTGTTCTTAATCACTCCATTATGCACAATATATCATGAAATTTTTCATTGGAATTATCTCTCGTACAATCAACAATTTTCTTTGGAATTATATTAGTAGTATTTCTCATGCTGAAACATGACATTTTGATTGTTTTACGTTTTGCAAAAAATCAAGTTGTGTTACACCATAAATGTCATTAATTGTGGATGTAATCTACAGTTTAAGTTATAGCAAATTGCAATGTAAATATTTTTTGCTACTTAGTATTAATTAATTCAACTCTTATATTCAAACACCCTTGATTTTCATACACTCATTCAACAACTCATTTTCTCTCTATCTTTCTCTTCTTATCATATCACCAATATATCACATCTATCAAATTACTCTTTTCATTTATGTTTCTCTCAAGATGTTTAGGAGGTGTTTGAGTGTACACCAAACATTTTCCTAATTAATTCTCACTAAAGTTGTCAATGAATCCTTAAATTTTTAGAAATAATTTTTTTTATGTTGAATTGTACATTTATTAATTTGTTCTTTTTATTTCTTGTACATGCAAAGTAGAAGCTAATTTGCTCTTGAAGATGGAAACATAAAAATTAAATAGACAAAATTTGATTTTTTTTTTTTTTAGTTTATTTGAGATTGTCATATGCTAGTACGAGAGTCTTTGTAATTATTAAATATAGTATATGCTAGAATGACACTCTTTATAATTATTAGTATGGTTCTCTTAGGTAATTAGTGTTAGTTATATAATTTGATTTGTTTGTAAGACCTTATATTAATTTTAAATTTAATGAAACATTTTATAATATTTTGCGTCTTTAATAAGTTTATTTTATTGTGTATTTAGTTTTTTAATCAGATTAATTTTATAAAATACAAGAATAAATCTTTATAAAGTTATACCAGCAACTAGTATAGCAGCTAGTACACGGTAGGTAAAGGCTAGGTTGTTTGTCCAATGGGCAAAAAACTGTCACTATAATTTATAGTGACAACGCCCGAGCCGTAGGTATAGGCATATTATTGATCATGAAAATTTTGTCCATTGATATAAGTTTTGAGAGATATATCCACAGTTTTTTGCTTTTACCTACATCTTTTTGTTGTCACTAAAAGTCAAATTTTTTGTAGTGTATAGAAATTGATTGTTACATTGTTCGCGACAAACTGCAAACTAGATTGTTCAAACTCTTGCCCATCTCTTCATCAAATATGCTAGCAGATTTGTTCTTGAGTTGTTATAGGTATTTTGTTGGTAGCCTTTCATACTTTTTTGTTCTTTTCTATTACAGAGCTACTATTATAAATAGACTCATGTTGTATTCATTCCTCAATTAATAAATTATGTATATTTAGTAAAATAATATTCATTAAGTACCACGATCCTCGTTGTAGGTTTTGGACACTAAAATGTTTCTGACAACTCTTTGCAAAGTGTACAAAATCGTTCAAGTAATAATAATAAGCACTTTGGTTTATAATATCGAACAAATGTAAAATTAAATAGAGAAAATCCAATAAGAGAAAATGATTAGGGAATTCTAATCACCTTCTTTTCACTATGTAATTATTGATTTACTATTTTAATAATATAACCTATTTGATTACGTCAAATTAAAAAACTAGACTAAGACTAAATTTTTGGCTCAAAATCCCTTTTTGATAACAATGAACTCTAATTCCTTAGGTGAACAGGTTTCTTACTCAAAACATGTACGAACATTAATTTATTAGACAAATGTTAATACTTTATATTCCTATAACAATATTGAAACATGAATATATATTTTGGTAATTTCAGTTATTATAGCCTATTTTCTAATAACAAAATAATTCCTAGACTCAATTCTATGGTGATCTAGCACAAAAAATCATTAAGAACAAAAATATATAAATAATCAAAGACGTTATAATTATATAAATAATATACGAAAACCAAAATTACATAGATTTAAGAAGATTCATTTAATCCCTAATCAATGAGTAAATTAGCTACTCATAGAGTTTGATAGAAAATACATAGAAGGAAGAAAATTACACATAAAGGTTGTACAAGGTCTCCTTTAAGTTGTAGCTACCTCATCCATTGCCTCCAAATTCAGAATCCAAATAAATAATGATTTTCAACTTAAATAGAGGTCTGGAAATGTGTACCAACGCATTGTAGGGGGTCGTGGAGCAATGCGCTAGCTTAGAATTGAATGAGTTGTATCCATGTTCCGCAATGCGTTGAGAGACCTCTCTGTTGCGCTTAGAAACATATAATTGTGTCAGGATGTGAACTACATCACAGTGATTGGCGCAATACGCTCCTACCCCTCCTTGTTGCGCTCCAAGCTTCAATAAAAGGTGATTTTACACTGAGAGAGCCATCATGTGTCTGAAAATATTATGTAACTTCTTGAGTGTCATTTTCTCAATATAATTGACCTTCAACAACAAAATAAGAAGAAAATACTCTGAAAATTTGTTTGGCTAAAAAGGATTAGTAAAAAAACATTCAAAATGATCTAAGAAGATTTAAATTCCTTTTCCTTATTAATTTTGACTATAAAACTAAAAAAAATATATTCATCCTATTGGGGGATAGTGATGTAGAACTTCTCTTTCACACTTAGGGGAGGATCTTCTTGGGGATATAGGGTGGCCACGGCCACCCCAAAGTCCCCAATAATTTTTTAAAAAATACTACTATTTTTATTTTTTGTTTGTTTGAGTAATGTTATTGAAACACAATTTGACACAAATGAGACACAAGTACAATAATGTGTATTAGAATACAAATACAAAATGTAATTCTCTTTATTTTATACAGTATTATATTTGTGTCATATTTTGTGTTAAATTTTATGTTCCAATAACATTACTCTCTTTTTTATAAGATTCATTTTACTTATAATTTGATCAACAAAAATTGATCTATTTGATCCATGTTATTAATCAAATACATCAATTTTTGTTGACCAAATTATAACTCAAATGTCTATTATAAAAAAAAATTGACGGGAATTATTTATAAAAACAACTACTATAATTATAAAATAAACTAAAATTTTCAACCTAAATTTCAAATATGTGATTTGTGAATTTTATCTAGAGGTATAATTATAAATTTTATATAAAGATATAAAAATCAAACCAAATGATTCTCTGATCCCAAAAATGTAACTATAACTAATTAAATTAGATTGATATTTTTTATGAGTTTGAGTCCAAGTTGAACTAAACCAATAAATTCGACCTTTATTGATTTGAGATATAATTTCACATAATTTTAAAATAGATCGCATAATACTCAAATCAAACACTTATCTTTTATTAATATTATGTCAATATTAATATCATAACAGTAAGATTAATAAAAAAGTTGGATTTAATTTGTACGCATCGACAATGTAAAGATATTTTACATTGTCAATTAATCATAACCGTCAGATTAATAAAAACAATTTGACTTTTATTTTAATTACTTTTAAAGTCACACTGATGGATGATTATGATGTCTGACAATGTAAAACTTTTTACATTGATAAAACATAACAATTAAACTATAAAATTTTAGTGGTTGAAAAAAAATAGATTTTTAGAAACTAATTTTTAATTATTAAAATTGTCAACCAAAATTTGATATGTTAGCTCTATCGTATAAGCGTTAAGAGTTTGATGGTCAATGTATTTTTATAAATTTACAATTTAAATATTTTATATACAATACTATATTATACCTTTTTATTTATGTATTAAAATTATAAAAACTTGACCACCCTAAAATTTTTGTTCAAGCTCCGCCACTGTTCACACTCATGTTTAATTTGGATCTCAATTGGTCATTCTTGATATTTAAGATAGTGATATTGGGCAGCTTCTTCATCGTCTTCTATGAATTTCATATTGCGATTTGTTTCAACTGTTATCCGTGACACTTTTAATCTTTTTTTGATACTTGTGTCACAGTCATTCCTTAACCTTTGTTTACTGACTCGCCTGACCGTCTACCGTGAATGTTATCAAACTTGAGCTTCTTCTTCTTCTAACATAATTGATTCATAATGTATCTTAGATATTTCTTTTAGTTTCTAATCATTTTTCACTTATATTTTTTATTTCATGCATCATCATTGTGTTAGATATCTTCTTACTCAAAACATAGGATCGATGTTAAAATCTTTTGGTAGAAAGATGACCAAAGAAACATATAATGTTATTTAAAATCATAGAGTCTATCAATTATTTCATGAAGACATAAGAAAATGTGTATATAAGATATAAGAGGGTTAAGTTATGGTTTAAGTTGTTACAATTACCAACAAGCGTTCAGTAATATTTGTAACGACTTAACTGTCTATATAAGTAGAATTAAAATAGTTGTTCTAAAATTAGGCAATAGAAGACTTTAACCCTGTAATTTGGATAAGAAGTTGGGCAGGGTATGGGTGTTGGCAAAATAGATTGAAAACAAGGTTTGTTTAGCAATTTTATAAAAGTTTTAGATAGAAAAGCAAAAGTGGTTCCTTTTCTTCAAATTTATGGAATTAGTGATCAAATTCAAAGATAAAAACAATAAAGTACATCACTAGTTCTCTTATCACAAAATTTAGTAAGTGAATTCAAGACGAATTTAAATTTTTTTTATTTAAATTGTTGTCACTAATTTAATATTTTATATCATATTTTAACTATATGCCTTAAAACAATTTGCCCAATTGCTATAATAGATTTTGGAGAAATCTACTCCCACCTATATTTTTTACATTTATGGAAAACATATTACTCAATTTTGACATTTACACTAGACATGTATAAAAATTGTTACAAAAAATTTATAAAATTTTTAAAATTTGGTTGATTTCAAAATCTTCGAAATATAAAGTGAGTTGAGATTTTTGAAATATTCGAATGATTCGTACAATTTAAAAATTTCGAAATAGAGCTTATTAGATATATTAAATATATATTTGAAGATTTCAACTTCAAGAAAACTTTCGAAACGTTTAATTTTTGGAACTTTGAAAGTAATATTACATTTCGAAACTTTCAATAGATAAAAGTTTCAGAAATTTGAGATAAACGGAATATTTTAAAATGTATTTTTTAAAATATGCATTTATGAATTTTTAACATGAAAGAAAGTTCATACAAATCTAAAAAAATATGTTTCTGTTGTTTCAAATTTCTTGAAACTTTCGAAAATTGTTGAAACTTGAATTTCAGAAGTTTCAAAATGAATGAAACTTTTAAAAATATTTGGAAAAACTAAAAATAGTTGGACATGGAGCCCTAACCATGGCGATATTTATTCTATCAAGTCAGCTTAACATGTATTAGTGGATGCATCAAGCATGGCAAATAAACCATTAACTGACATTATTTAGATTAAAGTGGATCCACTTAAAGTCTCCATTTATTCGTTGAAACTTTTGTCTAATAGATTACCTTCGTAAGATAATCTGACTTTTGGTGGGATGCTTGAGCAACATTCAATTTGTGTGTTGGCGGGTGTGCTAAGACATAATTACTCAACACTTATTTTTTTAGTGTCCTAGTTTTGGTCGGATTTGGACAGATGTTTTGGTTTGACTTGGGATTAAAAGTATTTTTCAAAGTGAAGCAATCTCTACATGTTAAACGGTTCAAAGGTTTATTTTGCGTCAAAATCTTCAAAATATTTGGTTTGCATGTGTTCAGACAATTTCAAAGGCTCGTAATGAGGTGGTGTTCAAACAAGGTAACACTACATCACTTAATTTATTAGATCGTGTTAAAGTCGTTTATGGATAGTGATTTGAAGCTAAAGCTAAAGACTTTTCTTATGACTTCAATTTATGGTGGCAATACCTAGTAGAATGTCTTGGTATTATTTTATAATTTATATCTTCTTAGTTTTCTCTTGACTTATGTCGTCGAGCTTTTTAACGAGCTCGTGTTTTTTTCGCATTTTAAGCGCTTGTTTGTATATTGTTTTCGTTATTTATCACATGCATTTTGCTTTGAATACCCGTTTCCTTCATTTTCATATATAGGGTTTAGACATTTTTCAAAAATAATATTATTTGGAAATAAATTTATGACCAATTTGTTATTACAAAATGTATTATCAGCTAGAGCTGTCAAAACAGGTTAGTCCATATGGGTCGTCTAGTCCGCTAAAACATAGTACTTGAGCCTAATGATTTCAGCCTAAATTTTTCTAGCGAATTAGTTTTTGTACCCTCCCATTTATTGCTGTACCCCCCCAAATAGTTAAAAACTCAATATTGCCCACACAATTCACCACTCAGTAAAAGGTAAAAAACAATTACTCTCAAAATCTCACCCACACCCAAAATTTCCGGTACGTATATTTTTCCCCAGAAAATCCGGTAGTTAAAATGTAACTACCGGAAATTTCAAAACTGTGAAATTTCCGGTAGTTAATTTCCTTTAACGGAAATTTCGCCAGCAAATTTCCGGTACGTTATTTGTACTACCGAAAATTTGCGAGCTGTGAAATTTCCGGTAGTTATATTTACCAGAAATTTCAAAAATCCGGTACTTAAATTTTTTTTTTGTTAATTTTTTATTTTTGTTGACATAGGTATGGAAAAAAGACAACCAGTGTGTATAGATTTGACTGAAGCATTCACAACCGATCAAATTTTTGAATCACGGGAAGCTGTAATATCATGGGCAAGAGAGGTTGGCCGTCAAAATCGAGTAGCTGTTATCATAACTCGATCTAACGTAGAGACCGGAAAGAGAGGAAGGAAATCTAAATTAATTCTTGGTTGTGATAGAGGTGGAAAATATTAGTCAAATAAAAGTGACTCAGGTACTTCAACAAAAAGGTGTGGTTGTCCGTTCAAAATTCGATCGAGACCATTGAAAAATGCTGAGGGATGGATTATTAGTTTAGTGTGTTGACTTCACAACCATGAGTTAGTGGCTACTTTTGAGAATAATGCATTTGTGGGGCGCTTAAACGATGAAGATAAGAATCATGTTGACGAGCTGACAAAGTATCACGTTGCACCGAGGTATATCATGTCATCTTTGAGGGATCGAGATAAGGAGAATGTGACTAATATCTCTCAAATTTATAACCGACGAACCACATACAAGAAGAATTTGAAAGGACCTAGAACTGATATGCAACATCTATTGAAGTTACTTGAAGCTGAGAAGTATGTATGTTGGACTAGGACTCATGGAGACTCCAACGTTGTGAGGGATATGTTTTGGACGCACCCAGATTTCATAACTTTGTTGAACATGTTCCATTTTGTATTAATTGGATAGCACCTACAAAACCAACAAGTATAGGTTACCATTGTTTGAAATTGTTGGTGTAACTTCAATTGGGTTGACATTCAATGTTGCATTTGCTTATATGGATAGTGAGCATCAAGAAAACTTCTGTTAGGCATTGGAGAAGTTAAAAGAGTTCTTTCTTGCAAACACCCCATTTCCTCAGGTGATCGTGACTAATAGAGAACTTGCTTTAATGAATGCAATTGAAGTTGTATTTCCATCTTCAACAAATTTACTTTGTCAACTTCATACTAACAAAAATGTTGGAGCCAAATGCAAACAGTATATATTAAAAAAAGATATGCAGGAACCCATTCTTGAGTTGTGGAAGAAAATTGTTTATTGTTCTGAAGATAAGGAGTATGAGGAACTTTTGCAAATGTTTGAGCAAGCATGTGTCGATAATATTATTTTCTTTGACTACGTCAAAGACACATGGTTGAATCCTCACAAGGAAAGATTTGTTCAAGCATGGACCAATCAAGTATTACATCTAGGAAATACTACAACTAATAGGCACGTCATTCAAACTTTATTTATTTTGTTTTTATATTTATACTTATATATGATTAATTTTGTCTATATATGATTAAACATGTATGATAGAATTTTGTTTTATTTTTATACTTATATATGATTAAATAATATCAAATTTTGTTTATGTTTGAATATTAGGGTTGAGTCTGCTCATTGGTCGTTGAAGAAATTTTTGGAACACAGTAAAGGAGATTTCTGTAAGGCATGGAATGGTATGAATGACATGTTGAAGTTCCAAATTATTAAGATCAAATGTTTATTTGAGACAAGTAAGGGTCGCAAAGAGCATATACACAACAATCCATTCTATGAAAATTTGAATTGGGTTGTATCCAAGAACGCTTTAGCTGATATTGATCATGAGTACAAGAGAGTCAGGTATGTCGGTAACGACAAAGCTGCATGTTGTTGTACACTTAGAAACACTCATGGATTACCGTGTGCATGTGAGTTGGCACGATACAAGTTGGAAGGTGTTCCAATTCCATTAGAGTCTGTTCATATACAATGGAGGAAATTAATAATGAATACTGATAAAGAGGAAGAACAGTTGGAAAAGGATTCAGAGTTGGACATTACATGTGAGATGAATGTTATTTGGAAACAACATCACTGTGTGCCCCACCAGATAAGATCAAAACAAAAGGTGGTGTGAAGAAGAAAAAAGGCATTAAGCCGAAAGGATTTGACGTATATCGCGACCCTTCATTTTTTGAGCATGTTGATGCATCCCAACAAGTCTCCCAGCAAGCATCCAAACAAGTCTCCCAGCAAGCATCCAAACAAGTCTCTCAGCAAGCACGTATGACGAGTCAGGTTAGAAAATATTTGGACGAGTTTCCTCCTCTAATTCATCCATATATTGTAGACGTAGTTAATGTTAAAGCAGATGGAAATTGTGGATATCTTGCTATTGCTGCTTTACTTGGCCATAGTGAAGAATCTTGGAGCATTGTGCGTTGACAGTTGTATATAGAGATTAAGTCCAAACCTGATTTATATCTTGCGTTATTCAAGGAACGTTTGCAAGAAGTGACTGACTCTTTACTTGTATATGAACTGGGAAACCAACCGAAGGAAAAGTGGCTGAGCATTCCAGATATGGGTTACGTGATAGCAACAAAATATAATCTCGTTCTTGTTACATTGGCAAAAAGTTTTTGTTTGACTTTTTCCCATTGACGGGTGCACACATTATCACGTGATCGTATTATCAGCATTGGTTTTGTTAATGAAAGTCATTGAGTTTAAGTTAAATTGAAAGCAACATGTCCATTACCTCCACTAGCATGGCATTGGAAGGAGCACCGTGGTGATGAGTCTACATCATGGGCTATAGCTTATGCAGGACATCTACAACATTGGGGTTCATTAGATTTAGAGGGTACATCAGATTATATGTCTTTAGCAGATGATTTACACTTTTGTAACAAGTTTTATTCAATACATATTATATGTTGTTTTCAATTAGTTAGTTTACATTAACCACATTGAACAAGATAAATAAGTCTGAATAATAAAATAACACAATAAAAATAAGTATAAACAAATAAGTCTGAATACTAAGTCAATAAAAATAAGTCTAAACAAGTAAGTCTAAATATTAAAAATACATCATAAATACTACTGATAACTCCCTCCTCTAGAAATGTATAAAGCCCTCTCTAATAAAACACGCATGTCATCATCACCCGGTAGTCTATCTAAATCTAAACTCTCCTGTATCAGACCACCGATATGTTGACACCGTGTATACCACTCCCCATGACTATCACTAGGACCAGCAACATCAGTAGGACCTCCAGCATGACTAGGACCAGCAGCATCAGTATGACCAGCAACATTAGTAGGAACTCCTGCATGACTAGGACCAGCATCTGCAGCAACGTGAGGGGTCATCCTAGGATGAGATATCCTATAGTACCACTCGATGTACCCCTCAACAGTCTCGTGTGGATATGTAGCCCGATGCAATACTGCACGAAGGGCTCGAACAGAGTTCTGGTACATACACCATTCAACATCCACATCACGTACTACAAGCATCGGTGGTGTAGGAGCGATATGGTGAGCATATCCGAACTGTCGGATGCACCTCTCTGGTAAATAAGGTACCATAGTGGAACACCAACGAATATGACCAGTAAACAACGATACAGACTGAAACCGTGTGGTAGAGTCCTCGTCGTAATTTATTGCCCAAATAACCTCAAACTCTCTCAAAGCATCCAATTTTGCTCTGTAGTACACCACACTCCCGAATGTTTGTTTAGGAGTCCACCGATACATCCGTGGCATGAAAGAAATCGGCTCATTCAAATCCCTTTTACAGATATCAGGGAAGTGCTCATATATCCAGGTCTGTAAATAATAAAAACACACAAATAATTAATTAACCATATTATCAAATAATAATATAATAAGTATGAAAAATAATATAATAGTACCTAAAAGAGAGATAAATATCCACCGATCTGCTTCGTTACCAGCAGAGTACTATCTCTAAGATAGTCATATAAAACAACAAGTGCTGCTGGTCCCCAAGCCCATCTGCCACATGTATCAAGATCTTGAAACAGAAACAAATATTTAGCAGATACTAGTGTAAAACTTTTATCTGCTAATATGGTACACCCTACTAAATGTAGTAGGTATGCCCTGGCTGCACAATCGTACCGTCCATCACACAACTGTGTAAAAAATATTGATTTCAACCACTCGAAACTGTACGATGCACCTCTGTTAGTCCTAGTCTCGACCACTGCTTCATCATCAGTAACTCCTAGTAATTCAACGGCAGCAGTAATCGCCAGGTCTTCAGTGACATTAGCAAGAGGAGTGAAGAACTCACCACGACATGGGATGCTGAGAAGATCCCTGACATCGTCGAGAGTAATAGTCATCTCACCAAATGGCAGGTGAAATGAGCTCGTCTTTGTGTGTCATCTCTCAGCAAAAGCTGATATTAGATTACCGTCAATCATATTCAGACTACATTGCTGTAGAGGACGTAGTCCAGATACGGTAATCCAATTATCAATCCCCGCAGCTAATACAGCTCTAATGTTAATAAATTTGGCCTGCTTCTTGCCATTTGAGACCACTTTAAAGGCGCGTCTATCCTGTTTAATTACAATAAAAAAAAACACACAATAAATTATAATTTAAATAATGAATATAAAATTTAAATATAAAAAATTATACTACAAATATATTAAAATAAATAAATAAATAAATAAAATAATAAATAATTATAATAATAAATAATTAAAATAATAAATATTATTAACTAACCTCCCCATTCAAGACTTTTACAGCTATGTGGTCCTCATAATTCTTTATGACATATAAATCGTACGGACCACCAGGAAATAATAGAGAATCAGGCAGCTCCTGCTCCTGATCTTGCTGCTCCTGCTGCTGATCATCAATATAATCATTCTGATGCTGCTGCTCCTGCTGTTGATCATCAATATAATCATCCTGATGCTGATCATCAATATAATCATGTTGATAATGATCCTACTGTTGTTGATCCTCCTGCTGATCTTGCTGGTGAACATCTATTTCTTCATTTCTCCTTCTATGTTTGTCGACTGCCGCTCTCCTATTTGACTGCGTAGGAGGCCGAACTCTAGAATACTCACCGCTGATTTTAGCTCCTCTGGTCCTCACTGTAAACAATAAAATGAAAAAAATGTATCAAATAATAAATAAAAAATAACAAAATAAAAAAAATCACAACTACCGGAAATTTCAGTGACATTTGAAATTTCCGGTGAGAAACCCGGAAATTTCAAATTTCCGGTACACAAAATACATACCGGAAATTTCATATTTGAAATTTTCGGGAGTTGTTCCCGGAAATTTGAAATTTCCGGTATTGAAAGTTAACTACCGGATTTTTCAAATTTCCGGAACAATTCCCTGAAATTTCAAGAATGAAATTTCCGGTACGTATTTTGTGTACCGGAAATATCAATGAATTTAAAATATCCGGGAAAAAACCTAAAAAATTCGAACTCACTTTTTCCGGAAATTTCAGAATGAGAGGGTACGAGGAAGGTTGTTGGATTTTACTAAATTTTGAGGGTTATTTAGGTAATTTCACTAAAAAAAATTTAAAATGGGGGGGTACAACAATAAATGAGGGGTACGAAAACTAATTTTCATTTTTCTAAAGGTTTTTAGCCCAATCCGAATAAACCTATTGTTTGTTCAGGTTAGCCCATATGAGTATCGATTGGTCCATAGCCCGCAAAACCAAGTTAAAATAAAAATAAAAAGAAAATTTGACCCCGTACTCCCACAATTATCCCTGTACCCCCAAAAAGCCAGTGATAATATCATAATACCCTCGTATATATTAGGTCATAATTTTCATTTTTACCGGAAAACTTTTTTCAAGTTTTCCGGTACAGAACACCACTCCGGAAAACTTTTTTCAAGTTTTCTGGAAATAATGAACTACCGGAAAACTTCATCCACAAGTTTTCCGATAGTTTCAGATTTTTTTTTTATTTTAATTTTTTAATTATATTAGTATTTAATTAATTTATTTGATTTTAACTATATTTTTTTTAGGTGGATAGGGATAGAGATAAAGACGGCAAAGTTATAGCCACGTACTTCATTATGATATAGAGTTGCCACGACAACCCAAAATTTTAGCCACGGACTTCATTATGATATAGAGTTGCCATGAACACCCAAAATTTTCAATAAATTTTTAAGTGATATAAAAAAATTAATAAAATTTATTTTTTTAAAAAAAATAAGGGTGTGTACCGGAAAACTTGTTTGACAAGTTTTCCGGAAACACGTTCTGTACCGGAAAAGTTGGAAAAAATTTTCCGGTACACACATTTTTCCTTTCTGTACCGGAAATCTTTTTTTTAGTTTTCCGGAAACATCCTTCTGTACCGGAAAACTTGTAAAAAGTTTTCCAGTAAAACTCTGTGTACCGGAATTCTTGAAAATAGTTTTCCGGAAGTGAAAGTGGATTTTGTAAAAAAAAAAAATTGAGGGTATTTTTGGTATTTTCAAAAAATGGTGGGGGTATAGGGATAAAAGTACGAGGTCAATTTTTCAAATAAAAATAGTAAAATTGAACCACTTATTCAAAAAAAAAAAAAGTTAACCAAAAAGAGATCCAACCAACATACCCATCTATGACCCAATAGTAATACTCATTCAAATTGAGCTACATATCGTTTTATAATTTACACTCATTCAAATTGATTCTTTCTTAATGTATTTATAGAATACCATAAAAAAAATTAAAAAATAATCGGCAAAGAAACTTTCAAATTAAAAGAGTTGCAAACAAATTTTTTTTAAATTAAAAAATAATGTTACAAAAAATGTGTGGACTATCCGCCCAACTCGCATCTTGTCTTGGCCAGACTCGAGTAGTATTTTTCAGCCCATATTAAAATAGAGTTTTTTTACCCAACTTAAAAAAGCACACAATTCATTAAAACCGATCCTAATTGGATTTGATAGCCCGTTTCGACAAGTCTACTCTGAACAACAATTAGGATTATGTTATAGCTTCAAAAGGTTTATATCATATAAATAAATTACATCTAGACTGTATAAAAACCAATTTCAACCTAAATATTCAAGTTAATTGAATGTGAGCGACGCCAGTTTCTTTTTTTATTAGCTCTCATTTCTTCCTCTATCGGAGAGGAATAGTTTTAGGTTATTTTATGGTCTAAACTTAATTCTCTAATTTTATTTATTTTTATTTTAATAAATAATTTTTATACGTATTTAGATTTTTTTTTTATTGTAATTTTGTCGACTTTGTTTTGTTTGTCGTTTTGTTGTGGCGTTTTGATTTCATGTCTCGGTATGCGTTTTAGTTTGTTTTAAATTTGTCCTTTAAATGTTTACTGAAATGTCTAAGAATAACTTGTTAAATCAGTACTATATTTTGTATAAGTGATTTATGGAGACTATTACCAAATTTAGCATCATCTCAACCTTATATATGATTTATCAAAATGTGATTGATTTGGTCATGTTAGAGACTCCCTAAAGTCGATATAAACGAACATCAACAAATATTTTTTCTGTAGATCCGTGAGATTAAAAGTTGTAAATCTTGCATTCTTCTTGATTATTAACTATATATGGAAGAAATTAATTTGATTGTTAAGATTAAAGTTTTGGTTTGGTAATTTCTCATTTGCTTTCTAAAATATTTATGTGTTTCGATAGCGTGTTTTATACTTTTGTTATTGATCTTATAACATAGATGAGAAATGTCACAACTCATAATTAATTTGATAAAAAGAAAAAAATATATCCTAACACGTCGAAATGGCTAGGCCATTCTTTCAAAAAAAATTGATGACACATAACATGACTTAAATATTTTTTCAACGAACCAAACCCATTTAAGGAAAATCTTGTTGGACTCATTCTAAATTTAGGCTTAAAAGGCTTTTTCGATGGTATTTAGTATGATCTTTTTAGGAGGATTCTACCATGCACCTCCACAGTTGTACCTGTCACATCCAATCAAATTAAAATACAATTTTACTTTTTTAACAATTTGTAATAAGTTTTAAAATTGATAGTTTTAGAAGTTTCAAGTTTTTGAAACTTTCGAAAATTTCAAATTTTCGAAATAACAATTGGAAAGTTTCGAAAGTTTTTAAATTTGAAAAGTTTCGAAAGATTCCAAATTTGAAAAAGTTTTGAAAGTTTATAAATCTGGAAAGTTTCAAAAGTTTCCAAATATGGAAAGTTTCGAAATTTTTCTATTTCAAAAGATCTAAAACTTTCGAAATTTTCCTAAAACATATATCTCTCTCGACTAGTTAACATATTTTCACCTCTCTCTAAAATTATAAGTGCTATGAATTTTTAGACTTTCTCTTACGATAGTAAATTTCTAAAATCTAATTCAATTAAATTTTTAACTACAGTGTGAACTCATGCGATGCATGCGTAAATTACGTATAATTCAAAATCTTGCGACAAAAATAATTGGTATATATAATATTAAATATTAATGAATTAATTTTTATTGTTACACCATTTATTATTCTTCCAGTGATGAAATATTAGCAAAACTGAGTTAAAAAAGTTAATTTTTTTAATCAATTTTTCTTGATATTTCGTGACGAATGAATATTTATAGACCAAAATTCAAATGGTGCCATAAAATGTTGAGGCAGTAGTAGTAACAAATATTAATCCATTATAAGACAAACTTTACTTACCTCACAAATATGACTATTTTAAATATTTTAGAGATCATATTTTAATTTTAAAAATTGGATTATTACTAAAAAAAAGTACAATTTTAATAATTAAAATACAAACATAAAATTAGTGTTTAGTTCCTAATTTTTTTTATTTACTTTTAGTCTCTATTTTGGAAAGCTTTTTGTAAAAATTGATACTTTTAATTGCTAAAAAAGTGTGTATAAAATCAAAATAGAGACTAAAAATGAATAAAATTTTTTAGAGACAACACTTGAATGATTATAATTTTGTAGGGACTAAAAATATATTTAACTAAAAAAAATTTAATCTTCATTTTGTTATATTATAGATAAATAAATAAAATTGAGAACCCTCCATATATAGTTGGGTTGGATGCACATAGACATCACCAACCAGCTTCTAAATGACAAATGCAATTATTACTTAATAAATAAATTATAAATTAATTATAAAAATAATATTACCTTGTTTCAAAAGAAAATTCACAAGACCACCTTACTTTATTATATATATATATCTTAAGATTAAATAATAAAAGAGTCATGCTAACAAGTGTCTTAAAGACATTTGTTAAGCAAAAAAAAAAAAGAAATAAAAACAAATTTTGAAGAAAAAAATATCATTTTTTATAATCTAAAAATATGAATTACACAATTTTCAAGACTTTCTTTTTAAATTAATTAGAAAAATAGTATTACTAAAATCCTCAATTTAGGTGGACAAATTTTACCAAAGGAGCACCCTTTGTTAATGTAAAAGAACAGCATACCCAATTAATAAAGAATTGAAATTAAAAGAAAACAAACCAAATAAAAGATGAATGTGGGGACAAATTCCCCTACTTTAAGAGACAAAAATGCATATAATTGTTTGCACATCACACTAGTTTCCCTAGAGATTCTACGAATGAATTAACTAAAGGAAGTTTTTCTTTTTTCTTTTTTGAATTAAAAATTAAAGAAAGGGAATGGATATCCATAACTTGGTATTTGATGATTGCGTCCAAGCTTAAGTCCTTGTTAGTGGTACGTTGTTGGTCTCTAGTTGGCACAATTTGGTTTTCACCAGATTGTACTTCGTGTTGGACTTAAATTCCTTACCCTCTATTGGGACCCCTCTTCTATTTCGTCGTCTTCAAACTAGATTGGTTAAGGCCATATGTTTGTGTCAACATCAACCACTCCCAACTACCCAACTTCCCAACTCCTAGGCTTACTACTAGCCAAGTCCCCACACAATATGCACCCATTATTATCAACTTTAGGATCCGTTAAACATAATCTAACAGTCACTTATACCAAAAAAGATACTAACAAACATCCTATTTTTTTACTCATTTAAAGAAATTTCATTAATTGATTGGATTATATTTGGGGCGCATTGTCAATTTTTTTCTCAAACATACTCTTATAAGTGTTTTAGTGATATCTATACATAAAATTGATATATTAAATTTACTATCTTACTTTTGTTGATTCTACAAAAAATAAGGAAAGAGGTAATAGTAAGTAGTAGTATCCTTAAAATAGTAATAATAATTAATAAGGGATTTTTGAACATAAATTTTGTCATTAAAATATTAAAACTGTCAAATTGTTAGTTTGAGGTAGATAAAATTGAAATTTAAAAGATTTTAATTATGAGTATCATCAAATTATTAAATGACTAATCGTCTAATTTCAATTACAGATGTAATATTAATTTTTCGTTTTATATTTTTGACATCGTTTGACATGTAGGATAATCTTTATTTTTTGGTTCTAGAAACATCTCTGAGAGTTTATATTTATTTTTTGCTAGTATAAAAAAAAGTCTTTGGCCCTCCTTATTTAAATATTTTAAAAGAATAAAAAAAATTAATAAGTTAAATTATAAATGATTCGATTATTATAAAGAAGAAAAGTAAAGACCGACCAAACAATAAATTCCCGAACATGCAGTCTGTCTACATGTGAAAACCCCCATCAATCATCTCACTTCATTGTTTTATCCTTTTTCTAAAAGAATCCATATTCTTAAACAAATGAATTATTTTGATATATAAAACCATAATCATACAAGCAATAATTATCACTGTTCAGTTGTCAGTCACATTGCATGTGAAAGGGAATAAACAAAGACTAAGTATGAAATTGAAAATGCCAAGGATAACTCTTGTGATTAGCCATTTTAGATCAAAGGGGATGCACTATTGCATTGGGTTTATCTGCAAATTTACTTAAATATTCATATGCATCTCAGCGAGTACAAGCTTTGGTTCAAGAGAGTATGAATTAAACCCAAATTTGGATATTCCAAGACTCGAGATTACATTCTTTATGGGGTTTTAGAAACCCAAAAATAAAGTACTTTTATAAATAAGATATTCTCTGAATTTATTTATAAGCAAAAACAAAGTACTTCTTTATCAATAAGGTACTCAGTCGACTAATATTAATTAATTGACATTTTGGTTATATTTAAGTCTAAAAAATATATAATTTACTTGTATTGAGTTCGGAGGGAATATAAAGGAATATTTTGACTTTTGGTCTCGGTTACTTTCAACATAACCATAGTATTTACGTTACTATATAAGTCTTTGTCGAAAATAATAGAAATAATATATATACTAGTAGTCTTATTTTCTTTATTACATATGGTATTGATGATGTAGAGGCAACCAATGATCCGACACACTTTGAAGGGAAGGTATTGGGCGAAATTGATTGGGGTATATAAATAAGTGATGTGCTAATAAATGTCTTAAGGTATTTATTAAAGAATTCAAACAGGAAATAAAAAAAAAATTAATTATTTTTTGAAATTTTAAAACATTAAATTTGCAATTTTTAAAGATTTATTTATTTATTTATTTATTAACAAAGTGCTCTAAAAGCAACTTGTTATATAAGAATATATGTAGGTAAGAGATATTTTTTGCATACATTGTCATGTGTCTAATTTTGTGTCAAAAAATCATTACTCATAGAATAATAATATTTTTGTTTAATTGCAACTTTGATCCATCTATTTTTACCAATTCATAGAATTGATCGTTCTATTTTAAAATTCGATAAATTTAGTCATTCCTTCAAAAAAATTAACTAAAAAATGACCATTTGAGATATTCTAAATGATGTGACATGTAATTTCATGATATAGAATCTTCTAGATGCATTAACTATTCATATGTCATTAATTAAATTACAAAAATGAAAAAAAAAAATCAAAGTTGAATGCTAAGTTTTTAGATGATTTTTTGTAATTTTATAGGCATTAGTCATTTTATATCATTGCATTATACCATGTTATTTAAAGCATGTCATATTGCCAATTTTTAATTAAAAAAATTAGAAAAAGGGATCAAAATTATTAGATTTTAAATTAGGGAAATTGATTTCATAAATTTATAAAAACAAAGAGATTAAAACTATAATTAAGTCTAATATTTACTATTGTGAGATATTTGTGTATAAAGCGTAGTAGGTGTTGTAGCTATGAGGTAGCTATGCCTACCCAAATATTGAAATATATATATATATATATATATATATATATATATATATATATATATATATATATATATCAAATGTCGATATGCTTAGATTGAATGTTTTGTCTTGGGTTCGAACTCAAGACCTCATAGTTGCATGAGTTAATTATGATGAAATTTACCATCTTTTTTAAGATAAAAAAATGCTAACAACATACTCTTTAACACACTCTTTTTGATTGATTAAAATACACGAGTTCCATCAAATTTATATAAGATCCATATGTTTTGGTGGGACTTATGTAAATTTTAATCAATCAAATCAGTGTGTTAAAAAATGCGTGTTAAAGAGAAAGTGTATTGTTAACACTCCTTTTATATATATATATATATATATATATATATATATATATATATATATATATATATATATATATATATATATAATTTGAAGCGAAGATAACTTTATTTGAATGGCGTCAATCACTAAAGGAAGATATCTCTGTCAACGAATATTCGAACAGATTCACCACTTTGTGAGAGTCTAATTTCCTTCCATTAGAGTCAACGTCTATTAGTAATTTATACAAAAATAAAAATATTAATGAATATAAAAATGATTTTCCCTAACTTTCTTTTTATTTACTCGTATGGTTTATTATGCTTTATTATAAGAAATAATTGTGAACTTTTTAACGAGTAAAAAAGATTTCGTCTGAAATTACAATTAACACATATATTTGGCTCCTTCAAAATTAAAAATTAAGTTAGCTCCGCCACTTCTCACCAGAAAAGTCTACCTTGGATTCACTAAAAAAATTATATAGATCCATTGACTCCATTTCCAAGCAAAAATATGGGCATTTTTACGTCAAAGTTAGGGTACAAGATGGGCCTGAAAATGAAATGCTATGTTACTGCATTAAGACCCCACAGATGGTTGGTTTATCTTTTGTTTGCAATTGCATTGAGTGAAGTTTTCCATGTTATCCCATTCCCCACTAAAGCATGTGGGCATCACATGCCATGAAATTAGGAAATAATATTTCAAAAATGTTTGGTGTACACCTCAATGAATAAATACACTTTGAGATAAATAGAGATAAAAGTTAATACGTGATAGATTGATGAAGTGTTAAATAAGTGCAGAGAATTGAAAGGTACATTTAGGGCCGGCCCAACTCATTATGAGACCTAAAGCGAAATTATCAGACGGGGTCTTTTCAAAGTTAATAAATAAATTATTAATATTTTTATTTAAAATTGATCTTTTGTATTTTTTTTATGCAAAATCATTTATTAAATTATTGTAATCGATTTCGTTTAACAATTATTTTTCAATCGATAATAAAGCTAATCCATTAAAAAAAAAATTCTAGTTTCTGCTCCAGCCAAATATATAGAAAAGGTTGATATCTACTACAATTGAAAAAAAGACTAATAATTTAGAATATAAATATTTACTTAATACTTAACATATTACAAATGAAAAAAAAACGAATAAATTAAAAACACATACCTTAATATATTTTGGCCACTGACAAGAGCTACTCACATAATGAAAATTCAAAACGAAAAATAAAATCAAAACAAGGAATAAGGAAGTAGGGTCAAGGGTGAAATATTTTTTTGTCGTGTTGACAGGAAAGTTTCAGACGAAGGATTTTAAAAGACATTTTTAGTAAAAAAACAATGCCTTTAATATAAGATGGTTTTTAGTGAAAAAGAATGCATTTAATATTAAAAGATTTCCAACGGTATAGTATCCTCATTCTCATAAATAGTTGTATCGATTTTAATTGGCTAATTAAAAAAAATTTGGACGCCTTTTTTGTTTCTATATATGGTTAAAGAGATTTAATAATATATTATTAGGCCTATATACCGTATAAAAATTAAAGTAAAAAAATTATTTTTTGACGAGGCCTAAAACAAAGGCTTTAGGCGCCTCCCCTTGGGCCAGCCCTGGGTACATTTATCATTGTTTATAATATTTATGGTGTACTTGATATTAAAAGACTTGATATTTTAATATTTTATAACTTAAAACTAATAAAAGTTTGTCTAAAACAATATTGTCTAAACAAATATTACATTAATTGACTGTATTATTAATTTAAAAAAAAATACTATACAAAATTAATTATATTAATTTAATAAATAATTTTTTAAAATATCTAAAAAAAACAATTTTTTCATAACATTTTTTAGAAATTTTATTAAAATATTATTAAAAACTTTAAAATGTCACTCCTTTATCCAATAGTAACTTACCTTATTTCATTACAATGGGCTCAGAATTTGCAGATCAGCATTGGGGTTTCTCCACAAAAATCACACTATCCATCTATCATTGTGACCCCAAGAAGATACCATGAAAGACTTAAGACTAAGAATATTTGTTTATCTACTGCAATTTTACTCTACAATGTGTAAAAAAATTCAATTTTTCCAAATACATAGAAATAGACCGGGACCCTCTTCAATAATTAGACATGTCCAATTTGAGAGAGAAAGATTCAGAGAAATAAAATTAGTCTCTTTCTCCCCTCTACTCCATATTTTGAAGCATTAATATTTTTTAAATTATGAAGTATCCGTATCGGAAATATTATCAATATTGATATTTGTGAGTAATTTCTGTACTTTTATTATTTTATTGCAATTTAAATGTATTTATATATATATATATATATTAATATAATATTATTTTTATGTTGATTTTTTTTTTATTGTAATTAACATAATTTTTTGTTTTTCAAAATTTTACGAGATGCTCAGTACCACCCGTACCAATGCATAATAAATGAAATCCAATTAATTGCGAGAGAGGAGACCAACCACCCCCACAGAAACAAGGATAACAATGTCAATAGAAAAAAGGTGGCATTTAGAATACGCAGATGATAAAATTTGTGTACCATACTCAAATGCATCATTAGTCATTGATTTAAGAGCAACCTGTTATAAAAGTGTACCAGCCTTGGATTTGGAAGGGATTTAAGGTGTATCACCCTTGAAGTTGTATTTTTTTTCTTTTTTGGAAATTGTTAAAAGGTACAAAAGCTAATAATCTTTATTACTTAATAGAAATAAATAAATTTTAAGTGACTATAAAATTTTATAATTTATTTTTAATTTTTATAAAAAAATTCATCAACTTTTAATTTTTCAAATTTTTCTATTTCATTTTTAGTTTCTGATTTTAATATAAGTATTGTCTATCTTTCGTATTTTTGAATGACTTCTTACACTAATGTTTAAGACATTATAATAAATTTTCTTATAAATTTTTTTAACAAGTGATAAATTAAATATTAATTTTCAAACATCAACAGCTTAAAAATGCATATTTAATTTATTATTTGTTAAAAAAATTTAAATTTTTACAAAGTAGTTGTTAAACATATCTTGATCATTAGTAAGAAAATTATTTAAAAATTCGAAAGATACATAACAGTTGATTTAAAATCAAGTGCAAAAAATATGGAAAATATTTTAAAGGATTAAAAATTGACGAAATTTTTTATAAAGACTAAAAATAAAATTGTGAAATTTTAGAGACTAAAAACGTATTTAACTCTATTTAATATATTACTAGCTCCTAAAATAAATATTACTAGCGATGGAAACTTTATTTCATAAAAAATAATACTTTGGATTGTAATTAATTTCTTATTAATAAAAATAATATTTTTATTATATAAAACACAATAATTTAATTATAAACATGAGAGATAATTTATTTATATATAATAATAAGAAATGTCTAAATACCAACTAGAGAGTTGAATTTAACAGAAAGGGCTATACATCATAATGTAGCAAATCAATATTTGAAATATGACTGAAAGAGATATCTATATTTAATTTTCGACACACCTCAAATAGAATTACTTTTGATAGAGAAAATTTATGAATCTAAAATAACTTCTATTATTTTTGCATAAATTTTCTTAAACGTATATAAAAATACAAAATTAAAATCACTTTTTTTAATTTAAACATACTCATTATTTTCGGTTGCAATATATACCTTACTTTAGCAAATGACACATAAATTAATAAATATAGTTTCTTTGTCGAAAAGATAAAGAGTGAAATCGTATATTCACGTAAATACAATATAGTAAAAGAAAAGAGAGATATTTGATATGCTGAAATTTGAGTTCAAGCATGTCATACTCTACACATTTAGGATGTAGGAGGAATTTAACTACTAAATTCTTAAAAAAAAGTAAAATCTTGTTTGTAAACTTTTGTTCTATAAAAAAAAACCTGCACAATAAAAACATCAAACTATGAGTTAATAAATTAAAAGGAAAATGGAAAAAATCGGAACTACCTACTGTTTTTGCTGCACTTGTGTTTGGTGCACAAATTTAGCATTTGTGTATACTAAATGTTACCTAGAAAAAAGGGCTTCATATGAAACTAAAAAAAATTTGGAGGGTTCAAATTGAAATAAATCAAGTTGTATTTATCTACCAGAAACAATCGTGTTATTATTGCTCTGTCTCTTTTTATACAAAATGGTGGAAGGTCATAAAGATTTTTGGAGGCCACTCATTTTAGTACTAATTTTATCTAAGTACATTTAACAGTAAAGTTTTAGTAAAATCTAATGCATTGCAATATTGCTTCACTAAATAGTTAGCAAATATACTAGGAAACTTTGAGAAAATGGATAGTATCCTATATCGATATACAGTGACACTAAATAGTTACGGTTGATTTTATCGTTCTGTCTCATAATTATAATTTTAAATTATTAAAAATTATAAAATTAATAATTCATATTATCCGTATAAAATTGTTTATAATGACCATTAGTATTGCTCTCAATTTTTTTTGTTGAGAAAATCTATTAATTTACTTAAAAAAAGGTGAGCATCACATACAACTTTTTCGTGATCCATATTAATTACGTCCATTCATTTCATCCACAAAAGATGTGATTATTTTAGTTTCAAAAGAACCAAAATGAAACTAAAAGGATGGTTATATGCCATAATGGGGGACCTTCCTCCAAAAGGCTAACGGCTAACTTATATAGAAAAAGGAAAAAGGAAATCTTTTAGTTTAATTCAAGTACTTTAATAAATAAACTAAATAGTTAAATTTAAGTGGTTAACGATTTTAAATTAAAAATAAATCGAGAAACTAAATTTAAATTATAACTTGAATAATTTTTTTATCATACTTAATTTATATTTCTATTAGACTCCAGATTACAATACGGATGACTTTCTCTTGAGAATTAGATAGTCAAGATAAAAAAATATTCTTTAATAAATAATAATAGAATCCAATGGAAAAAGAATTCACGTGTAAGGAAGTATGTGAGAGAGGGAGCGTGGAGCATGTGCTTGGGTACAGTGTGTTATACCTTTTGTTTGATGAGATAAGGAAACTCAAAATAAAGTTGTGATTTTCCTTTCATTTATAACCTCATCTCACGGATCTTGCCTCTATTAAATTTTTCTTGTTCCTCTTATTATTTTTTGATAAATAAATATTTTTCCTACATTATTAAATTTCTCCTAACTAGACATCCTCTGCATAGTATATATAAGGCCTAGAGAATAATAATACAGTACTATTACAAAGAGAACTTTATTTCTTATAGCACCAAATTATCCAAAATCAAATTCCAATGGCTTCTTGGAAGAAGACTATTACATCCCCATTCAAGAAAGCTTGCACTTTCTTTAACCAGCAACCACCAAGGGACCATAAGAAATCTCAAATAGGTATGTCCATATAAATAAAATAAATGTGTCTAATCATATTGATTAATATTATTGATTAGTATCATTGATTTTTATGATTCAACAGAACAAGATCAGAACCGTGGAATGGATCTACATGGTGAAGTCATGGCATGCGGTTATGAAGATGTTCATGTTATGTGGTCTATACTTGATAAATCCAAATCAACAGCTTGTAATATAACTTCTTCATAACATTCATTTTCATCTATCAATAACAAAAAAAATTAAAAAGTATATATATTTGGAAAGTAAAAAAGAATAATAAAAAAGCTAGGTGTTTGATAGGTAGTAGTGCCCCTTCATGATGGTGGTGGAAGTTTCACTTTGTAATTTTTGTGGTGATGATCATGGTGTTATTATTAGGGAATCCACATGATGATTAATATGTGCAAATCATGGTGAGATATATATTTTTTTTTTTTGTGAAATGTAGATTCTTTTCTCTATCCACTCTGTTTTTCACTTTCTCTGCTTTTTATTGGCTACAGAGTACACAATTATTTTCTCCTAGACTAGACAAGATTTCGTGTGTGATGTTTAATATTGATTTCATGGAATTACATTAAATTTAAATTTGTGTTTAATAGTTCCTTTGCTTATCATAAATATTCATACGATTTTTAATGTGATTTTTTTTTATCGGTAATGTGAAAAAATTGTTTCCCATATATTTTTTTTTTTGATGAGGCCTAGCTTATCCATCGAAGAATTATAGGTAATTTATCCATGATGATTTGACACTAATGAAAATTAATCATATGTATTTTACTATTTATATCATATTTATTATTGTATTTTATAAGTCATTCACATGATAAATCGTAATTTATCAACTATGTATTTTTGTACACTGTTACTGTATGAAAATTAAACACATTCTAATAAAATTTAATTTATATAAACTGTCAGCGTAAATTTATCTTACACTTTCAATCAATCACAACTGTTAGATCATAAATAATATTTAACTTTTACTATAACTATTTATAAAATTACTCACATGATTTATCGACTACGTAAAACTTTTGACATTATCGGTGTATAAAAATTAAATTCATTCTAATACGAATTTAATATTTTACATATTCTAATAAAAGTTTTTAAATTCTCGGTCAATCATAACTATTAAAGGTAAAATTCTTTACACATTGTATATAAACTAAGGAGATTTGTGTTTCCAGGATTCAATTAATGGGATGTTCCCCATTTATTTTAAAAAGAAATTGAAAGTTTTTTACCCTTCTTATAATTTTGATCATGATTTGTCGGGGCTGTGAAATTTTTTTTATACTGTAAGTACATAAAAATTAAACTCTTTCTAATACGAATTTTACATATTCTAATAAGAGTTTTTATACTACTAGTATACGAGTTTAATATATTACATAACTTAATAAGAGTTTTTAAACTACCGGTGAACCACAGCCGTTAAGTGTAAAATTGTTTACACATTATATATAAATTAAGGAGTGTTTTCAAGATTCAAATTAATGGGATGTTTCCCATTTATTTAAAAACAATTTAAAATATTTACTTGCTTTAGGACATAAACACAATACCTCTAAATCAATGTATTATATAATCACTCGACCCATCTTGATTGTTTGTCTATTCTAGATATATAGTAAATTTAAATAATAATCAATTATGCAATGAAGTTAATTTATGCATTAATTTTTTACGTAAAATTATATATATAATAATTTATTATATTTTGATTTTTCATGACTAATAATTAAAATAAATACATTTATTATGATATAATTTTTAATAATAAATTTTATTTATCGTGAATTTTAAAAGTTTATAAATATAAATTAGGCCAACTATCCATTAATTCAATACTTTGACCAAGTCAATCATTGGTTTGATTCTTAAAAACACTGGTACGAACTGAAAAGATACTAAAGACGAGAAATGAAAATGCAAGTGCATTCACGATTAAGAATTAATATTAATTAATGTATTATATAATTAATTTATTATATTAAGGGTTAAACAATCAGCTTATTAGTTAAGATTGAATCGTAAGATTATCGAAATTAGAATTTCTAAGTCACGGTTAAACTAATTGGTTAAGATTGAACCGTTGAATCATCTAAAGTAGAAATTTCTATGTCATAGCTTAATTAGGTTAGATTCAACGTTGGAACATTTAAATGATAATTTATATGTCAAGGTTAGTCTAATTAGTTAATGTTGAACTGTTGGACAATCAAAATTAAAATTTATAAGTCATTGTTCACTTAATTAGTTAAGAATGAATTGTCGGGTCATTGAAATTATAATTTTAAGTCATTGTTAATCTAATTTGTTATGATTTTCCATTGGATCATCAAAATTAAATTTTTTTGTCATAGTTGGTCTAAGTAGTTAACATTTAATTGTTGGATTATCAAAATTAAAATTTATGAGTCATAATTAGTCTAATTAGTTAAGATTGAACCGTTGGATGAAAGTAATTAGATTTTCTAAGTCATTGTCAGTCTAATTAATGATTAGGTAAGATTGAATCGTTAGGTCATCAAAATTAAAAATTTATATCATAAAGTAGATTAAATTGCATCGTTGGATCCTGAAAATTAGATTTCTATGTCATAGGTTGTCTAATTAGGTTAGATTGAACCATTGGATCATCGAAATTATAATTTCAAAGTCATAATTAGTATAATTTGTGAAAATATTGTGTAGAGAGAAAAACACAAGAAATGAAGATTTGAATTGTGTTTTGTATAAAAAAAATAAACCTAATTTAAAAACAAATTTTAAACTAGTGACGTTAAAACCAAGAATAAGTAAAACGATAAGTAAAGAGATAAGGAAAGTAACACAAGCAAATTTATCCCGGTTCACCACAAACACGATAACTATAACTACTTCCAATCCCTTCACAATGAAGGATTTAATCCATTAATCACCAACGTTATCACACATCCAGTGAACACCTTCTAGTCAAACTGATAGTGTTCAAGTCTTCTCAACCTTCTAGCTTAGTACGGTTAAGTTGTTTAGAGCAGCAATCACTAATGGACCAAGTTACAACAACATTTAAGATGGGTTTTTGAAAAACTCTCACACAATAATGTTCTTAGAAAGTGTTTTAGGTTTCTCAGTACTTAGAGCTAATACAAGAGTTTTCAAGAGTTTGTATATGTGACGCCAATAGGTTTCTTTCTTGTTGTTTTCTTTTTCTTGCTTATATTTCGTAGTGACGATCACAAATCCTTTTATATAGAAGCTTTGAGTCCATTAGGGTCAAACAGTTGTTGTGATTGCATAAAATCAACATGTGAATTAATAGCTCATATCAAATCTTCAAGAATCAACATTAAAAACTTTTCCAAATTTGTCTTCAGAGTAGATTCAGCGTATCTTAATCGAAATGGCAGGAGGACCAGAGGATGACATCATCAGAGGATGTCATGCGCTTCTTCAGTCAGAGGATGAGTCTACTATGATGAGCATATGATGTTTGATGACTTTATCAAAGTGTTGACTTTATCAGAATGTTGACTTCAGAGTGTTGTTCAGACGATTAATTATATACCAAGGTTATCAGACACAAAATCATCAGAGCAGAGGCGCGTTGAGAACACATTTCTCAAAGTCAGTTACAACATAATAGATTTTCTAGAGCATTGCCTTGTTTTTCCGTTTATCTTCTCCAATCATCAGAGGATGAAGCGTAAGGTCTTTAAGTTTCATGACAAGGGAACTGCAAATTTAATTGAAATTATTAGTGTTATAAATTGTTTTGACAAAAAGAATTTCTATTATCATCAAAATAATTAAGGATTATTGTTCTTCAACCCACATTGGTTCTAACAATCTCCCCCTTTTTATGATGACAAACATCTATTTTTGTGAACAATTTTTCTCTATAATGAAATGATAAATGCAAAGCTATTCAAAGTAAAGCAATAAAGCTCCCCCTTAATATGAACAGGTTTTCTAGAAAAGAGTGGAGTACGGTATTGTGACAAGGAGAGTTTACTTGAAGATAAGAAATTGTTCTAAAAAACTGTCAAAACCCATATACTCCCTTGATTGTCATCATACAAAAAGAGCTTAATAGAGATTTAAAGCACATAAAAAAAGATATAAGAGTTATAACTTAAAGAACAACAAAACATTTGCATTAAAGAGTGAATAGTACAAAATAGAGTGAAAAGCAAATTCTCAAAAGGAAATAAAATCAAAGGTAAACTAAAGGTTATGATTTGTTAATCTAGCTAAAATCAATCCTAAGGTATTTTGAATGGACTCCTAATTCTTGGTTGTATATACGCTGAACGCCTTCGTTTTAGCTTCTAGTCGATCAAAATCTTCATTCTTTACAAACTAAGATGGATCAAAATTAGGTGTAGAAGGAATGGCAGAAGAATCTTCAAAGGCAGACTCTATAGATCCTGAAGCAACAACAGCAGGACCGTCCAATTAAGGTAACTCAACCTGTGGGATGATCATTAGAAACTTCAATGGTGCCAAGGGAGAAACCATTAGTGGTTCCAAATGAGTATAGCGAGAGGAAAAGTTATCTTCACTTCATGGACCATCTAATGTAGTAGTCAATTGCTTTCTAGTATGGTCTCCATGAGTTTTCTGAAAATACAAGACTCAAAGGTAGAAGATCTCAACAGTATGTCAAAAAGCACTTGAGTTCTGAGCGGCCAGATGCATTCTATACTCCATGTGTCACACTGATTTGAGAATTCATTAGGATCCAAAATCTGAGCATTCATATTCCTAATCTTGTTAATTATAGCAATGAAAAAGGTAATGATATGAGTCAAGGTTTGGGAAGCTAAAAGGAACAGAGTGAATAAAAAGGGCTAGTTCTAGGGGTAAGGAAGTATTAGGTTCAAATTGAATTTGGGTGGAGTTAGAAGCAGGTGAGTTATTTGAGAATATTTTAGAGAGTAAGTCAATTACAACCTAAGAAGCTATCTCAGTTAATGCGTGGATAGGTTCCACAAGCATAGGTGGGGATGGTCAGAAATAGGTGTGGAAGGGGTACGTGATGTTTGACTGGTTGTATGGTTAGGTGTTTATGGAGGGTTAGTTTAGGAAGATGATGGTGTTGAGGTGGGGAAATTCAGTATTAAGAGGATATGGGTTTGATCTATACCTAAGTGTTGCAAGACTTTCAACTAGGGTTGACTCAAACATTTCATTTTTGGTGTTTGCATCTAAATTAGACATAGAGCAAGCAACAAAGGTTTGAGGGGTGGATTTGTTGAGGGTACAGAGAGGATATGAGTAGGATTTTGGTGTTTAGTGAGGGGTTCAGTGAAGAACCAATGTCAATCACAAGAAAGGGGGTTTGAATTGTGATCCTTTTTGAGTTTTGATTCATGTGCTTAATTTAAATTAACTCAAGATCAATCTTGGCTGAAACAGAATGCCCAAAATGTTCTTGGTATGTTAGAAGTAAATAAAACAGATTAGTTTGTAGTGAAGTGTGATTTGTGTGTTCAAATAATTAAAGATAAAGGATAGAAAGATCACACACAAAAAGTATACTGATTCACCCAACTTGGGCTAGTCCAGTCTTCACAACCATGAGATTTTCACTATGTTCTTCAGAACTAGAATGTTCTCCTTCACACCTTTTCTCTTGATCACACCTTGATCAATTACGATCTTCACCTTTCAACCTATGAAGGATTTTTACAATCATCTTTCAACCTAGGAAGGATTTTTACAATCACCTTTCAACCTTGAAAGGATTTTTACGAACACACTCAATCTAACATAAAAGATAGACTTGAGTTACTAATGATGTGTATGATAAAAGTGTTTAGAATGTAATGATTCTCAACTCTTGGTTTAAGATGAATAAAGACAAACATAGTAAATGATCCAAAGATATGTGAAGAGAGCTGGAGTTTGCTTGAAGAGTTTTTAACTTGTTCTTACTTGAACAACTGTTGGTAGTTTTTAACTTATTCTTACTTGAACTTTTGCCTTAATCTTCTAATTGATCTTCAATTTATAGATGATAAGAGGCTTTGAATATTCAATTTAAACTTAATATAACCGTTGGACACACTTCCCAAGGTGCAAACAGTCTTCTGAAACATTCTCTTTAAATGTAGTATAATTCTATCCAGAATGTTCTGGATATGGAAAAAAACATTCTTGATCTGTCTAGAACATTCTTTCCTTGTTGGAGAGTAGAGAAAAAGAAACATAATGTTGGGTGGTCTGCCATATGACCGTTGGAACTGTTCCAAATCAGAATTATGTAGAACTTTTTGCAGAATAATGTAAGTACAATGTACTTGCATCCTTGCTCACAACTCATCAATCTGAAGATCAATCTAGTCATCAATTTGGAGACTGTTTTCCTCTTTTGGGCATTCAGCTCGAGTTATGGGCTTGACCACTGATTTGAGCAGTCTTGATACTCTTTAACTTGTGATTTGAGCAGTTTTTATAAAACCGAAACGTTGTTGGTTATGTGTTTTGTGGAAAACGTGGATGAGTTATTGAATAGTTGTTTAGTCTCAGTCCTTTATCTCAAAGGCATGCTGAAATTTTTGCAAAAAGTGCAGCAATAATGTCTTTTCGTCCTTGCTGTCATTTCTTACAACTCTTCAATTTGAAGATCATTTGGTCATTTATTTAGAGGCTGTTTTGCTTCTTTGGGCCTTTAGCTTGAATTATGGATTTGATTATAGTTTTGAGTAGTCTTGATATTCTTTTATCTTGAGGTTTGGACTATGGAGAATGATTTGTTTTAATTATGTCCTTAAAACGAATTAACCAGAATGATTTTTTAATAAACCAAAATGGTCTTTTGATAAACTAGCATGATCTTGCTAAACTAGAATGATCTTGATAAACCAGAATGATATTTTAATAAGCCAGAATGATCTTTTTATAAACTAGAATTGTCTTTTGTTAAACTAGAATTATCATATGATAAACCAGAATGATCTTGATAAACCAGAATGATATTTTAATAAACTAGAATGATCTTCTGATAGACCAGAATGATCATTTGTAAGATCCAAAATGTTCTTCTAATCAATATGTCATCAATCTGGAGATCAATTTGGGTATCATTATGTAGAACATTATGCATGTTTGTTTTTGCAAGTAGTCCTTAAAATCTTGACTTTTAATTGCTCATTAAATGTTGGAAAACCCATGTGTGAAATGCTAACTAATTTACTGCATGTTGCCCTTCCAAAAAGATTTTTATTGTCAATTGTTCTTTAATATAACAAACATAACATTTTGGTGAATGTTTTTCCATCATTCTTTTGTTGAAGAAATACTTCCTACAATTTCTCTTTGTGTTGCTCATGTTGTGTCTTGTCCATCAAGTATCACTGAGATACTTTAGTATAAGTATGAATGTATTAGACACTTTATTCATGAAGAAGCAATAATCATTCTCTTGAATGATTGATATATGATATATTCCTTTTGAGATTCTTTCATTATTGAGTAGATACTTATGAACTTGATGATGTGAATGGCTTCTTATTTGTCCACCTATGCAATTCATGTTCCTTAAATAAAACTTGAGTACAATCATTAGTAGATCACCATTCATAAAACTTAATCATTTAGTTCACAAGGTTTGTTGTCATTAAAATATATATCAAAAAGGTTTTTACCTCAACAATCTTCCCTATTTTGATGATGGAAAACCTTTTGAATAAAACTCAAGTTTTATGGATGGATATAAATAAAATGCAAGAATGTTCATAGGTATGTAAATAAACTCCCTCTAAACACATGCAAGAGTTTAATTCTTAACATTCTAATTAAACTCCCCCTAAACATATGCAAGAAGTTAATTCTTAACATTCTTCATTAATTACTTTCATCCTATATCCATCATATACTTCTATCCCCCTTTTGACATCTATCAAAATATTTGTAGAATAAAAAATGAAGTACAAATGTAGGGAGCAATAACATGAGCATACTACACATAGAAATCATGTGGTTGATCAATGAACTCTTATTTCAAACTTGTCAAATTTGCATTTAACATCAAGGAACATAGCGTGTATGATGATCAATAATCATTTTAGTCCATATTGAAATCAAGATGTGGATAAAGATAACAAAAGCAATATGACATAATTACATGCAAAAATATGCAAGCATTTTAACACACTCGGAAATTAGTCAATGAATTTTATTTTTTTACAAGAAAAATAATATTTTCTAATAACTCCTCACAAATATTATGAAATGAATGTCCTTTAATATTTCAATGTTCCTGAGCAAGACGGCTCTTTGCTGTTTGTCCTCTTTCACAATAAACAACCTTTTAATTTGAACATGATCATGCTTACTGTATGAGGCTTTTTGATTGTTGCTATATCTATCTATTATGCAAAGACTTATATTAAAGCTTCAAAATACTCACAATCATTTTCGACTTCATGGCATGTAAATGTATCAAGATGATCATGCATCAATATTTGAGACAACATTTTCATGATCAAAACAAATCAAGTATGTTTTTAAGAACACAATGTGTATACCTTTTTCTATTTAGAGCAATTTTGAGTTTTTAGGGAAAATACGCAAATCATTGTCATGAAAACTAATCATATATTCTCTTGTTGAAATACTTCAAAAATAAATCATAAACAATGATATATATTTAAAATATGTTTAAGAAAGATTTATTTTTTAAAAAGAGCCACAATATAAACTCAATGTTTTTTTTGAAAAGCCATGTTCAAAATATTATACTCAAGCATCAAGCAATGTACATACTACTCAATATGTGCAAAACAATTGGAGAACATGATAGAGAATATTGATTGTTGGATGATGTTCCTGCATCACAAGTTAGTAATTATTTTGGTACCCATATTTGTTTGGGTCCTTAATGGTTAAGGTATCTTTTTTTAGAAGACTTTTTCTTATGATAACATTTTAACTTCATATGACCAAACTTGCCATAATAAGAATATTTCTTCTCAACTTTTTTGCAACCACCCTGTTCTGGTCTGTGACGAGAATGTTCTGCTGTAGAATGATCATATTTGTTATCATAAGAATATTGTCTTGCTCTCTCAATTTTTTCTTATGATAGGATATTGATTAAAGGTGTCCATATTTGTTACAGTATGAACAATTTTTGTTACCTTTTTCATCCTTTTTTCTTACACAAAAAACTTTTCATAAAGCTTTTCTTTTTGAGAAGATTTGAAACATAAATCATCTTTGTCAAATATCCCTTCTTCAGATATCATGTTCTTTTTAAGCTTTCAGTGGCTTTTACCATGTTGGTTAAATGATTTGTCAATTCATGAACTTCTATTTTAAAGAGGTACTTTCTTTCTTAGTTTCAGAACATTCTGGAAGATGATTTTTTATGGTTATCTCATTGAGAATATTTTGTTGCTTAAACATTTTTAAATGAGATTGCAACAAATCTTGAATGATTTTAACATACTCATCATTCTTAGTTTGTAGCTCTTGTTTTTGTTTCTTTATCTCATAAATTTGATTTATTAGAAATATACATTTTTAAGATAAAGTGTTTGAGTCATTTAGGAGGTTTTCAAAATCTTTACATAAATAAGAAGGTTCATAATAACAAGCTTCATTTGCCATTATACATGTGCTTTGATTTGCAAATTTTGACATCACTTCTTCTTGAATCTTTTCCTCTTACATTGTTAAGTGCTCAAAACATAGATGCAGAGCTCTGATGCCAATTGAAGTAGCAATGTAAATCACAAGAAATGGAGGGTTTGAATTGTGACTCTTTTTGTATTTTTGATTCTTCTGCTTAATTTAAATAGAATGCCCATAATGTTTTGGGTATGTTATAAGTTAACAAAATAGATTAGTTTATACTGATTGTGATTTGTGTGTGCAAATAATTAAAGATAAGGGATAAAAACATCATATACAAAAAGTATGTTGTTTCACCCAACTTGGACTAGTCCAATCCTCACAACCGTGAGATTTTCGCTATACGCTTTAGAACTAGAATGTTCTCCTTCATACCTATTCTCTTGATCACACCTTGATCAATTACAATCTTCACCTTTCAACCTAAGAAGGATTTTTACAATCACCTTTCAACCTTGAAAGGATTTTTACAAACACACTCAACCTAACATAAAAGATAAACTTGAGTTACTAATGATGTGTATGATAAAAGTGTTTGAGATTTAATGATTCTCAACTCTTGATTTAAGATAAAAGACAAACTCAATAAATGATGATCCACATACATAGTGAAGAGATATGAAGTTTGCTTGAAGAGTTTTTAACTTGTTCTTACTTGAACAACTGTTGGTAGATTTTCAAATTGAACTATTGCCTTAACCTTCCAATTGATCTTCAATTTATAGATGAGAAGAGGCTTTGAATATTCAGTTTAAAGTTAATATAGTCGCTGGACACACTTGCCAAGGTGCAAACAATCTTCTGAAATAATCTCTTTAAGTGTAGTGTAATTCTATCTAGAACGTTCCTGATCTCTCTAGAACGTTTATGATCTGTCAAGAACGTTCTTGCCTTACTGGAAAGTGGAGAAAAAGAAACATAATGTTGGGTGGTCTGCCATATGACCATTGGAACTGTACCAAATTAGAGTTATGCAGATCTTTCTGCAGAATAATGTAAGTACAGTGTACTTGCATCCTTGCTCAAAACTCATCAATGTGAGAACAATCTGGTCATCAATCTGGAGGTGTTTTCCTCCTTTGGGCATTCAGCTCGAGTTCTGGGTTTGACCACTGATTTGAGCAGTCTTGATACTCTTTAACATTTGGTTTAGACTTTGGAAAATGATCTTTTTTATTTATGTCTTTAAAAAAGAATATCTAGAATGTTAATTTATAAAACCAAAATGTTTTTGGTTTTGTGTTGTATGGAAAACGTGGATGAGTGATTAAATAGCTGTTTTGTGCCAATCTTTTATCTCAAAGGCATGTTGAACTTTTTGCAAAAAGTGTAACAACAATGTCTTTTCGTCGTTGCTGGCCTTTCTCATAGCTCATCAATTTGGAGATTGATCTGGAGGCTATTTTGCTTCTTTGGGCCTTCAGCTTGAATTCTGGACTTGATTATAGTTTTGAGTAGTCTTGATATTCTTTTATCTTGACGTTTGGACTATGGAGATTGATTTGTTTTAATTATGTCCTTAAGATGAAATATTCAGAATGATCATTTGATAAACCATAATGATCTTGATAAACCAGAATGGTCTTTTAATAAACCAAAATGATCTTTTGATAAACCAGAATGATCTTTTGATAAACTAGAATGATCTTTTGATAAATGAAAATGATCCTTTGATAAATCAGAATGATCTTGATAAACTAGAATGATCTTTTGATAAACCAAAATGATATTTTGATAAACCAAGTTGATCCTTTGATAAACCATAATTACTTGATAAATCATAATGATCCTTTGTAAAAACCAGAATGTTCTTTTGATCAATCTGTCATCAATTTGGAGATCAATCTTGGTATCATTCTGCAGGACATTCTGCATGTTTGTTTTTGCTAGTAGACCTTCAAATCTTGACTTTTAATTGCTTATTAAATGTTGGAAAGCCTATATGCGAAATGTTAACTAATTTACTACATGTTGCCCTTCCAAAAAGATTCTTATTGTCAATTGTTATTTAATATAATAACCACAACATTCCTGTGAATGTTCTTCCATCATTCTTTTTTTGAAGCAATACTTCCTACAATTTCTCTTGGTGTTGCTCATGTTGTTTCTTGTCCATCAAGTATGGTTGAGATTTTTTAGTATAAGTTTGAATGTTTTAGACACTTTCTTCATAAAGATGTTATCTTTAAGATGCTATCTTTAAGATGCAATAATCATCCTTTTGAATGATTGATATATGATATATTCCTTTTGAGATTCTTTCATTATTGATTAGATACTTATGCACTTGATGATGTTAATGGCTTTTTGTTTGTCCACTTATGCAATTCATGTTCCTTAAATAAAACTCGAGTGCAATCATTAGTAAATCACCATTCATAAAACTTAATCATTTATTTCACAAAGTTTGTTGTCATTAAAAGATATATCAACAAGGTTTTTACCTCAACATTCAGATGGTGTTGCAGTAGCTTCAAGTTTAGTTATTTCATTACCAATACCACTACCAAAATCAATATGATAACGAATAAGCTCAGTAAAGGGAGTGACCTTTTGTCTCTTCCTAAAGCTGAGGCTAGCTACATCCTCATTGGCGGTTTCATCATATCCTCTTTTCTTTTGCACAAAAGATACTATGACTTTTCTTTTCCATTTCTTCTCAAACTCTAGAGTTGCTCTCGGCAGAAGGAAGTAGAATGGAGGCATCTCTTGACCATAGTGATACATATTGAATTATTCCTGAATGACTTCTTTACTATCTTCTTAAAAAATTGGTGCAAATGAATCTCCAACCAGGAAATGGGTGTATTAGTTCCACTAGATTGTCTATGATTCATTTAACTTCATTGCTTCATTTTATGTAGTCCTTAGATACAATGAGCCACATTTTGATGACATTTTGGAATATTGGTTACAAATACAAAAGATCCTACTTGTTTTGATGATAATAAAATCAATTTGTGGGAACAATTTTAGGCACTAATGTTTTATTTAAGTGTGTAGTTCTAAGACCACAAACAACATTGTAGGATATTAGGCTATATCCTCGGATGATTTGGCCAAAAAGTCATGAAAATTATGCATTTAAAATTGATAAAAAAAATAAATAAATAAAAAGCGCATCTGAAGCATTAGACTACCTCAGCCTCTGATGATATAAAGCATTAGACTGCCTCTGCCTTTGGTGGTACAAGAAGGTTTGCCAAGACTGCATCTGATTCAGATTCAGTTTTGCTTTCAATGCATCTGTTGAAGTTTGCCCTAATGAAGTAAAACAGACTTTGGGAAAGTATGCCTCTGGTGAGGGGACTTTGGGAAATTCTACATCTTGTGAAGAGACTTTGGGAAAATGTGCCTCTGATGAAGCAAAACGGACTTTGGGAAATTTTGCCTTTGGTGAAGAAATCAAGCTTCTGGTCAAACTATTTAACGCCCATTTGGCTATGATAATTTACCTCTGGAGAAGAAGCAAGCATTTGACTTTCTCGCCTCTGATAAGATGCCTCTGGTGAAAGTCAACATTATGGCAAAAGTCAACTCCAAGAAAAAATTAACGCTTTGGTAAAAGTCAACACTCTAACATAGTCAATGCCTCTAGTAGTCTGCCTCTAGTCATTTACTTCTGCTTCTGGTTGTTGCCTCTGGTCTAGTAATTGTGTATGTGATTGCTCTTGCCTTTGGTCTAGTAATCGTGCCTCTGGTGTTCCTGCCTCTGGTCTAGTAATTCTGAAACCCACAAATAGTTTTTTTTTTTTGTAACCAAGCCTAGTAGTGGCTGATTGTGTTCCTTATCAGCTTAACGACACTAAGCTGAAAGTTGAGAAGACTTGTTAGAACTTGTAAACTTAGTCCGGTAGTGGCTGCCATTCCCTCAACAACTTGACGGTACAAAGTTGGAGGTTAGAAGATTGAACACAATCATTGTGACAAACCAAGTGTCCAAGTGTAAGTTCTAAATATAGTGGATTAAATCCTTCAAAGGAAGGGAGTGGACGTAGCTAATAAGTTAGTAGTGAACCAAGATAAAATTGATGAGTCATTTGTTTTATCATTTTAGTTTTATCACTTCAGTGTTTTAAGCCATTCGAAATATTTTCAAAAACCGGAAACACAATTCAAACCCCCTTTTTTTTGTGTTTCTTGACCAACACTACTTCCTCTAAAGACTAAATGAGGGGAATTCTCATTAGCATAGTTGTGATGAGTCTTGAGTTTGGGATAATCTTAATTTTTCCTGACCCATAGTTGATGTTACAATATCTCACGTACTCATGCCCCATGTTTGGAAGATTTGTCTTTATCTTCTGGGAGATGTTCCACATCAATCCCTTGTGGTATTTGCTAACAATGACATGATCAATAGAGCCACCTTTAGGAACCACACATCCAATCATAATCATGAAGAGCACCTTGGATCTAGGATTTAAATGAACTAACTTGGACTTGACCTTGGGATCTTCAAAAAGTTCCTTGTTCATTTTAGAGAACCCAACTCTTGATTCATATCCATTTTCTTTTATCATGCCCTGATCTAGACATTTGGTAATAGCAGTAATGGTTGGTTGAGTAACTTTGATAGGAAGCCCTAAAACCAAACTTAAAACTTTTCTATCTTAGTTCGCATCAGCAAACCTCCATAACTCTTAAACTAGAATCTCTAGAGCATACGATTGATCTAGGTTGAAATACTCATTCCATCCAATACCGTCAAAATCTTCCACAAAGTCAAACCTGTTTTCAGTGAGAATTGCAAAATCATTTTGAAGTTCATTGATAGTATCAAAATGATCCATATTACATGCCCTAGTGGGTACAGAAGAATTGTTACCGAGGATATAAGAAATGCATAACTCGAATCCATAAGAGAATTCAGGATAATTTCTGTGAGGTTTTAAGGTTTGAAAAGATATCATAAATGTGGGAAAACACGTGAGAGTAGTGAGTGACTTGAGTATTGGTGTTTTTGATAAAACGTTTGAGTTTCTACAAGTGACTAACAATAACTACCTTACACTTTAATACGTAAATACAACACGTATCAGAAAATCATAGAACTAACACAGTTTTCAAGAAAATTGTTTATATTTGACATAAGTTGAATTTTAAGCGACTATAGGCAGAGGGAAATTTGAATTCATTAGAGGTAGAGCATACAATTTAACCACTAGTTCTATTTAACTAGAAGTAGAGGCACACAAGGATTTCAACATCTCTCCTTTATAAATTGAATGTTTAAATTTTTCTTATTAAAGTTAAATATGTTTCAACAAGAGGTTTTGTAAAAATGTATGCCCACTGATGATCAGTGTCAACAAATTTAATGTTTAAAATACCTTTCAGAACATAGTCTATTATGAAGTGATGTTTAATCTCTATATGTTTTCCCCTTGAATGTAAAATTGGATTTTTGATTAAACATATAGCAAAAGTATTATAACAGAAGACATAAATGTTACTCTCATTAATTTTGAAGTCTTCTAGTTGATGTTTCATCCACAGTAGTTGAGTATTGTAGTTGGCTGATGAAATATATTTTACTTCAGCTATAGATAGATCAATGGTTCCTTGTAATTTACTTGACCAAGAGATCAGGTTTTCACTGAGGAATGTACAGCTATCATTGGTGTTTTTCCTTTCTACTTTATTTCTAGCATAGTTAGAATCACATAATCTTACTAACTTGATTCATCCTTATCTAGAGAACATGTGAGATGCGTAGGTGTAAGCATAGGCTTGCATTCATCCATCTTAAATTTTTTAAGAAGCTCTCTAGTATATTTGGTCTGATGAATGAGCATTCCATTTGAGCTTTGATGAATTTGGATTCCAAGAATGAGTTTTAGTTCTCCCATCATGCTCATCTGAAATTCATTCTGCATTATCTTAGAAAACTTTTGACAAAGCTTTCCATTAGCAGCACCAAATATTATATCATCAACATATACTTGGACAATGAGAAGTTTATTTTTAAATGATTTTCTAAATAAAGTTGTGTCATCCTAACCTCTTTCAAAATCATTTTATAATTCAAATTTGCTTAGTCTATCATACCAAGCTCTTAGAGCTTGTTTCAGACCATACAGAGATTTCTTTAGTTTGAAAACATGGTACCATGGGAATTCATTATCCTCGAAGCTAGAGGTTCTTTAACATCTACTTCTTCATTTATATAACTATTAAGGAATGTACTTTTCACGTCCACTAGATATAGAGTAATTTAATTAAAAACTGCAACTTAAAGTAAAATCTTGATTGCTTCTAACCTTGCCAGAGGGGCAAAAGTTTTAGTATAATCAATACATTTCTACTGACTATAGCCTTGAGTTACAAGTCTAGCTTTATTTCTTACTACTTCACCTTTCTTATTTAACTTGTTTCTAAAGACCTACTTGGCTTTGATCGACTTCTTTTCTTTGGGCTTAGGTACAAGATCCCATAATCATCTCTTTTAAATTGATTTAGTTCTTATTGGATGGCCATAACCCATCCATCATCTGATAGAGCTTCGTCTATTGTCACAGGCTCAATTTCAGACAAGAGCCCGACCATTGAAATTTCTTTATAGGAAGACTTGATCCTTATAGGATCGCTCAAATTTCCAATGATCAAAGAGTCTGGATGTGATGACTTATATTTTCATCCAAGCTTAGGTTCCTGATGACTTTGACTTGTAGAAGGTTCTTCATTACTTGTATTGTCAAGTACATCTTCAAGTTTTTAGAGGGAAAAGTTTTTTGTTTCCTCTGATTTATCTGGTTTCTTTGATATCTGTAAATCTGCGAAAACTTCATTGAGCTTTGACTTTTTATGGTCAAGCTTTTTGTCATTTAATTGGACACGAATTGATTCCTCAACAATCAATGTATCTTTAAAGGTGCACTTTTGCCAAGATTCTCTTTGGTATTCAAAATAAATTACATATGCAACCAAGTTCATGATAATCATAAATGTTGGGTTTTATTCCTTTCCAATGTTCATAACGTGTGTTATTAAGAATAAGTCTTATATAAATTCTATTTTGAATATAACATGCAATGTTCACTGACTCTACCCAAAAGTGCTTAGCAACATTCATTTCATGAATCATGGTGCGTGCCATTTTCAGAAGAGGTCTATTTTTCCTTTCTACAAAACCATTTTGCTAGGATGTTCTAGGAGAAGAAAAATTGTGTAGTACTCCATTCTCTTCACAAAAGTTTTCAAAAGGTTTATTTTCACATTCATTACCATGATCACTACGAATAGTTGTAATACATAAACCTTTTTAATTTGCACTTGTTAGCATAAGGTAATGAAAATTGTATGTGACTCATCCTTGTGTTTAAGAAACTTTGCCTATGTCTACCTGGAATAGTTATCAAAAATAACGAGTTCATACTTTTTACCACTAACAAAGCCAATTTTGAGTGGCTCAAATAAATCAAGGGGAAAAGTTGGAGTGGTATAGAAGTGGAAACAATATTCTTTGAAGCAAATGATAATTTAGTATGTTTCCCTTTTTGACATGCCTCACAAAGAACATCTTATTCAAATCATAGGTTTGGCAAACCTCTGACTAGATTAATCTCAAGTTAGCATCACTCAACCTTTTGTGCCAAATCAGTTGTTCTTCATTCATTGATATGAGACACTTTACTTTTTGTTTTTCTAAATCTAACAAATTTATTTTGTAAATATTGTTTTTCCTCTAACCAATAAATAATATGGATCCATCTATTTGATTAATTTCTTTACACGACTTTTGATTGAAGACAACATCATAACCATTGTCACTTAATTGGTTTTTAGTATCCTCTTCTTTACTCTTCTTCTAAATGGAGGTGATTACCCAATTGCTCAAGAGATATGTCATATTTCTTATGTTTCATGGATTTTTTGAAATCTTTCCACGAAGGTGGAAGTTTGTCTATTATGGAGGATACAATAATGGTTTCATCCATGTGCATCTGATGTTGTTTGTGGTTATTAAGAATGCGTTCAATCTCATGCATTTGTTCTATTACTGATTTTTATCAACCATTTTATAATTATTGAATTGAGAAACAAGAAACATCTTACTTGTAGCGTTTTCTTACATGTATCTTGACTCTAATTTCTCCCATAGTTCCTTTGCAGAAATACAACTTTGATATATATCAAACAAGGAGTCTGACATACTGTTGAGAATATGGCTCATGCATATATAGTCATCATTGTCCCATTTCTGCCTTTCTCTTGTTTCTGCTAATGTTTCCACTACCTTTTCTAGTGGTCTTGTGGTGTTCAGAACATACACCACCTTCAAAGTTGTAAGAAAGAATTTCATCTTTTTCTGCCAACTTCACAAAATTAGAAGTCATTTCTTTGAGTGATGCAGTCATTGATTGAAAATAGATTCGAACCTAAAGATTGTTGGAACTGTTGGTAACAATTGCTGCAAGAATTTAATAATGAAGTTGTTAATGAAGATTATATGTAGCAAATTCCAAAGCATGTTGTTACACTAGCCTTTAGGTTCGATTCGCCTCCACCAATTGGATGCAAATGAGATGAACAACGAATCCCTTTTAGGGTACTTTGAAAAACCTTGATATGATTTGCACTAACACACCAAAAATATATTTCAATAGTATCTTACAAATGTTGTCTATAATGTCAAGGCTAAAATTCAGTATATAGAAAGATTGTAGTGGACTTAACAATGGAGGATAATGGATATTTTAATTGCTGAAGGAGCAAATGGTGCTGCGACGTTTGTTTATTTTTAATGTATTGTCTTTTAAGCCAAAAAAACAAAAACTTAAGTCTTTGACTATTATATTATAAAAATTAAAGCAGAAGTAAATTGTAAAAGTCGGTTAATTTAATCATCAAATTTGCAAAATAGAAATTCAGTTTCTTTGCACCAATCAATTTAGTAATTTTTTTTTTAATTTTGCACCATATTTGTAAAGATTTTATATTTTGTTGCAATAAAATAATATTTAAATCAATATTGATTTTGATTGATTTTTACTAAATAATTTTTTTTGAAGGATATATTAAATTGATTAATATTATTTAATTTAAAAGACTAAATTGTTATTTTATAAACTTAAGAAACTAAATTGACGGACCACGGTAATTTCAAGAAGTTAAATGTATATTTATTCTTAAAGTAAAATAATAAAGACTAAAATCAAACCATAAAATAGACAAAAAAAATTAAAATGTCATCTAAATAAAGCTTACGGAAAGAAAAAAATTAATAAGAGTATTTCTTTAGGGAACTAATAAAAAGATTAGGAGCAATAGTAGAAGCACAACACAAGTCTGAAATTGGAGGCGAGTTTTATGAGAAGGATAAGATACCGATAGATAGCGAAAACGGTTGGGTGTGTGTTGGGTTTGAAAGTTGAAAGTGATAACAATAAGTTACAATGTTAGCTTCTTCGCTCTCATTCCTTCATTCTTGTGCATTCCCCTCTTCTTCTTTAGCAATTCCTACGCCAAATCCCAATTCCAATTCATCTTCCTCTTTATCTTTTGTCGTTGAAGCCAAATCCACTACCCGAAGGGAAGACCGAACTGCCCGCCATGTCCGTATCAGGAAGAAGGTAACTCTAATTTCTCTTTTCACCCTTCAATTATTCTCTTCTTTGCTATCAATTTCGGTGTATGTGTCGTTGTCGTGTTGGTGTTGGAAATCAATTACACCGAACATGACACGCCTCCGATATGAAGTATATGTGCTGCATATCTAGTGGATTTGCTGATTGGTTATTTGTTTGTTGAAGAAGATAACACTGATTTTGTTTCTTAGCTTCTGATTTTACTTTGATTTTTATGTATTTGTCAGAATACTGGTTTTGCTGTTTGCCCATTCAATTGTGTTATTTGGCCATGACTAGTTTTCATTAACTCATTTTTCTTTGTTGTTGTCATATTGGCTTTATGACGTATATGCAAATGCGCTTTACGATGCTTCATTTTCATTGAGAGGAAGTTCATAATAGGCTGTCCAGCTACAGGATAAGGATAAGGATTACCTGCCGAGAATGAGGGTGGAACTTAACTAACATATTTGTAAAATTATGAGCTTTTGTGAAGAAGTTTATATATAATATAACTGTTCAATGAAGGAAAGTAACCAAGAATTATAGAGGAGCAGGAATGTAGATTACCTAAAGTTTTAGGATCGCCGCATATTTGCCTCATTAAAGTTTTCACTTCCATTTCCGCTTTTACTTTTTCTTCTTGCTAGTGCTATACTTGCAATGTTGTTTATATTTTAAGAGAATATGGAAGTGCGTAAGTGCTAGTCTATGCATTGTTGAAATGATATCTGTTAAATTGGAAATATGCTATGGCGAATGGTGCAGTGCATATCGATTCTTGAACCACTTTTTGATTTTTCAGGTTGAAGGAACGCCCGAAAGACCAAGATTGTCTGTCTTCCGATCCAACAAGCATCTCTGTGTCCAGGTGATTGATGACACCAAGATGCACACACTTGCATCAGCTTCAACAATGCAGAAGACAATTGCTGAAGAGTTCAACTACACCTCTGGCCCCACAATTGTAAGTTCTTAAGGCACTGTTACAATTCTCTGATTACAATTTAACTTCGGTTAGATTGTTTTCCTTAATACTGATTAAAAATCATAATGATTCTGTAACTATGCATAAAATTAAACACCAATAGCAGAAAATAATGTTTTCCTCAGTTAACTTCAGGTCAGGTTGGCATTGCCTCATGGCATTTCTACATCAGGATTCCATAAAAAAGACACCACTTGAATCTACCAATAAGTTCAACTAAACAAATAAGCAAAACATATTCGATATTTGCATTAGAACAGTTGTATATTAAGACTTTCCTTTCATTATTAAATCTTTGAAACTTCCAAGCATAAATATAAAGGCATTTCTCAGTATGTTTTATATGCATCAATCTCCCTTGCATAAAAGTTTTCTTATTGTATCTGCTATTCATTTTTACGCTTTCGCATACTTATATAATGGTGTTGATCCTTTCAAACTGTCTGGCTTCAGGAAGTAGCAAAGAAGGTGGGTGAGATCATTGCAAAATCTTGTCTAGAGAAAGGGATCACAAAGGTAGCCTTTGACCGAGGTGGTTACCCATACCATGGCCGTGTTAAAGCAATTGCTGATGCAGCTCGTGAAAATGGCCTGGACTTCTAATATGAGCACTCTCTTTGTACTTCATGTTTAAATTTGTAACCCAAGGATTTATGCAATTTTTTTAATGACATTTACTCATTTCTCAGTGACTTATCTATGATCCAGTGGCTGCCTGTCAATATTTATCTATCATTTTTTATTTGTTTAGATGTTTCTACCATTTACAAGAATGTTGATAGGGGATTGCATATTATGGAGTGCTTAATTCTCACATGGAGTGCTATGGAATGTTCGTTGTTTTCACGGCAAAAATGCCTCGTGACGCCAAAACAAGATTTTTGCTGCAGTGTAACATATTCATAAGTGACTTGGTCATTCCCCAAATGCTTATCAAACATCTACACATATTTACGCAAATTTTATGATTATATCAAATATGAAAACATATATTAGGCTGTGAAAATACTCAAATATCTTCCATTCTTGTGATTCAATGACTCCATCAAGCGTAACCTATGAATTACTGTTTTTTCTGTAAGTAAAAACAGGAAGGAAAAAGCACCAATATGTCATCAAAGTAGATATTAGAACATTAACAAAACCAATAATATTAGGTACATGCAAATTGTAAGTCACACTTCTGATAATTTTAGGTTTATTACTTGTTTCTTTTAGCAAAGTGCCTGCAGCGAAGCGATATTATCAGTGCTTCCATGTGGAGAAGAAGGCCTGGTTGTGGAAACAAGTGAAATGAGGGGATATTGTTTCCCAATCTTCTTCCTTTCAGTTGACTTAGCAGGAGTGGCAGCAATGAGCATTATTTCATGCTCCTGTTATTAAATTAGAGAAAGTGAAAATAGATTTTCGATAGTATCATAACATTGAAAATGGGAGGGATAGTTTGAAAGCACAGTAGTTTAAAATTTCATAAGGCTACCTTTTATGATAACTTGCTTCTGATTTTCTGGCAATCTAATTGATTGTCTGATCAACACTATGATAAAATCAATGCTCTGTTAAAAATCAACTATCCCAAGTAAATTCTCTAAGCCCGAAAACTTTCAAGAAGTCAACTTCTCAACATCATCTACTCATCAAAGTTGGATTTATCCTCTGATCGGAGAAATGCAATGACATCCTCTTTTATACCTGTCATCTTAAATCAAGATACACTAAATTAATTATGAAAACGTGTATGGACATGTTTTAAATGTTAATTCAGAATCTTCCACAATAATATCTTCAATGGATATATCTTAGTGTTTAAATAGAAACATCTCTTAATATAGTAGGAAAGAGTTGAGAATCAAGAAAAGTCAATGATATAAAGATTCCTTCCAAAAAGGCCTAGAATACATCAAAAAACAAATGAGTGAAAAATCTTTTCAATAGAGAGTTATTAAAACTGATGTGAATCAATCAAGTTGTTGTACACTTAAATTGATATAGAATTTGAAATGTAATATTCTCTCAATGAGTTAGAATCCTAGAAATAGACTTTGTGTCATTTTAGACACAAACTTGAACTGACGTAAATTAGTCCGATAGTTGCAATAACTTTTTCATCCATAGGAAGTACCTGAAGAGGTGTAAGAATATTGAAACACCTCAATGATAGCTTGCTAGGAAGTTGAGAAGACTAGAAATGGTTCTAATGGTGACATCCTAGAGAGGTTAAAGAAGAATACTCAAAGTCTGAAGAAGCAAAGTAAATAATACTTGTATGCTATTGTTTAATAGTTGATTAAGTCCACGATTGTACTGAGACAAAATCTCTCTATAAGGGGAGGACTAGATGTAGCAAGTGTTTGTTGTGAACTAGTATAAAATTATTTGTGTCTATTATTTATCTCTACTCTGTATTTCATCAAAGTTCTTTAAGATTCAACTTTATTTTAATTAGGTTGTTTTATAATCATAAGTTGAATGTTTTGATAAAGAACATATCCATTTATTTAAGCAACACAAATAGGTTTTAGAAATGGTAAAACACAATTCAAATATATTTTTCTTGTATTTTCCATCACCTTCAAAAGCAACAGGTATTCAATTTTTCCCAAGATAGGGTGTGGAAAAAGCTGAAGAGTTGGAAATAATGATTTTTATCAACGGGAGGGAGAGAAGTATTGATCGAAGTGGATAGTTCAAGCATGATTAGTAAGTTCTGATGAGGTTATGTGAGCATATTGAAACATGATTAGTAAGTTCTAGTGGGGTAGCAAACAAAGTGAGCGCAAAATTCATTGGATTAAATGGAAGACATTATGTAAGAAAAAAAAAAAGAAGGGTGGGATGAGCTTTAGAACATTCTATGATTTCAACTTTGCAATGTTTTCTAAACAAGCGTGGCGTGTCATGCATAATGAGGATTTATTGTTCTCACATGTCTGAAAGCATGGTATTTTCCTAGAAATAATTGCTTGAGAGCTTCAATTGGTTATTGTCCAAGCTATACATAGAGAAGTATTTTGCATGCTCGTTTGATGTTATTGGACTCCTTATCAAAATGGTCACAAGATTTGATCTCCTAAAACTCCTAAATGTGATATCATGTTTGTTTCAGATCTCTTACATCACGATATTCAATATTGGAATGCTTCTTTATTTAATGAACTTTTTCTTCCTTTTGAAGTTCAACAAATTCTTCAGTTGTTACTTTCTTTCTCTCACCTACAAGATGAGTTTTTGTGGGGTGCTTCACGGTTTGCTACTTTTTCTAGGAAGAGTTCGGATCATTTCTTATAGGCAAGACGTTAGGTATCTACCTCTCATATTTAGTGCAGATTGTGGAGAAAAAAAAAAATCAAAGACACACTCATTTTGTTTGGAGGATTCTACATGCAAAAATTCTAATAAAAAAAATGATATTTTAAAAAGAGGAATCAAATGTGAGCCGTTGTGTGTTTTTTGTGGACAACATAATGAGACAATTTTACAACTCTTTATGGTGTGTCACCATTCAAAGCAGATCTGATTTGCTTCTCCTTTAGGTCTGGTATTTAATTATCACGATTCCAGGTACGTATCATTTCAGGAGTGGTTGGAAAGAACTATCATTGATGCAATTGAGAATGTGATTGTACATGTGCTAGCTTTGTGTTATGAAATATGTTGTGCTAGAAATAAAAATTGTTTTGAGTTCAAAAGGCACACAAATCCATTGTTAATTTTAAGAGTGATGATGCAGTGCTGTTCAAGACGCTAAATGTAGGTCTCATTTTGCCTATATCTGATTTCCGTTGGACACTCTCATTTAGTGGTTGTTATAAGCATAATATTGATGCAGCAAGTCCAATAGAGGGGATAAGTGGCATATCGATGTTGTAGCGAGAGATGCGGATGGTGTAGTGGTTGCTTCTAGCTGCTCGCAAATCATTTTATTACTAGATTCAAAGGTAACTGAAGCTTTAGCCATACGAAAAGGTTTAGAATTTGCAAAAGATATGTCTTTCTTGAATCTTACAGCGGAATCAACTACTTCAAATGTGGTCGTAGCGTTGAATGTTCGTCAACAATCTCTCACTTATATTGGGGATTATATTAGTTTTAATGTTTGCTTTCATAGTTTAAATTTTTTACATGTTAAGCGTAAGGCCAACCAAACTACTCATTATTTAACTAAATATGTTCTTTATATTCCAGATTGTATGTGGATTAAAAAAACTCCACCTTGTATTTTTGCTATCTTGACTTTTGATTTCTTGCTAGAATTTTTTCAATAAAATTATCTTTGACATCAACAAAAATAATAATAAAATTTCCTGTTTTCCTAAATACTGATTCCATTTCCATAACAATGCATAAAATTAAACACTGATTGCACAAAAATGAGACAGATGTATTACTGCTGCATGTTGTCGTGAGACTCCATTTTTGTTATCATCTTCTCCATCAATCAGTAAATTTATTGGACACTAAAAATACTCAAATATCTTCCATTCTTGTGATTCAATGACTCTATGAGTTACTCTTTTTTGTTGGAAAAAGAAAAAACGGGAAGGAAAAAACACAAAGATGCAGTAAAAGTAGATTTTGGAGCATCAACACAACATCGACAATTAGTTGTCTACAAACAGTCAAAAATACATGCACAAGTTCTTGTAGTTTTAGTAGTTATGTTGTAGGTTTAGAAGTTATGTCTTCAGAGAACATAATTTAATGACAGTTACATAAGTTCTTGTAGTTCTACATGCATGCACATTATCTCCAACACTGACACAACATAAAGTATAACCAACACCAGAATTCTGCTCAAGAGGCAGATATAGTTGGTTGAAATTCCTCATCTGGTCGTTTCAAGGAAAACGAATCTGGCGAATTGTCGGCACATAAGTTGTTCTCTAAGTTGTCAGCCACCTTTGTTGATGGTGAGGAAGGATAAGGGGCTTTACTACCCAACCTGTAGTAATGAACATAAAATTTAAACTCTATAATGATTACTTACAACCATTAAACATGGAAGGTAGGTATAGTACCTGTCTCGCCGCTTCTCAAGAAACCTTTGAAGTGAATGTCTGCGTGCTATCGGAAATTCTAAAGAGAAAATATCACAAAAAATAACACGAGAAATATAAATTGTCGTGACATTAAGGGTCTTTTTGGTTCAAAAGGTTATTAAATAAAAGAAGACAATTATTTGAGAGATTATCATCTAAATCAGTGTAGTCAATAGCAGATTGCGGAAAATAGTGGATTGTTCAAATCCTGCCACAATGCAGTGCTATAGCGTTGCTATAGACGCTATTTAACAATACTTCGTGCTAAATAGTGTATTGTAGAACAATAGCAATTTCCCCAAATTTTACTACAAAATAGCACTGCTATAGGCGCGATTTGACAACACTGGTCTAAAGGTTGAAAAATAATGGGAAAATTCACACCTTGCAGCTTGCAGATAGAACTATTCTTTTCAGGAAAGCAGAGTGCCTGCGGCGAAGCGATATTATCGACCGTTCCATGTGGAGAAGAAGGCCTTGTGGGAACAGGTGAAAAGATGGGAGATTGTTTCCCAATCTTCTTCATTTCAGTTGACTTGGCAGAAGCAGCAGCAATGAGCATTATTTCATGAACCTGAAAGTAAATTAGAGAAAGTGAAAATACGATTACGGCTGTATCATAACATGGAAAGTGGAGGGCTAAATTGAAGGCACGACTGTTGTAAGTTTCGGTTATCGTCTCAAAGTGCAGTTTAGGGCTACCTTTTCTGCAGGTATTCCATCATAGATACAAATACTCCCATTATAGAAGATGGTAAGTTGACTTGTATTAGGAATCACTGCATTCAATCCAGATGGTGGCATCGACCTAAATGAGAAAAAAGTAATTTTAATAATTATAATAATAAAAATAACCACAACAATAAAAAAGCAAACAAACAAAAAACATAATAGCATAGACAATGTTGTTACTTAACCATTGGAGCTCATAAAATTGTACAATTTGAAGATAACTTGATAGTGTTTGAAAAATTTGACGGCTTATGACGGAAAGGCCAACCATGGAAGATATTTACCTAGGTTATGGTTTTCATTGATTTAGAAAAAGCTCACACTAGTGCTAACAAACTGAGATGTCATCACAAAGAAGTTGGGTGGGTAATCTTAGAGTTTGGGTTGGACCTAACACAATCCCACAAAACCAGCTTGTAGTTGAAGACTACCTACCTCTTATATACACTTTGTCAGACCTTATCTCATTCGATGTGGGACTCTTAACACACCAACAGCCTAAAAGTAGTAACAAGTGTAGATGAGATTAGAATGTTGAGTGTGTATAGAAGAAATGATGAGACTACAAATGAATGTATCTGATACAACCACAAAGAGGCTCTAGTGAGAAAAGTAGTTCAAAGTAATCTTGAGTAGAAACCATTAAACAAGGCCATAGGTGAAATGTCCCGGACACCAAAAAGTACTATATTTTTGGGGAGTTGAGGCAAAGGGTAATTTATAAATATCTGTTATCCTCAACCCAATGACTCGTCTTTTAACTGAGGGCAAAATTAGGAGAGGACAATACCTCAAAAACCGTGCGCCCATTAGACCCTAAACCTCGACCGAAGACTACACAGAAAACTATGAGTGCTTACATAAGACCCAAAGCGGATAACCCCGAGAAAAAGGGGTATGCTCTTCATCCCCTTTGTCTCAACAAGGGGGCTACAGTTCTAGTACATCAAAATATCATTGTTTCAAATCAAGGCAAAGCGTAGTTTATAAACATCCACTCTCCTCAATCTACTGAAGTGTCTTTCAACTAATGACAAAACCGTGAGAGCTTACATAAGACCAAAAACAGACAATATCCCCGAAAAACGGTGGAGCTCTCCAAACACTAAACAAGTTTTACTGAAAAAATCATTTTTCATAAAGTCAAATGGCATCTATAAACTATGTAGTAGATCACAACTAGTAAAATACTAGGATCATTCTAATTAACAAGTTCCCTCAACTTATTAGAGCAATTTTAATTTAGAAAACTAAGGGTTACAATTTAGAAGCATATTTGAAGTCATCTCACAAAAGTTAAAACCATAAAGCACAAAAATTGGAAAAGAAACACCATAGATTATTGTGCATCCCATGTTTTTTTTGGCATAAATTTTTTTTTGAAAATTCAACCAAAATTAAAATAACCAAGCTAATGGGTAGTTTTCAAACAAAAAAAAAATGGAAACAAAAAAATGGGTCTTGCGGGAACATACATAAAAAGTGAGACACATAAAACATCAGTAATCAAAGACTATTTTTTTTGGTGAAAATATCAAAGACTTACTTGTTTCCTGAGAGATTCATCATTGACCCATCACACATATTGGAACTAACGCCATCAACACAATCAGCAGCGATAGGAGAAGATTCTAGAACCATAAACTGCTCTGGCTCAAGCTTCACAGTGACACCATCCATTTTTTGAAGAACCCCACAAATGGATCACAAGAAGTCAAGGGAGAAGAATAATTTGAAGGCAACAGTTTTAGCCACAAATTTTGCAAAGTCTTTTAATTTCAATGGTTTCGGAAAGCTGGTTTGATTCCCTTTGAAATATTATATTCGTAGTGACCAAACCACAATCATTGCCGGTTACTTTAAGCAACATGTGTTTTTTGTAGTTATATATATTATTGCTTATGTTCCTTTTTTAGTTTCTTTGTTTAAATCTTGTCTGTTCCTGACTACAAGTTACAACCTCGTGTCCACTTTGACCTTTCAAGTATGATTTAGCTAGTTCTTGTTTTTATAAATATATATTAATAATTACTACCTCTATTCTTAAATATAAATTGATATTGAAAATTTTCTTTATTTTATTTATAAGATTTTTTTAAAATTTTTCAATTGCATTAAATATTTTTTATTATATACATTTAATTATTTTAGGATTTTTTTTAATCAACAATAAATACTATAATAAAAATATTAACTTATTCTCTTTCTTAAAAATAAAATTGTAAAAATAATATTAATTGTCAACGAATTTAATACTATTATCAATTTTCTTATTTTCGAAAATTTAATTAAAAAGTCTTATATTTAAAGAAAAAGACAATAATAACTAATTAATATAAATTAATATATGAACTAGTTGATAGTTGTTAAATTAATTGAGTGTTTGGTAAAATCAATTAGCTTAAAAATGTAAAAAGACAAAAGGACATCTATAAATAAAAATAAATTTTATTAATTAAGGTTTAAAATATTTTAAAAGTATAAATTTAAATTTTATTTTTTATTAATTTAAATTTTATCAATTAAGTATATTTTTTT
>JBBPBQ010000003.1:17035988-17130975 GCA_037974755.1 Cicer yamashitae
TTAAATATATATATATATATATATAAGTTTTTATAAATAAATTTTTTGTTTAAATTATTTTATCTTTTTAAAATTATTTATTTTTAATTATAATAAATAAAATATAAAGAATAAAAAAGGATTTTAGTTAAACAATAAAAATAAAATTAGAAAAAAAAATGATAATCTATAAACTTATAACTACTTGAATTAATTTATTATTAAACGTTATAAACTATAAAAAATGACCGTTACCTAACAGAATTTACGGCTTAATATAAATTCGTTTTGTTATTGCCGCAGCTATATTGTTATATATAGTGTTAGGAAGAGCTTATTTTGAATTTTTGGTATTGGAAGAGCCATATTGTTATATATAATGTTAGGAAGAGCTTATTTTGAATTTATATATTATATATGAATATAACAAACGCTTGTTTATTAAGTATTCCAAAGAGTTTATTTGTAAGTTATTCTATATTTTCACGTTCTCCTTTAATTGTCATAAGTTATTTTAAATTTATGTATCATTATTATCTTTTGGAGTTTTCTAAGGTGGTACATTTTTAAAGGGTTTTGAACTCAACTTCTTCAAATTTTTATCTTCTAGTTCAAACTTGTTGAGTAATCCATCCATCCATTTTGATATAATTGTTTTCTTAATTAATAAATTAACAACGGTTTTGTGAATCAAAAAGTTATTTGTAACTTTTAGTACTTTAAGAAAAATTATTTCATAGAAAAAAAATATATCATTTCATTATTTATAAACATTGTAATGATTTTTTAAATATTTTTGTAAAAAATTATTCAACATTAACAACTATTAGCAATAACAAATCTCGAAATTTCAAAAATATTATTTCGTTGACACTTTTGATAAATGATATATAGTTATTATACAATTTTTAAAATAATATTAAATAGTTTTTATTAAATAATAATTCATTTAACTATTGATTTAAAGATCAAATGTACCGATACATATTGATTTTACACATGTATTGTAGAATTCCTCTTATTTGTGTAGAAATGATTTATTTATAAGTTATTATTTTATAATTGTTTTTGATTAAAATATGTATCCAAATGCCCCACTAATAGCATAGTGGTCATTGTTAGATTATATATATTATATTGGAGATAGTTTAGTCTTTTGAGGCTTTAGGTTATATCTTATTATTTCATTGTATTGTAAACACTTTTGTATTTTACTGGAAGTCTATCCTCATTTCTCTTTTTCCCTTCACACTCTTTCTCTATGATTCTATTTTTTTCATCACTAAAATTAAGGGTGAAGGGATGCACCTTCAGTCCAAGGTAAGGAAGGCCTTATGGCTCACTAAACACTTACAAAGAGATTTACATTTTTCTCCCTCCAATAGCACCAACTGGGATCGAACTTGCAATATAGTATCAAAAAGTTTGGGATCTACTATAAAGGGAATTTTTTAGGGCTCGACACTCCTTCTTAGTTCTGGCGTGGTTGCAAAAAGACATGCTACCTGTAGTGTAACTCATGAGATCCTTCTTCAGTTGAAAAACTTCAGGTCCATTGTTCAGATTTCATTGGCAAAGGTGGAATAGATCACACTAGCTTGTGTAATTGTAGGGTTCCCTATAATAGACTTAGTATTTTAATAGATATCAAAACTAAGTTTATTTAGTTAGATGCTAAATGTATGCCTTTGTTGATTTTCATTTATCAATCATTCACAAATGCATTTGAATCAGGAAAAAAATAGTTACATGAAAATCATATTTTATCGAGCATAAACTTAGTTGCATGATAGGTACATGTTGGAACACATTGAAATGCATTAAAATTCTTAACTAATTTTTAACTTTTTAAATTAACTCACAAGTTTGTAAGTTGATTTACAGAGGTCTTGAACTCATTCTTGATGTTCTGAGAGACTTTGTGAACCGACTTATACAAATTGTGAATCGACTAACACAACTTCAAGAGGTTTTGTAAACCAACTTATACAAATAATGAATTGAGTAACACAACTTTGGGAGATTTTGTGAATCGGCTCACATACCTAAGAATCGATTCACACTAGTTTAGGACGAAAACTTGGACTTTCAAGGCTCATGGGAGCTGATTCACACAATCTACAAAGTTAGTTTTTGGCAGTTACAAAGTAGTTATTTCAGTTAGAATGCATTAGACTTTGACCAACTAACTCATGACTCTTTATATACTAATCTAAACCTTTATTATTATAAAACCTATTCCTAAAGTTTCATGCATTCAAGATCATAATCTAGATTAAAATCTTTTTATGATTGAAGTCGTGATTAGAATCTTTTGCAAAAGATGTTGATTAATTGATTCAATCAATCAACTTACCTGTAAAATTAATCTCAAATTGAAACGAATTATACTAATTGATGGAAAAACTTAATCAATGGAAAATTCAATTAAAAAGCAATTCATAATAATTGAAAATTTTCTAAAATAGATTTTCAAAATGCATTCAGTATCATTAATAGATTTCACAAACAAAATTTTCCACACTTAAGTTTTTATATCTAAAATAGAAAGATTTAATTATAGTTTTGATCCCCTTTTTTAACGATTTGCGAAATTGGTTTATCTATTTTAAAATCTAATAGTTTTGGCCCCTAGTGCAGATTTTTCAACTAAAAAATGGTGATGTAACATATTTTAAATGGCATGATATGCGATTACATGATGTAGAATTATTAATACCCATGACATTGCAATAAAATGTTCTAGAAATATTAGTTTCAAATTATGAAATTATTTACTTTTGTAATTTAATTAATAACTTATAAATAATTAATGCATCTAGATGGAAATACTTAATGTGATGTAAGTCACATCATTTTAAATACGTTAAATAACTATTTTTTAGTTAAAAAATATGAGTGGGGGACTAAAAAAGTCAGATTTTAAAATAGGAAGACTAATTCTGCTAATTGATAAAAATAGAGTGACCAAAATTGCAATTACGACAAATAGAAAATAGTTGTAATTGCCTCCAAACACCAAGATCAAAATCAATATGAACAAACACATACATGAATTAAAGAGATAAGGGAAAGGAAAAATCACACCAATATTTATATTAGTTTCTATATATGCGTCCTTAATATATCCAGTACATAAAGTTCTTGTTCAAAATGAATGATAGTTTTTTTCCTTTATTCTAATATGAAAGTTACTAGATCCGCCGACAATTGTTTACATAGCTTTGTTCATTAATTCCTTATACTCTAAACACTAAAGAACCATATTTGCTAAAAATCCTTTAAGAATAATCTGAACCGCTATCTCCAAGATGAAGAACCCCTTCAAACCTACAAGATAGAATCACTCTAGAATAATTACAAACTCTAGCACTAAAAAGAACCTCCTTTTCAACTCTTACATGACGCAGCCAATTGAACCCTAATCGTTCACCAATAGAACAATCGTTCCATACAAAAGATACCCGACCTTTGATATTTATCTCTCAATAACTCAATCACACAAGAAAAAAAATTTGAAAAAGTTTATAATTTTGATATAACATTTGAATGAATGAATGAAACACATGTATGAGTCGATTCAAAAGTTTTCAAAAAACCAAGATTTGAATATTGAATTGTATGAATCGATTCATGATATGTGTAAGTTAAATTATCCACTTGGAGGAGATTTGGTATTTCGAATAACACCCCAGGTAAGTTGATTCACTTTTTCCAAGCATCCTGAAATTATTTTAGGCCCTTTGTAAGTCGATTCACATGTATGAGTCAATTTATGAAGTTAAAATTCACTTTGAAAAGATTTTTAATGTATTGCATGACTTTCAAACATGTTTGTAGCATGCACCTAAAGTTATGTATGCTAAATTAAAGTTGTAAAATGGTTTTTCTTATTCAGAACATTTGTGGATATTGAGAATCGAAGAATCAACAAAGGTACACAAAACTATCTAATTAAAACATAGTTTTGGCATACGTCAAAACCCTAAGGGCCCGTTTGATGGACATGATAAGAGATATGATAGGAATAAATTATCATATCATATCTGAATCCAGTGTTTCATGAACCAATAAGATATGATAAGTTAATCCAGAATTCTATCCTATCATGTCTCTCTAGTTGAAATTTATATCCTGAATATGGGATGGGTTAGAAACCAGCAGGATAGGATAAGAACAATAATTTATTCAATTACCCTTATAAAATATAATTTAAAATATAAATTGAAATATAATAAAATACATATAAAAAGAATTTATAAAATATAATCTAAAATATAAAAATGTAAATCTAATCAATTAGAAAAATAATTAATAGAATCTGATATTAAACTTAAAAATGAAATATTAATAATTAATTTAAAAAATGTTTATGATTTTACACAAGGGTAGTTTTGTGTTTTTATATAATTTAATAAATTAGTATTCACAATTATAAAAATGTGAAAGCTAATTGAAATTTTAAAATAAATATAATTTGTTTACAAGGTATTTTTGCCATTTACATATAATATATATCTTTACTTACATTCTAACAAATAAAATATAATTATTTGGTTACTCATGATTTTGTTTTTAAAATTTAAATTGTTTATTTAGTAGTGTCAATGGATAGTTTTAATATAAAATTATTTCATACTTATTTATTTTTTGTTTGTTAATTTATAATATTTAAAATACAATAAGTTAATTTGAAATAAAAAAACTAATATGTAATTGTTCACAATGGTAATTTTGTTATTTAAATATAATATATATTATATCATATTATGATGAGATGTATATTAAATACACGCCAAAATAAAATGTTATCATGTTGGTTATCATGTGTGTGTATCAAACACAAGATATGATAATGTTTATCTTGTCACTATCCTATCATATACTATCATATCTTTATCCAACTTTATATCTTATCCTGTCTCTTTTTATCTTGCGCATCAAACAATCCCTAAATCTATCATAGAAACTTGCACTCAAAAAATTGAACTATCTTACTACCAACAATAATTGAAATGTGCTAAGTGAAGTTAAAGAAATTATTTGTAAGGGACACCGAAGGTAAATTTAAGCTGAAGGTCATGGATTCAAACCTGAAAAATCTACTAATTTATTAACATTTTCTTGTAATTTTTTTATATGTAAGTTGATTGCATAAATGATTTTAGATTCCCACTTCTCATGTAAGTGACATTCTTCGTAAAATATTAATAAGATTATTATTTGAATCTTATTATTGGTTTGTTTATGCCAAATTGACTTATGGACGTTCTATGTGAATTGTTGATTATATGTCTATGGAGTTTGTGCTCAGAATTTACCCACAAATATCTTAAATGGAGTTGGCCTAAATACAATAACTTGCCACACAAATGAATGATTATGATCTATTGACAATGTAAAACTCTTTATATTTTCAATTGGATGAGATTGTTTATCGTAAAACAAAATTTTTACTTTGTTGCAATAACTATACATCATATATTAAGAGAATATAAATCTTAGTTAAACACACAAATACGTCACACCATATTTATTATTCACCTATTTTTAAGTGGTTGACGACAAGTAAATACATTAACTCAGTTCATTAAGAGGTTAATGGCCGGAAATTTTATGCATACTATGCACAATATGTTAAAGGTTATCGACCTACAAATACTTATTTAATAATGTTCATTACGTGATAGTGCGTGGTGGTCAATTTTGCATGCGTTCTTCCTCCTTTACAAAATTGGGTACCCCTTGGGGCACACCCCAAGGTCCATACCTCCACCTTATATACACTACTAGTGTGTGATATCCCTCCTAAGTGGGACTTTTTTTTTTCAATTCACAACACACTAGCTCTCTCATTAATGTCATCATTATTTCCAACAATCTTCCATTAATATCATCATCATTTCCAATAATCCCCCACTTGAATTTAAAAAAGAAGGTTTCTGAAATAGCGTCAAACGCTTCTATAAGATTGTGCATAAACAAAGGTGTCTCTTGACTTGAACCTTTGCATAGAAAGTAAGATTCAGATTCAACAAGAGTGAGTCGTAGTCTTGAACTCTATCTCTGACATCAAACCCACACACAACCTTTTCATTGGGTGTATTCTCAAAAGCATGTGCATTTAAGGCCATGCACGTGTATCCCAGTATAGTGAACGCTCTAGGAATTCTGCCTCGAAATTCCATAGAAAGCGGCCACCACTTCCACATTCACATAGGTGAGTCTATCAAGAGTACTCCTGTAGCTAGGTACTCCACTCCACATAGAGTATATATCTCATTAAGAGTTTCTATTATCTCATCCTTTTATCGCTTCAGGAATCATGCTTCTCTCATATATAATATAGCATGTTCATCTCATATCACTATGACTTGTTATTGCCCATTGAACCTAATTCTTGGGATCTCCAGTCTTTTAGGTCGGGTTACCATCATAAGTGACTCATTGATCTATAGGCATTAGTCCCATCCTTTTGGATGTATTTAGGACTTTCTCTCTAGCTAATCCTTTCGTCAAAGGATCTGCTAAATTTTCATCAGTGTGTACATGATCCACTATAACAGCTCCTTTAGAAAGTAATTCTCTAATTATGTTGTGCTTACGACGTATTTGTCGTCTCTTACCGTTGTATTAACGGTTCTCAATCTTTGCAATAGTCGCGGTACTATCGCAGTGATCAACACAGCTAACAAAAATTTTTCCCATAAAGGGATCTCAGCTAGGAAGCATCTCAACCAGCTTGCTTCTTCACTAGCAGTAGCTAGTGCTATCATTTCAGACTCCATAGTGGACTGAGCCAGTATCGTCTGTTTCTTCGATTTCCAAGATACAACACCACTGGCTATACTGAAAATATAGCCACTGGTTGCTTTGGGGTCATCTGATAAGGTGTTCCAATCAGCATCACTGTATCCTTCAAGGACAGCAGGAAATCTCTTATTGTTACGTTAATTACGTAATTGCCCTTTACCGAGTCTACATTGAATATCTGATCCAATCTTCCTTCCTGAATTCGTGCGTCTGTTTTGCCCGATCAAAACCCTAATCTTTGGTCTCACGTAACTGTTGTTGCCCGGTCAAAACTCAGAGTCAAAACCCTATCTTTGGTCTCACGTAAATAGAGGGTTCTCTTCAGTTGGAAAAACACACCAAAAGCTCTCCGTATCAGAGGCTTTTCTCTCTTATCCCCCTTTCATACTTTTTCTTCTCTTTCTTTCGAGTGGTCTTAGTGCCATATTACGAGTGGTAGTCATTCGACTGCCATATTGAGGGTGAAATTCTAGAACGGTTTTCTACAGTGCAGTAGAACTCCGATACAGTGATCTGTGCTGTTTTATCCTGGGGACTTCGTGGTTGATAGTCTGTCTTGCATAATTTGGGCAGTGCCTCGAAACGTCTTAAAGAGAGCGACGTAGTCCGCGACTCAACCCAGTAATATTTTCGGTGGCATAAATTGTTTTTCAAAGTTTTTTCAAAATTCAAAAATAACAATAGCAATACCAAATTAAACCAGAATTTAGTTGACTAAAATTCAAATAAGAATGCAAAATAAATAGTGTCCAAAATAGATAGTAACGCTGTAGCAAACTCTTGAATGATACCAACATGAAATCAAATGAAACAAATAAATAGATTTTTATAATGTAGGCTTTAGGCGATTGACTGAAATGTTGAATAGATTTTCAAAATGAAAAATTATTTGGTTGCATTGAATAATTGAACTTGAATTTGCCTTTACTTTCTCAAGTATTATGGACTTATGGTATATAAATTATATATATAAAAAATATGAACAACATTAGTTTGGTTCGGTTGATATTGATTTCTAAAACTAAAATCAGTTATCCGAACAAATAATCTTCAGTTTACATTGGTTCGGTTTGATTTTTTACCTAAATAAAAAAATAACAGATAATTTTTAGTTTTGGTTCGTTTAAATATTCATATTCACTTAATTTATTTCGGTTCACATTCACTCACTTGTATGTGTGTCACTTTGGTGAGTCTAAATAAGATTTATATTAAGAGAATCAAAACTAGTGAAGGCAATGGAAAATGACATGTAGCAAATCAATGGATCTATTATTATAATATATCCGTAAAGCCTAGTTCAATATCAAAAGTCGAAATTTTTAAGTTAAATTTCATATTTTAGATTCGAACTCCATACTTTAGTTATGTGCAAGTTTATTTATTATTCCATCTATAGACAAAAAGAAAATCAATTAATATCACTACTTTAAGAAATGTATATATATTTTATAGAGTTCTAATTTCATGTACTCGCGATATAATTTTTTTTATAAAGTCGATAAATTATGATCAATCATATAAATGATTTTACAAATAATTATAACAAAAATTTAATATTATTAATAATTTAATGATTGTGATGAATTGATAATGTATCTATATACATAAAAATTAAATTATATTTTATATCCTTTATTTACTTCAAAGCTATACTACTGTGCACCTCCATTTAAAAAGAAAAATTAAAATGGTGATGATGCTTATCCATTAACCAACAATCGTGTTCGGCACACCCTAGATTATAGCAGATTAGATAACATAACACCAGTAATTATCCTTCAAATGGACCCGTGTGCATGTGTGCCGCCTTAATTCTCTTTGTATAATAATTAATTAAAAACATAGTTTTTTTTTTAGTAGTTGTTGATGATATCTAACCAACGGTGTTAAAGAAACAAAAGAGAATTTGAGAAGCCAGATCTGGAAAAAAATTCTTCATTGTCTTTTGTTTAATTTATTTTAATTCTCTTTTGAGCTTTAGGACATCTTCTAGAAATTCTTCTCAATTGTTTCTGGTAATGACATTGATGGAAAATTTACAAGTTATTTGCTTTCTTTGAATATCATTGCAACCATCATCTTCTTATCATGGCTCATTTGTTAAACTATGATTCTAGTTCCCATTTCACCAAAGCTTTTCACCAATACCCTATTTTTACATCTTTTTGTAAGGTTAACAGAAACATTAGGTTCAATCTTAAAGCCTGTTTTGATGCAAGTAATGGAAATTCAAATGGTGATGACAATAGGGTTGTTTTGAAGGAAAAGAGAAAGGGTATTTCTGTCATTGATGAGAGATGTAATGCTACTAATGTTGAGCATAGATCACAAGGTGGAAGTCACAGTAAACCTTTTTGTTTCCTTGATCATCAATTTCCTCAGAAACTTGTAGTTGCTGTTGATGTTGATGAAGGTGTGTGTTTTTATGTATGCATATGTTAAACCTTGAATCTTATATGTTGTTGGCATTTTTTAGTTTAACTATTTTGTTAGATCGATTATTATGAAGAACGTTCACAATGATAGTGTTGTTCCTGTTTTAGTAATCAACTTGTGTAATTGTTTATTGTGTTTTTAAAATACTTTCAAAAGATTTAAGAAACTAATGTCAAAAGATGCTTTTGTGTAATGTTTCCATTTCCTCGGATTGTGTTAATGTTACTCCTTAACACGGAGGTAAGAGACTTTTGAAAGTGAACAATTAGCTACATTTTTAGAAATAATGAAAATGTCAAACAATTGTTTTCGTTATTTCCTGAAATGTATCTTCATTAATTAACATTTCATCTTATCTATGTGAGAATGGTTTATTTCAAGAGTCTCTGATCAAGGTAAGATGAACAAACATTTTTAGAAAATGAAGACAATAAACATTTTCACAAAATAAATGGTCCCATTTCAGATTATTCTGGACTTTTGACAAAAGCATCATGTATGTTAGATGTATTTTATTGAGTTTTAGTTGATCATTGTGTGAGTTGAAGCATTTTTGTTCTTTCTTTTGTTTAAATGTGTACTCACAAGGTTCTTTGAATTTCTTAGAATGTGAATTTAATTATAGGATTATGCAGTGTGATTTATCAAATTACTTTCTTTTGTTTTCATCTCCTATTTTTTGTAAGCAGTATTAGGAAACTTTGTGTCGGCTCTGAACAAGTTCATAGCAGATCGATACTCGTCAAATCATTCAGTTTCTGAGTATCACGTGTACGAGTTCTTCAAGGTATCATCACAATAGTTAACTGGAAATTGGAAATTTTGCATTAACAATAATTATTATATACTACATATATTTTTGGCTTATTTGAGATTGTTTAATTTTCTCTGGTATTAATCCTTGATAATGTAATTGTAAGCTCAATCTACCTTTGATAATCATATACATTTAATAAAGGTTTATTAGCTTGGAGGGTTGGAATTTGCAGTGTGGTTCATGCATTTCTTAGTTCGTTGGATTGCATAGAATCTTAAGCATGTTTGTATACGAGACTCTGATGAACACTTCATTTCTCTTACAGATATGGAACTGTTCGCGTGATGAAGGTAACTGCATATAGTCACGCTGTTATTGCATTTTATGAATTAGTCCTCACCTTGCTATGAAAATTTGTGCAATCTTTAGATTATTTTTAACCATGTTCATTCATTAATATTCGTTGTCTTCTCAAATTTGGACATTTTTTAGGATCAGATTTCCTGGAAATCAGTTTTTTAACTTTTGGAGTTGACTTTCACACCAACGAAGTGTCAAATTTTAAGAGTTTTGGCTATTTGATCATTGTATTATAACAAGGCAAGCCTGTCCTGTAGCATGTATTTTGATTTTTTTAGTGTATTTCTTGAACTGATAAACCTAAATTATTCTTTAATGTTGCTATGTTTTTCTAGTTCTAGTATTAAAATTGTTGATTGTGGTGAGCTTAAAGTAACACATGGATGCTCGTTTGTGGTTAAGGATTAAATTAAACTCGATAACTACCGAACCCCTTGAATTGATTGCTTTAAAATCACAATTTTCAATTCTATTTGTGTTTATTTCATTGTTAAACTCAACTCCCCCAAACCTTATAGTTTTCTTTCTTAATTTGGTTGAATTTCAAAGTTGGTCAGTCAGGAAACGATTCGCCTTAACACTTTTGCAGAAAAGGGTCAAACAGGTCAATAACTTCATTAAGTCTTTCTATATGAAGAATATTTTATGCCTGATAAAATTCATTTATGCTGCGTAATAATAATTTGACTGGTTTTAAATCGATATATTCTTGTTGTGCAGCTAATACTCGTGTTCACGAGTTTTTCGAAACACCGTACTTCAAGTCCGGGATCCACCCTATCCCAGGTGCTCAAATGGCGCTGCAGAAACTATCAAAATTTTGTAACCTATCAGTTGTAACGTATGCTTTTGTTTTGCTTCTGGTTTTACTTCAACATGTTGCAGAATCTTGGATTCATGATCTAATAGCCGTTTGTATATGTTTACGAACAGATCTCGGCAGAATATAATCAAGGGTCATACAATTGAGTGGATAGAAAACAACTTTTCGGGATTGTTTGATGAGATTCATTTTGGAAACCACTTTGCTCTTGATGGAGTGTCAAGACCAAAGTCAGAAATTTGTAGGTATGTCACTTAGTCCTATCCACCTTCATTTCTCACATGTTTTTTTGCCTAAAACCTGTTACATAAGTGTGTGGTCAAATAGTGGCAGTATAGTTCTATAGGGTAGAGGAATTTGAATTAACCCGTATTGTTCCTTAATATGCTATTTAGTACGAAGTGTTGTCAAATATTGGTTATAGCGGTACTATAGTAAAATTTGAACAAACTGATATTTTTTTGATTCACGATTGTCAACATTGGTTCATTCATATATTAACGATTTGAACTATGCTATGCTAGATAGTGGAATTTCAATAAATCACTATTTTCTGCAATCTACGATTGACAACATTGGTTCCAATGATCTATTGTTTATAGTTTCCTTATACATTATTATCAGGTCTTTAAATGCTAAGATTCTTATTGATGATAACCCAAGATATGCAATTGAGTGTGCTGAAGCTGGAATTAGAGTCCTACTTTTTGATTACGAAAATTCGTATCCTTGGTGTAAGACTGAGTTTGCTTCTCAGCATCCTCTAGTGCACAAAGTTGAAAACTGGGAACAAGTTGAACAAGAATTAATGTCATTGATAGCTTTGTAGTTTACTAAAATCATGCAGCATGGTTTATGTGAAAAGCATTCTCAGATTAGATGTACTAACTTGTAATACTTTCTAACACCAATTTAGATGTAGTAAGGACAGAGAAACTATTTGTAATACTCTGCACAAATGAAGGTGTTGAAATGAATTTATGTAGAATTGAAAGGGTTCATAATTATACGAACCCTTTTCATGGCTGCTTGGGCTAGATAATATTGTTATTATATGTTAGTAATAAGGATATTTTAGACTTTTCTATTCTCTAGTATATATACTTATTGTAACACTAGTAAACATAAGCTTTGTTCATTTGTTTATGAAACCCTAGCCAAGGGTTCCTTCTCTCTTCTTCCTCTTCTATGTTTATGTTAGATTATTATTGTTAACATGGTGTTTGAACTTTGGTTGATTTTGGAATGTACTGTAAAGTGATCCACAACTTAGACGGGTTCGGGACCGGTATCGATTTCCTCCCTCTATTTTCATTTCCGACTCGATTCTGCTTCTCTGTTTCCGGCGCGGTTCTGCTTTTTTGTTTTCGGCGTGATTTCGTTTGATTCCTGATTGATTTTGCTATTGATAGATTATCCCTTATTTCTTTTGTTCTTCGTGATTGTGTTAGTCATATTTTCTGTCATTGTTTGTCATGGCTGGTGCTAAGGATAATTCTCTTCAAGCTGTTAGTGTTCACCTTAATGGACAAAATTATTGGAGTTATATGATGAAAATATTTTTTGATTGGAAAAGATATGTGGGATTATGTTGATGGAACTTTTGTTAAACCTACATATAAAAAGGATGAAGCTAAATATGCAAAAGATTTGAAAACATGGAATGTTAGTAATTCAAAAATCATTACTTGGATCAATAACTTTGTTGAGCAGTTCATAGGTGTGCAACTAACAAAATATGATACTACTAAAGAGATTTTGGATCACTTGAAACGTTTGTATGTTCAGTCTAACTTTGTAAAACAGTATCAATTGTAAAGTGATATTAGGGCCTTTAAGCAGAACAATAAGACTTTTCAGAAATTCTATTTGACGAAGATTAACTTGTGAAATCAATTGGGTCTTATGGAATTAATTGAGTTGAAAGCTATCAAAGTGTACATTGATCAGAGAGAGGAGCAACATCTGGTTTGTTTTTTGATGGCTTTTCGTGATGATTTTGAGGGCATTCGTGGTGTATTTTACACGGTACTCCTCTTCCTAGTGTTGAATTAGTAGTCATTGAATTGTTAGCTGAAGAAATCGGACACAAGACCCACTTCACTATGTTAGATAAGAGAGTTCTTTCCACCCATATCTGTTTTTGTTGCTCCTGTTCAAAAAGGAAAACTTCAAGGGAGAGGTGGGCTTGGTAATGACGAATGTTCTTTTTGCAAAGAAAAAGGTCATTGGAAAACACAATGTCCGAAATTGGGGAGAGCATACAAGAAGAATTTTAGGGGTCTAACATCCAATGTTGTTGCTGTTAGTGCAAAAGTATTTTTAAATACAATCTTTTGGTTGATGTTTTGATGATAACAAATATACATAAATAAAGAACAACTATCCTCTAACTATATATGTTAAGTGTGTAGACTAAAAACAAAAGTTATGTTAATAACAATTCGAAGTAGCCTATATTACAAGTACTTTAAAGATATTCCATTGGAGCAAATAGTAAAAGAAATATTGTGGAAACTAGCGCAACAAAGCATGCGTCGTTATATAAGGTCTATCCTCTGATGACTAGACGAAGGCAAAAGAAACCAAAACTTTAGTTTAGCTTGACAACATAAGTTTGGTGACATGCACCCTTGTTGTTGCAAGCTTCAAGTGACTTTGGGAAACGATCAACGTAGTACCTCGGTTGCCTCTGATGAACCCAACATGGATTATGTTCCTCTGATTTTGATACATAAGCGTTACAAGAATTCTTCTGCCTTTGCCTTTAACAAGCGTGACGAGCAAGTGACTGTTCTTGCCTCTGATAATCTCATCAAGCGTCTGATCGTCTGACTCTGAACTTTTATGTATCCCCTAATAAAGTCAACACCTATGAAAAGTCAATGCTATGGCAAAGTCAATGCCTATGGAGAAGTCAACCCTTTGACAAAGTCAATGCCTTTGGAAAAGTCAACGTTTTGACTAAAGTTAATGATCTGCAAGACATCCTTTGATCAATGAATCCTGTGTCTGTGCGCATCTTCTGATAATCATCCATACTCTATTTTCTCTGATAATCTGCATCCTTTGATAACCTGTTTGCTCGGATGGTCTGTAAGACAATACTTTGACTGTTTTATCCTCTGATCTCGTACCCACTGTTTTCTCTGATTGTCGTACACATTTTAAGGAGTGATTTCTGGGAGTCGGTTCTGAGCTCAACAAATAGATTTATTTTCAATGGTTCAATTGCTGAAATCCATGAAGATACAAGTTGTCTTTTTGCAAAATGAAGTACACATGCCTGACCCTAAAGTACAAAAACCATACCTAAAGGACCTCCAACAAAAAATCTCAACGGACAGTTCCTCCTTGTATTTAAGATGAAATGGTTTTGTCAATAAAAGATGAAGAGATAATAAATATATAAATATAGAATGAAAATGGTAGTTCTGAAAAAGTCAAGAACACATCAAAAAACATGAATGAAAATTCCTCTCAATAGAGAGTTATTAGAATTGATGTAAATCAATGAAAGTGTTTTCATACACTTGAACTGATATAGGATTGAATATGTAACATCCTCTTAATGAGAGTTAAAATCCTCAAAACATACTTTGTGTCAAACTAGAACTGATGTAAATCAGCCCGATAGTGGCACAACCATTTCATCCTCAAAGAGGTACTTGAAAAAGGTACAACGACCCTCATGAACCTCAACACTAAAATGCAAGTATGTTGAAGAACAAGTCTGTGAACGAAAGCCTGGAGAGGCTATAGAAAAATACTCAAAGTCTGAAGAGGTAGAGTAAAGAATACTTGTATAATTATTTATGGAAATAGTGGATTAAGCCATCGACTGTATTGAGGCAAAATCTCTCTGTAAGGGGAGGACTAGAGGTGTCAACAATTTGTTTTGAACTGGTATTAAATATCTGTGTTTCTTTATTCTCTTGTATTTACCTCAGTTTAGTTTTTTATGATTCAACCTTACTTCCTCTAAACCTCTTCTAATAGTAAGCTGAATGTTTTGATAAAAAAAAAAAAACAGTTTTCAAAGGAAAATATAAAATTGATTGAAAATAGTAAAAACAATTCAAACTCCCCTTTCTTGTATTCTCCAGCACCTTCAATTGCTTTTATTCCTTCTACCATTGGCTCTAGTTCTAGTTATGTATACTCATCTGAAATTGCTTCTCAAATATCTGATATATTAGAACAACTCCAAAAACTTCTTTCCACTTTGTCACATGTCATGTCTGCCTCCTTTACTAAAGGTTTGAACTTCTCTAGTTTGTTAGATATATCTCGTTCCATATGGATTCTTGATTCTAGAGCATTGCACCATATGTCGTAGGATGATAAATCTTTTGTATATGTGAATCATGCCTCATTTGTGTCGGTTATGACTGCTGATGGCACTCTTATGCCATTTGTAGACATTTGTTCTGTTTCCACACCTAACTTGTCTTTTTATGATGTTTATTATAATCTCACTTTGAGTCTTGCTTCTATTAGTCAATTGTGTTATTTCGGTTATTCATTTATATTTTTTTTTTCCAATTCTTGTTGTGTGCAAGATCCACATTTCGGGAGGCTGATTGGGATAGGCCATATATAGTGGTGACTTTGTGTTTTAGATGACCTGCGAGTCCCAGATACTATAGGCTCAACATCTACTGTTGACTTATTATCTTGTTTTCACTTTATTTCTTCGTCTTCTAGTTTTTATTTATGACATTCTTACCTTGCACACGTTTCTGCTTCTAGATTAAAATATTTGGTCTCTACCGGAGCTTTGGAAAAATTACAAACTGTTGATATTTCATATTGTTGTGGTTGTAAACTTGCTAAATTTCAACTTTACTGTATAGTAAAAGTGTTTCCATTTCAGATGCATATTTTGATTTCTAATGTTCGGTTCTCACCAAATGTGGATCTAGATATAATGTTTCATATATTGATGATTACACTCGTTATTGCTGTTATAAAGTGCTTACGTTGTGATTTAGTTGAAAAATATACCTCTAATAAAGTATTTTAATTACTTGCTTATGATGAAACCCTCAACCAAACATCTTGAATTGATACTTCTCAACATAATGAAGTTGCTAAAAGGAAACGACGTCATACTATTTAGAGTGCTCGTTCCTTTTTGTTGTCTGCTTTAGTCCCAAGTGAGTTTTGGGGTGAAAAAGTTCTTACTATTGTCCATGCTATTAATAGAATCCCATCGTCTGTCATATAAAGTTTGTCTCCATTTGAAAAATTGTATGCTTCTATTTCTGATTACTCTTCTTTGAAAGTCTTTGGTTTTACTTTTCTTGTTCTTCGTCTACAAGTAAAATGCAATAAGTTGTGTTCTCATTCGGTCAAGCGTGTTTTTCTTGGTTATAGTGATGGTAAAAAGGGTTATTGTTGTTATGATCCTTATGCAAGAAAGCTTTATGTTTTTCGTCATCATTTTCTTGATCATATCCCATTTTCCTCTAATACTCTGATTACTAATAGTTTGAAACTAACCCATATTTATTCGTTTGGTCCTAATGACAGTGTTTCTGGTGATTGTAATGTCGAGAATTGCAGTACAAATACTATTATTCCTTATAATGACATCTATCTTGTCCCTACAGATGTCCAACCACCTCCTGCAATTGTTAATCCTCTGTCTTCGTCTCCGCCTCCTCATTACCCGTCCTGTAACCATAAGTGTACTCAGTTATCTGATTTTGTCTATTCCATTTACTCAACTTGTTTGCTTCTTTCTTAATCTCTATTCATTGTTTGTTTTAGCCATCTTCCTATAAAGAGACTATTCTTGACCCTCTTTGGCAGTAGGCTATGGCAGAAGAACTCTCTGCATTACACAAAACATACTTGGGAATTAGTACCTCTTCCTTCTAGAAAGCGTGCTATTAGGTCTCGTTGGGTATACAAGATCAAAACTAAGTCTGATGAATCGGTTGAGCGGAAAATTTATAGTAGTCATCTTGGCTATAGGTGCATCTATTCGTCAATGGCTTATTTTTCAAATAAATGTCAAAAATATTTTTTTAAATGGTGAACTTCTTGAAGAAGTCTATATGGTCCCTCCACAAGATGTTTCTCATAATCATGGAAAAATGTGCAAGTTAAAAAAAAACTTTCTATGATCTTAAATAGGCTCCTTGTGCTTGGTTTGAAAATTTTCTATTGTGATCGCATCTCTTGGTTTCCGCTCCAGCGAACATGCATTATTTATTAGGTCCACCGTTTTTGGTCGCATTATACTTTTCTTGTATATTGATGATATGATTATTACAAGTGATGATGTTAGTGGAATCAATGAGTTGAAATTACAGTTAGCCAAACAATTTGAGATGAAGGACTTAGGCACTTTACGTTATTTCTTAGGGATTGAAGTTGCCTACTCTCCTAGAGGCTACCCTCTCTCTCAATCCAAGTAAATTGCCAATATTCTTGAACTTGCTCATGTTTTTGATTGTAGAGCAACATATACTTCTCTTGAGTTGAATGTGAAGTATGCTCCCTCTGATGGTGTTCTTTTATCAGATACCACTTTGTACCATATTTTGGTTGGTAGTCTGGTGTATCTTACGATTACTAGATCTGATATTGCTTATGATGTTCATATTTTCAGTTAGCTTGTATTCTCTCCCACTATAGTACATTGGACAACTTAATTTCAAAGCCTTTTCTTTCCTAGTACATTGGGGAACTCAATTTCAAAGCATTCTCTTTCCATTGTCGTCCTCATTGGAGTTACGTGCTTATTATGATATTGATTGGGCTGGTGACCCCATAGATCGTAAGTCCACCACATGACTTTGTATCTTTCTTGAAGACTCTTATTTCTTGGATGAGTAAGAAATAAGACATTATCTCTCACTCTTCTATAGAAGTTGAATATCATGTTATGACATCCGTTACTGCTGAAATAATTTGGTTGCGTTGGCCTTCGTCTGATATGGGTATTTCTCTTTATGAGCTAACTCCGATGCACTGCGATAGCAAGAGTGCTATTCAAATTGCTCATATCTGGTCTTTCATGAACGCACCAAACACATTGAGTTTGATTGTCATCTTAGTCGTCATCATCTTCAACATGGAACCATTACACTACTGTCTGTCTCCTCGTCCTTATAGATTGTTGATTTGTTCACAAAGATGCATTCCATTAAAAGTTTTTGTTTTTTAGTTGAGAAACTGTCGATGCTCCATGTTAATGCATCGTGAGTTTGAGGAAAGATGTTAGATAATATTGTTATTGTATTTCAGTAGTAAGGGTTTGTTAGACTTTTCTATTCTCTTGTATATATATATAGATATACCTATTGTAAAACTAACAAACATAAGCTTTATTCATTTGTTTACGAAACTCTAGCCAATGGTTCCTTCTCTTATCTCTTTCTCTTCTAAGTTTATGTTAAATTCTCATTGTTAAGAGCTTGAACATAATTATTAAAGGTCTGGTTGTTTTGCAAAAACATTTTTCGGAAGTATAAGTAACGATCTTCTTGTTCGTTATGGCCAAGTCAATCATTCGATCGATGTTCAATAAAAATAAGAGAAATGAATGTGTCTCTCAAAATTCAATTTATCGAACTGACACTAATTAGATCATTGTATCAATCATAAAGATGAAGAGAGTTGTTAACTAATACTTCCTAGAAATATCGCGCATCGTCGCTAGAGTTTCAGGAATTTTAACAAACACTAACTTAGAAACTCTGTTATAAGCAAAACTAATTAATTGCATTTTTTTATTAAAAATAGTGGTTAAGTGCATTTCATTTTTTTATGCAATAAAAAATAATTATATTTTCTAAATAACACCTAGTGTTTATTTAATGTTTTGATTGAGAATTTGTTATGTTTGAAGAAATTTTTGATAATAATAATAAATAGGATGAAATTAGTTAAATTTTGTTTATAATTTGATGCACCAACTGTGACAACTCTTTTGCTGATATGGGTACTAGTAAATAAAATATTTTTAGTCTCAAAGTATTTTTAGTCTCTAAACAAACAAATCATTCAGTTACTGAACACCAAATTTTAGAAGAAACTCATAAAATAATAGAGAAATTGATGGAGAAAGAAAAACTACTTTGTAGTAATAAGGTTTTAGACACATGATTTAGACGTACACATAAAAATATATGTCTTTTAATTATTTGAAAAATACACATTATTTATTTATTTATTCTTTTATTTTATTTTTGTGAGTATTATGTCCCAAATTTTGTGACCACACAATAATTTTTCTTCGAGAGAAAGGGGATACTTTCTTCACAATTTATCGCAACACGAAAACGAATCCAAGATGTAATCAAGACAAGGATAACACGATAAAAGTCACAATATACTCATACGGTTGATGCATCTATTTCTAGAAATACATAGTGTGGATCTTTACACGATTACTGATAAAACATTCTCAAATAAAACATTGATAAACTTGGTTCATGACAAAGACAATGAAATTATTATCCAACTCAAACGATTGGACTTTGTTGTCGATATGTATGATATATGAACATACATATTGTTAAGATGTAATACAGGTTAGTTGTGTTAATTTTGTTAGTTAGTTAATTAGCTGATGTGAAATAAGTCTTTTATAGTTAGTTAAACTCGTGTGTTAGCTATATAAGTTTAAGTTTAATGTAATTTTGACTCTCATTTACACTTGTTCATTCTTTCAACATATTCTCTTCAAATCTGGGAGAAAATTTTCCAGCACATCTTATATAGCTAATACACACTGGAAAAGTGAGAACTACTCATGAAGGTTATTTTTTGCCACAAAGATATGTTAGAGGTTGTTAAAGGTGGCATGTAGGAGCTGGAGAAAATTGTAAGGCTTTCTTTCGTATTCATCAATGTTTGGACTCGAATGTATTTGAAAATATTGTGACTGCTGGTATGCAAAGAGCGTATGCAAGACTCTTTTAAAAGGCATTTGCAAGTGATGATAAGTTAAAAAAAGTGAAGCTTCAATCTCTAAGAAGGTAGTATAAGCTCCTACAAATGAACGAAGAAAAAAGTGTCTGAGTATTTTACTCGAATTAAGACTTGTACAAATCAAATGCGAAATTGTGGAGAAATAGTAAGTGATTTGATGATCATTGAAAAGTTTTTGAAGATTTTAACTGTGCAGTTTGATCATGTAGTGGTTGCCACAGACGAATTAAATAATCTTGAAGAACTGAAGGTTGTAGAGCTGCATGGCTAAAGAAAAAATATCTTCAAAAAGAGCTATTGAGCAAGTTCTTCAAGCAAAATTCCCTAAGAAGATAAATGGTGATGTCATGAAGAATAAGAAAGGAAAGGGGAAGTGGAAGAATAAAAACAAAAGAGCAATGGTGAATGCTCAAACAATGATAGTGACAATACTAACAAGAAAGGCAATGGCAGCAACAATGGTGGAAATATGAAGTTCAATAAAAAGAATATTCAATGTCCAAATGAAATATGAAGAATATTGAAGTCAATGATAACATAAATAAGGAATGAAGACATAAATAATATTTGCAGCATGACAAAATAAATTGATGCCATATAAATAAGAGATACGTGAGGACTATGACGTACAACCTACATCGAGTCTTAAAATTATAATTCATGAATTCTTTGGTTCTAGCTTATCTAATTCAGTTAACATGAATCATCTACAAGAGGATCATCAATATCTAGATATGTGTATTGTTGGTTCTTTGAGTAATGTAGTGTTAGAGGATAATAATATTCAAAATAATCAAATCTCTTCTAATTTGGAAGTCAACTCAAAGGTTATGGTGTCGATTATGACATATGCAAATGTTATTATTACTGATGATATTTTACATCCCAAGATAAATTAAGACTTGGAGATATTAAAGGATATTTTTAAAAAATAGAGAAGTTAGCTAAATTAATCATAGAGATGATGCGAAGACCACAAATCGCTCTACTGCTAGGGAAGATCCTTTTAACAAAAGTGATTTCTAAGGCAAGAAAAAGAATATGGAGAAGGAAGCTATTGTATATAATTTTTGCCTAAGAGTCAGAAAATCTGCATGATTTGAGGAATTTTTTTTACATTTTTTTCTTTTTTTCCTAGGTTAGGTTTATGTCCATCTAGTTGTTTTAGTTTACTTTTTAATAAATTTTTAGCTTAAAAAACTGAAGCTATATCGAAACTTTTACTTATGCTCCCATAAGAATTAAGAAGGAAAAAGAGCTTGTGGGAAGCCAATACCTCAACATGAATAAGTTGAAGTAACAAATTTATGAACTTCAAAAAGTTCATAATTTTAGAATGTTCATTTGATAAAATGCAAAAGTACAAGTGTGATATAAAAATGGTTAAAGCCACTGAACATAATTACACTATTTACTACAATGAATACAATCATTATGCAAAAACGTGATAAGTTCTAAGTTTCCTCTTTCTTTCACCACTATACGAAGACAAACCAAACACATATTCTGAAGTTAAACTTCATCAATTGGTTATCATTTGTTGGGACTTGAACCCAACGATCACATGAAGGCCTGTAAACATATTTAAAGTTCTAACATCTCTCTATCTATCTATTTCTCTCTCGCTCTATATATATATATATAGACACACACATCAAAGAGCCCAAAACTTAAAGATCAAGAACTTACATCACTTATTATAAAGGTGAAAAACTTGATTAAAAGTCTGACCCCACTCAAAGTCTATCCTACATTTATAAATCTAAGTTCATAAGAGTGTCAAATCAGTTTGATCTCAGTTCAAGTTAAGAAAACTTGATGCCAACAAAAAGGGTTACAATTCAATTAGTATCAGAGCTCTACCTCTAAGGGTTTGGGCATTGTAGCAAATGCTTAAGGAAAAGATTCAAGAAAAAGAAATTTCTAAAGTTAAGTACATTGCTGAAGAAGGCTCATTAAATAGGCAATTATACTTTGATGGAACTGAATATTACTTTTGAAAAGGAAAGATGGAATCGTTCCTTAGATCTCAAGACATATGAATGTGGAAAGTAATTATAGAGGAAGTAAAATCAGAAGAATCGTGGACATATACGAAACAAGCTATGGCACTCCTAAACTCTAGAGCTCGACTATTTTATCACGTACATTGAACAACAAAGAAAGTGAAAGAGTAGATAAATTCAATTATGCTAAGGAATTTTGGGAAATTATGAAAACTCAACATGAAGGAACTAATCATGTAAAAGAAATTAGAAATTGACATTGAAGTCAGAAAGTTTGAAATGAATAAGAGTGAAACCATTGATGAAATGTTTTCAAGATTCACAAGCATTGAGAATGAATTAAGATCTATGGGAAAAACTTATACCTTTATAAAGAATAAGAAAAATTCTAAAAAGTCTACCTATCTCATGAAGGCACTAATGAAAGCACTACGTCAAATAATGAAAGCACTCAGAGCTTAGAAGATATAACTAGATCCCTAAGGGATCATGAGGTGATTCTTGAAAGAGACAACATTCAAGAAAAGAAAAAAAGATTGCCTTGTAAACTTCTCAAAACAATCCAGAAAGTTCATCTTCACAATGAAATAGATGAACATGTGGTAAAGGAAGATGTAGTTGAGAATGAACTAGCTCTAATTTCATGAAACATTCAAAGATTAATGAGAATAAGAAATCAACTCAGAAAGTACTTCCCTAACAAAAAGGAATGATCAAAAGTTGATGTTGATAAAAGTCAAATTACTTATTTTGGATGCAACAAGTTAGGACACTGCAAAATTGATTCTCCTCTCAATAAGAAGGGTAAGAGAGAATTTCCCTTCAAAAAAATTTCATCATAGCAATTTGGGATGATATTGATGAATTAGATACAAAAGGTAAAGAAGAAGAAACAAACATTTCTCTCATGGAAAACCATGAAACTGAAGAGCTATTCATATTTGATTTATGCCCTTTATATTTAAAAATAGGAAATGAATTTGATAACCTTCTGAATGATTCAAACACTTTAAATAAAAAATGCTTGTTTTTCAAAGAGCAAGCTCAAAAACAAATGAAGAAAATGAGAAGCTTCAAACTCTCACTTCAAAATGTATGAAAGACAAAAAGTTTTGAATAAAAAACAAAACAAACATTTTTCTAAAGTTTTAGAAGTTCAAAAAGAAAACCTTATATTAAAATCTGAAGTGAAGTTCAAAAAGAAAACCTTCTATTAAAATCTGAAGTGAAAAAACTCAAAAATGATGTATCTAGCTTTGTAAGATCCACTGAAACATTTCAAAATATCATAGAATCCCTCTCAGGACTACCTTTTAACGCTAGTCTTGGTTTTGATATGTTTTAAAAAAAAAGTATATACAATCCTTTTGTTCCAAAGAGAAAGAAGGAAAACTCAAGATGTTTATACTAAAGGTTGGTCATCTTGAATCAATTTGTTTTTACAGAAAGAGATTATAAAGTTCCTCTCATAATAGATCTGAACTTTTTCATCTAAGAAAAATTAAGTGCTTTTTTTGTAAAAAACTAAATCACCATAAACCTATATGTTATTTGAAAAAGAGACTCATCCCAAGGGAATAAACTAACCTTTAAGAACCCATAACACCAGGGGTACCTAAAGAGAAACTAACAACAAATGTAAGAATCTTCTCAAAATGTCAAGAAAAACCATGGTTCTTAGAAAGTGGCAGTTCAAGACACATGACAAGAGATGTTTTCTCTTCTTTGTAAAACAGGATGGAAGGGCAATCACCTTTGGAAATAATGATCAAGCAAAAACCAAAGGTAAATGTATCGAATGTAATTCTAACTCTGCGAAAATTGAAGATGTTCAATATGTAGATGGTTCAAAACACATCCTACTTAGCATAAGTCAATATGTGATAGTGGTTTTTACAGATGTTTTCTCTCCTTTGTTAAAAAAGATGGAGGGGCAAGCACATTTGGAAATAATGATCAAGCACAAATCAAAGATAAATGTATCATAGATAATTCTAACTTTGCAAAAATTGAAGATATTCAATATGTAGATGGTTTAAAACACAATCTACTTAGTAGAAGTCAATTATGTGGTAGTGGTTTTGAAATTATTTTTAAACCAAATAGATGTCAAGTCAAACAATAATCTTCTAGAAAAATGTTTTTTACGGGTACAAGAAAGAAGAATATCTATGTTGTAAACATAGATGAATTTTTTGTTGAATCATGCTTTATGTCTCTTGAAAAAGATAGATCGATTTGGCATAATTGAACTAGTCATGTCAACATGAAAACAATTTCAAAACTTTCTAGACTTCATTTAGTAAGAGGACTTCCAAAAATAAATTTGACAAAGACAAAGTATGTGAAGTTTGTGAAAAAGGAAAACAAGTTAAGAGTAGCTTTCATCCTAAAGACTATGTTTCAACTCAAAAACCTCTTGAACTAGTCCAAATAGATCTCTTTGGCCCATGTGTAAGGAATTTTCTAACCTTATCCAAATTATGTTTGAGATGAGTATCATAGGTGAACTTAGATTCTTTCTTGATTTAAAAATCAAGCAATTAAATTATGGTATTTTTAGCTATCAAGAAAAATACACCAAAGACCTAAGAAAATTTAAAATGAATGAATCCAAAATAATGGTAATTCCCATGCATCCTACATGAAGTCTTGATAAAGATGAGAAAGGTCAATCAACCTCTAAAAAGAAATTTAGAGTAATGATTGGATCTCTTTTATATATAATTGCTAGCATACTTGACATAGTCTTTGTAGTAGAATTGTGTGAAAGATTTCAATCATGTCCAAACAAATCTCATGTTATTGCCGTAAATTGAATTTTCAGATACTTGGTAGGTACTACTAATCTCAACCTTTGATATAGAAAAGGATCACATTTTGATTTTGTAGCGTATTGGGATGTTGATTATGCAGGAGACAAAATTCAAAGGAAAAGCAAAAGTTGAACATGTCAATTCTTAGGAAATGTGAAAAGCAATATGAAAAGAGAAATACAATTGTTTTATCAACCACAAAACTTGAGTATGTATCAACTGCAAATTGTTGAACTCTAGTGATTTTGATGAGAAACCAAGATTACTCTTTAAGGTACTCAAACATTCTCATCTTATGAGATAACATGAGTACCACCAACTTGTATATGTCCATGAAATGAAATACCTATTGAAAATATATTTATGATCTTTGTATTTATCACATATCACATCATATAATGTAAATAGGGATAACTGCTTACTGCTTATGGCTACTTATGAACATTTTCTTCGGCGAGTAGAGTATTGTCAGAATTCCAATTCCACTATTTATGCCGCACAAAGTGGTAATTCACCTATTTGCGTCTCACCTCCTCTTAGTTCGTGGATTCTCGATTCTGGTGCATTTTACCACAATATTGGTAATTAGGCTCTTTTCTCCTCTCTCACTATTTCTGGTTATTTACCTAGGATAGTCTCAGCTAATGGTTTGGAAACACAGTCCCAAGGCATTGGAACTCGCCAATTCCTCCCTTCTCTGTTAGTTACATTTGTCCTTTATGTGCATGGATGCCTATTTAATTTAATTTAATTTTTATCAATTGATTGACTTGTTCTCATGATTGTGTTGTCACATTTACTAATTGCAATGTTACTTTGCAAGATCGAATATTAGAACGACAAATTGGTGTCAGATGTGAGTCAAATGGTCTCTATTGTCTCTACACCTCATCAACCGCGTGCCCTACCACATATTCTCCTCTTACTATACATGCTCAATTAGGTCATCTGATTCTTCCCAAACTTCAACAGTTAGTACCTAATCTAATCAAATTATCTAGCTTACATTGTGAGTCGTGTCAGTTAGGGTAACACACTCGTAGTCATTTCCCTGCTCGAGCCAATAAACGAGCTTTGTCCTTGTTTGCTTTAGTTCACTCAGATGTTTGGGGTCCTTCTCGTACTATTTTGACTCTTGAGTCTAGATATTTTGTTGCTTTTACCAATGATTTTTCCCATTGTACGTGGTTATTTTTATTGAAAAATAGGTCTGAATTATTTTCTATTTTTGAACAATTTTATAAGGAAATTAAAACTAAATTTGGTGTATCCATTTGCACTTTGCGCAGTGATAATGCCCGTGAATATTTGTCCCATCAATTTAAAATTTTTTATGGCCTCTAATGGCATTCTTCGTCAAACATCCTGTGCTCCTAAACCTCAACAAAATGGGGTAGTCGAGCTCAAAAATTAGCCTCTTATTGAAATCACTCGTACTCTTATTCTTCATGGTAATGTACCATCTCATTTTTTGATTTGTTGTTCTAAAGACATGCTATCTTATAAATCCCATGCCTTATTCTATCCTTGATAAAAAAAATCTCTCGCTCAATCCTCTTCCCTCATAACCCTACTCAATGACTTCCTTCTCGTATCTTCGGGTCTACAAGTTTTGTCCACAATATCACTCCTGATCTTGACAAACTTTCAACTCGATCACTATAATGTGTCTTTCTTGGTTATCATTGGTCCCAAAAAGGCTATCGTTGTTATTCTCCTTCTCTCCTACGATATCTCATATTGTCTGATGTCAATTGTTTTACGTCTATTACATACTATGAGTCGCTTCCTGAACCTTTGTATGCAACCATTCTTGTGGACCTACCAGTGTCTGTTTCACCTTTTTTTTACCACTAGAGCCTATTACGTATGTCGCACTAAGACACCTCCGGTGGCCCCTCCCGTTGTCCCACTTGAGACTCCTCATGTGAATTTTCCAACTGTACAACCAAGTTGGTCCCAGGAACAATTCCTGTGTGGTTTTGATTTCAACAAAGATATTTTGTGAGAACAATTTATTGCACTATTGGCTTCATTAAGTGTGTAGGAATTAGAACAGGAAATCAGAAGACGATATGAGAAGCAAGAAATAAGAAGAAAATTATGAGAGGAAGATATCAGAGGATGATATCATTGGAACATATCAGAAGATGGCACCAGAGGAAGTAACCAAAGGAAACGACCAGAGAAAGTAAAAAGGTAAGAGGAAACGAAGTCAAATCAGTCAACAAAATCCTCTAAATCGGAGAAATTCACATTATGGAAAAGTACGCGCATATGCCTTTGATAGTGTACTTCTGGTAGTTCAACGTCCTTCTCGTAGCTCAACGTGTTTTTGGTAAATCAACATCTACCTCTGAAGACTGAAGCGTGTTTCGGGTTAGCATGCCTCTGATTAATCTGTGCATCTGCCTCTGAATAATTCCATGCCACTGAGGATTCAGTGTGCCTCTGGAGTTTCTGTGCCTCTAACGTAGAATAGTTTTATCATGCCTCTGATGAATAGTAATTTTAGCATGCCTCAGATTAACAGTAACTTTTGCATGCCTCTAACGAACAGTAATTTTATGATGCCTATGATGAAAATAATTTTATCATGCCTCTAATGAACATATTTTTAGCATGCCTCTGAAGTCTGAAGCCAATGTTTGAGATTGCATCTGAAGCATATATTTCACTGACTCTAAATACGACAACTCGTTTTAGAGTGTTGCCTCTGATACGCAACACACTCTAAAGTTGCACTGTCTTTGTTATTGCAAAAAATGTGATTTGCCTAAGCCACTAATTCTAAGTCACACAGTCTGCCTCTGACTATCAAGAAAGCAAATTATACAGCTTCTGACTCCAACAATTAAGTCATATTGTGATAAAAAAAAAGTCAATGCCTCTGATGGAAAGTCAATGATTATGATAAAAGATAAACCTCACTTAGTCGAATTAAAATTCCTGGAAGTCCTGAAGCTAAGTCTCGAATCCATTCCCGCTCAAATCAATCAAGCATATGAAGGAAGATTCGCATGAAGAGTTTTCGAACAAAATCCAGATTTAGGTTGTGTAGAGAAGACTTGACTTGTCGGGTCAAAGTGTGGTATACCTCAAAAAGTCTGTAGGTTCAGGTTGTTTTGAGAAGATTGACTTGTAGGGTTAGGTGTTGTTGTAATTCAAGGTTTTGAATTAGTGGAGAAATCCTTCATTGTGAAGGGACTGGACGTAGAAATAAATTTGTCTGTTTATTAATACCTCTAATTAGTCAAGCAGTTATGTCACAAAAGCAGAATTAGAATTAAGAAAAGAGTTTGAAAATTAGAAAAACCCAACTTTACCCCCCTTTCTTGTGTATGCGCATCTTTGATTAGTATTAAAGTTTAGTCTTAAGGTTGAGCACTTGATAGTGTTTGGGGAAAGATCTAAGGATTCAACATGTAAGGATTCGTTGAAGAAGCTGCTGGAGGAAACATCAACATACCACCTCTGTTTGATGGAGAACGTTTTGAGTACTGGAAGGACAGGCTGATGAGTTTCTTTATTTCACAAGATCCTCTACTTGAGACTTGGTGGAAGATGGTTATACTGCTCTAACAAAAGAAGATGGTACTGAAATTCCAAGAAACGAGATGAATGTTGATCAGAAAAAAGATGTACAAGATGCATCATAAGTCCAGAACATTCCTGATAAATGCAATCACTTTTAATGAGTTTGAAAAGTACACCAACAAGGAGACAACAAAGAACATTTATGATAATCTGATTCTGAATTATCATAGAAGCAAGCAGGTTTAAGAGGTAAAGGAAAATATTCTAGTTAGAAGAGTAGTTTTAGATGGAGGAAGACGAAAACATCGAGACTATGTTTTCAAGATTTCAAACCTTGGTCTCAGGGTTAAGAGTACTTGAAAATAGCTGTACAACTACAGATCATGTCAAGAAGATCCTAAGAAGTCTGCCCAGCAAGTGAAGACCTAAGATCACAACCATTCAGGAAGTAAAGGATCTAAATACTCTTAAACTGGAGTAATTAATCACCTCCCTCAAATATCATGAGATTAAGCTTGTAGAGGATGAGCCCAAGAAGAAGCAGAAGATTATGGCTTAAAAGTCCAAGCAGAAGAAAGCTTGCAAGAAGAAGTAGAATCAGTGGATAATGATCTAGAAAATCAGAATGAAGATTCATATACAAGAGAATTCAGAGGATGTGGCACAACAAGAGGAAATGTTTCCCTCAGAAAGTTTCCAAGCAGTAAAGCAGAGGAAATGATGAAAAATACGATAAGAAAAGTATCATATGCTATAGATGCAATGAACCTCGACATGTTAAGACAAAATGTCCAAATCTGGAGAAAGGGAAGTTTCAGAGGAAAGATTCAAAGTCCAAGAAGAAAGTTCTAATGGCCACATAGGATGACTCTAATGAATCCTCTGATGATGAAGAACAAGCCAATATGGCTCTGATGGCTGATGTTGATTATGACTCTAACTCTAGATGTGAATATGTAGATGAAGAAATTGAGGTATTCTCTTATTTACATCATTCTAAACTAATTACATTTATAAATGACTTCTTAAACAAGAATCATAATATCACTCTGAAGCTGAAAGCTCATAGGAAAATAAATGAAAGTCTAAATGATGAAATTGACACTTTAAAAAGTAATATTGTTGAACTTAAGAGTGAAAACCTAACTCTAAAACGTAATCATAGTTCAACATAATATGAAAATGTGTCGTGTAATTCTAATAAATATAAAGTAGCATCTCAAGATTTTCTTGCTAATAGTATACAAAGAAGTAAGCTTGCCTCTATGATCTATAGTATACAAATAGTAATTGAACCTAAGTTTACTCCCTCTGATAATTTATGTATTATCTTCTCTAAGAAAGGTCACTCTAAAATATTTTGTCATATGCTAACCACATGGAAAAACAAGAAACCTTTTAGAACTAACAAATCAAGACCTAGCCAGATTTGGGTACTAAAGTACAAACTATTTATGTTGTAGTTGTTTTAAGCAGCCAAATTGAACACCAGTCATGGTGCATAGTATGTGGATGCTTGCAACATATAACGGGAAAAAGGTCTATGTTCCAAGACCTAAACTTGACAAACATAAGCTAAGTAACTTTTGGAGGAACATAAAAAGGTCAAATAATTAGAAACAAAACTGTTAGAAGAATCTAGAGTATTAGAAGAACCAGAACTACCAGATAAACCAGAATTGTAAATGGAATCAAACATATCAACATAATCAGAACTATCTGATGAACCAGAATTAATAGAGGAACCTGATACATCAGCAACACTAGAAGTGTCAGATGAGAAATCAGAATCAGATGATTTCCCTAAGAATTCCAATCAAATTCATCATGACCGCAAACCTGGATGGGAATAAAAATCCCTTCATCCAGAACCTCTGATCAGAGCATATGCATCTCATATTCTAAAAACCAGAAAAGAAGGATCAAGAGGGTTTTCAAAGTGAAACTAAAACTGTTGACATATAGGTTATATTTTTCCTTAATTTAATTATTGTCTGATATTATGTTTACTGTGATAACAAGTAGCTTGATCTTAAAAAAAATCAAAGCTAGATGAGGATTCTACAGGTTCCCAAAAATTTAGCGAAACTAGGAAAATCCAGAAACTGAAAAGTTGGGCAAAAGCAATCAATACCTAAGGTTACATTCAGAACGGAGTCTGTATTAGACCTATTTTGAATAAGACTTCTTATGAATTGTGGAAAGTGCACCTTCCTTGGATACTCTGTAAGATCCAAATCTTATAGTGTTCAACAAGGAGACTTACCTAGTGGAAGAGTCAATACATGTTAATTTTGATGACAAACAACATGACCTTAAAAAGTCAAAGCAAGTTGAAGATATTGCAGGTTTACTGGAACTAGAGGAAACAGGAAAATCAGAGGACACAAACAAACCAAAAGATAAAGAAAATTCAGAGGAACTTGATAAAATATCAAAAGATGAATCTAATAAAGTCAGAACCAATCAAGTTAATTCAGAAGCTAAAATTGGATGAAAGTACAACTCATTTCATCCAAAGACTCTGATTATTGGAGATGTAAATGATCATCTGAAGACCATATCATCACTGAAAGATACATCTATGTTTGGTTTGCTCTCCTCAATTGAATCTACCTCTGTTGATGAAGCATTGAAGATAATGGCTAGATCCTTGCAATGCAAGAAGAGCTTAATGAATTTAAAAAAAAATGATGTTTGGGATCTTGTACCCAGACCTGAGGATAAGAGAACCATTGGAACCAAGTGGGTATTCAGAAACAAATCAATTGAAAAAGGAGAAGTTTTCAAGAACAAAGCCAAACTGGTTGCACAAGGGTACAATCAGCAAATAGCTATTGATTACATTTAGACATTTTCTGCAGTGGCCAGGTTAGAGGCAACATGCATCTTACTCTCCTTTGTTGCTTATAATAATAACACTTTGCTTCAATTGGATGTTAAAAGTGCAATCTTAAATGGTTACATTAATGAAGAAGCATATGTAAAAAAACCCCTAGGATTTGAAAACCTAGAGTTTCATAATCACGTTTTTAAGCTTAAGAAATCACTATATGATCTAAAACAAACACCTAGAGCTTGGTATGATAGGTTAAGTAACTTTTTACTTGAAAACGATTTTCATAGAGGTCAGGTTGACACTATTTTGTTTAGGAAATCAATAGAAAATGACATTCTTGTTATTCATATTTATGTTGATGATGTTATATTTGGTGTTACTAATAGCACTCTTTGTCAAGATTTAGCTAAGTTAATGCAACAGGAGTTTAAAATTATGATGGGAGAACTGAAGTTCTTCTTAGGAATTCAAATTCAACAAAGTTAGAATGGCATTAACATTCATCAAACCAAGTATACAAAAGAGTTTTTCAAGAAGTTTAAGATGAATGATTGCAAACCTATGGCTACACCAATGCATCCCACTTGCTCACTTGATAAAGATGAATCAGGAAGCAAAGTTGACCAGAAAACATACAGAGGAATTATAGGGTCACTTTTATATCTTATTGCTTCTAGACTTTATATTTTATTTAGTGTGTGTGTGTGCGCCATATTTTAGGCTGATCCAAGGGAATAACATTTAACTGTTGTTAAGAAGATCCTTAGATACCTAAAAGGTACTTCTAACATTGGTTTGTTTTATAAGATGTTAACTACGTACAGGTTAATTGGCTATTATGATGCTGAAAACGCTGGAGACAAAATTTAATCTTTTGGTCAAGCAAGAGACAAAGCACAATCGCAATGTCAACAGCAGAAGTTGAGTATATCTCTGCAGTAGGATGCATCTCTCAACTAATATGGATGAAACATCAATTGGAGGAATACAAAATAATTGAGGGTAACATTCCCATATTATGTGATAATAAATCAGCTATTTGTCTAACTAAGAATCCTAATCTATATTCTAGGAACTATGTTCAAAAAAGTGTGTTAAATATACAGTTAGTAGACACTGAACATCAATGGATTGACATATTCACTAAACCAATAGTTAAAGAAAGATTTGAATTTATTAAGAAGTATATGAACCTAGTATTTATATCTGATTAATGTTCTGATCTATATATGTTTGATGCTCTTATTGTTATATGCTCATAAATGTTTAAACTTAAATAGATGTGTGTTTCCAGGTTTCACTCTAATCTATTGAATGGTGTGAACTCATTAGTCAATTGTCATTCGAATTTCTATTTGTTTTATTTGATGACAAAAAGGGGAGAAAGAGATTTGAGAATAGTTTAAACTGTTTGTTGTTTGAATGTTTGGGGGAAAAGAAGCTTGCATGTTTGGGGGAAGTATAACTACTTAGAGTTAGGGGAAGCCATGTTTGTTTGTTTATTTGCATGCTTGTATATTTGCATGTGAGTTCTGTTTGCATGACTATTTGTTGTTTTACTTTATTTTTGTTTAAATAAATTGTTATCAAAAGTATTGTTGTCATCATAAAAAAAAGGGAGATTGTTGGAACAAAGTTGGTCCCAGGAACAATTTCTCTGTGTGGTTTCGATGTTATCAAATGTATTTTGTGACAACATTTTATTGCACTAATGGCTTCATTAAGTGTGCAGGAATTAGAATTGGAAATCAAAAAGATATCAGAAGCAAGAAATTAGAAGAATATTATTAGAGGAATATATTAGAGGATGATATTAGAGAAACCTATCAGAGGATGACACCAGATGAAGTCATCAGAGGAAGCGACCAGAGGAAGTAAAAAGGTTAGAGAAAACGAAGTCAAATAAGTCAACGAAATCCTCAAAATCGGACAAATGCACATTTTGGAAAAGTACGTGCATCTACCTTTGATAGCTTACTTCTGGTAGTTCAGCGTCTTTATGGTAGTTCACTGTGCTTCTGGTAGCTCAACGTGTTTCTAGTATTCAGAATTTGCCTCTAAAGACTGAAACGTGCTTTTGGTTAGCATGCCTCTGATGAGTTTGTGCGTCTGCCTCTAAAGATTCAACGTGTCTCTAGAGTTTATGTTCCTCTCACGAACAATAATTTTAGCATGCCTTTGATGAACATATTTTTAGCCTACCTCTGAAGTCTAAAGCCACTGTTCAAGTATGCATCTAATCCATATATTTGGGAGACTCTGAAGACGACAACACGTTCTAGAGTGTTGCCTCTAATACGCAACACACTCTAAAGTTACACTGACTTGTATAATGCAACAAATGTAATTTTCCCAAGCCACTAACTCTAAGTCACACAATCAACCACTAACTATCAAGAAAGAAAAGTATACAGCATCTGACTCCAACAATCAACTCATACTGTGATAAAGAAAAGTCAATGTCTCTAATGAAAAGTCAACGATTCTGATAAAAGATAAATCTCACTTAGCCGAATCAAAATTCCTAGAAGTCCAAGCTCAGGCCTGAACCCCTTCCCGCTCAAATCGATCAAGCGTATGAAGGAAGATTCGCATGAAGACGTTTCAAACAAAATCCAGATTTGATACAATAGCAACGTTCAGAAAGATCCAGTTTGGAAACAAAAAGATTGTCTAACGGTGACATTATCAAAACATATCTTTCAGAAATAAAATTGAAGGAAATCTTTGTTGACCAAGGTGAATTTGAGATACATTTCAGAAACTCAGCAAAAAAATTCACTAACCCTAATTTCATCTATAAATAGTGAATCAAGACTGAAGAAAAGCTCAACAATATTCAGAAAACCTTAAGAGCTCAATATTTTCTAAGTGTTTAGAGTTTAAGGTTTTGAGTTCTAGCAAAAGACTCGTTTAAAGTAAAATATTCTAAGTGTTGTAAGGTGAAAAAATCATTGTATAAAAGCTGCTTAGTAGATGCAAAACCAAACCAGTTTCCAACTCATTATAACCCAGCCTTATAATGGCTTTAGTATGCCTCAAGAAATCTGTGGATCTAAGGTTTTTTTGAGAAGACTTGATTTGTAGGGTCAAGTGGGTAGTTTTCCTGTAACAAACTGTAGGTTTTAGGTTGCGTTGAGAAGACTGGACTTGTAAGGTCAAGGTGTGGTTTGCCTCAAAAGGTCTATAGGTTCAGGTTTTTTTTTAGAAGACTGACTTGTAGGGTAAGGTGCTGTTGTAATTCAAGGTTTTGAATTAGTGGTGAAATCCTAATGTGGGAAGGGACTAGACGTAGCTACCAAGTTGGTGGTGAACCAGGATAAAATTTGGTGTGTTATTTTTACTTTCACTTTGTCGATTTATTGATACCTTTGATTAGTCCAAACAGTTAAGTCACCAAACCAGAATCAGAATTATAATTAAGAAAAGAGATTCAAAATTAGACAAACACAATTCAACATCCCCCCCTCTTGTGTTTGTCCACCTTCACATTGACATTTTCAGAGTGTTGACTTTTTCATAGGATGAAAGTTCAGAGTTAGACGATCAGATGCTTGATATAATTATCAGAGCCAAAGGTAGAAGAATTATTGTCACACTTATCAAAGGCAGAGGCAAACTATTAGAATTTACGTTTGAGTTCCTTAGAGGCAAAAGAGATGCGACAATGTTTTGCGCTATCAAAGGCACTACAACGCAATATTGATTTGCGTATCAGACTTAGCGAAGAGAAGGCAATACGGGTTGGATCTTTGCCTTCATATATTTATTAGAGGATACATTGAGATTTTATTCACCAGGCATATGAATTCTAACCAACGCACTTAAATTCAACGTTAGAGCATTAAAATGTTCCCCTAAACGATTTTGTTATCATCAAAACAAGTAAATGGCTTATTTCTTCAAATCAACTTGGTTCCACAATAGGAAACCTTGATCTCAGTACCAAAATTATCCGAAGGTGAAACACCTCACAAAAATGTAGCGTCAACCGCGACAACGAATGTCTCGCTGTTCCCCGTTTGTGGTAATGTAGGACAAAAGACCATTGGAAGAAAGATCTCTGGCCCGACACCGCAGTAGGAGTTGGAAAGGCAACTGCCCTTGGAGAAGGACGAGAAGTCGTCCAGTGCACCAAAGTCACCCCAATCATCGTTGGTGCAGCTACCAGGAGAGATCCTTAGACGTATCCAGTTTTGAAAATGAAAGGCGTCACAAAAATGCCTTCTCCAACTAGATCAACGATTTCCCGATTCCCAAGTTGTTAGAGAAGCCACCACCGATGGACAACTACAACAGGACAAGGGACCCAAACGACCACATCCAAAGGATTGACACCCTCCTTAAATTCCGCAACGCCAAGGGACTAGTGAAATGCAAGCTATTTGACCTCACTCTCAAAAACTCAACAATGGATTGGTTCAAGAGCCTGAAACTAAGCTCTATACAATCATGGGCAGAGTTATGCAAGAAGTTTACAACTCACTTCTCTGAGTCTTGGAAACGAGCAAAGTCAGTCGAAACTTTGGGAGCTATCCAGCAAAAGAAAGAGGAACCTTTACGAGCCTACATCGAAAGGTTCACGAAGGAAGTCATCCACGATAGATATGTGAATAACCAAATCGAAACTTACCTCGAATGAGTGACTTCGCAAAGAGAATCACGCTTAAGGCATCTCGAAGCTTCAACAAACTTTTGGAGAGAGCATAAGAATATATACAATATGAAGAACATCTGGAAGCCAACGAAGCCATATTCAATTCTAGTGAACATGAAAATAGACCATAAAGGAAAAGAGAGGGGCGACCAGAAAACGAGAGATTAAAACAAGAAGAATGGGTCTCATTCCTCGATACAAGAGTTACACTCTGATTACCGTCACGAGGGAGTGCATCTTGAAAGAGTGTTTCAATGCTACATTCAAATATGGAAACATCGAATTCCCATTTCCAATCTGGTAGAGGCCCTAGGCAGACAAGAGAAAATACTATAGATTTCACAAAAGGCATGAACACACCACCAAAGAATGTGTCCAACTCAAAGATGCTATCGAAATCTTGATACAAAAAGGGAAACTAACGAAATTTACCAATGAAGGCAAGGGATATAGCCATGGTTGGGTAGCTAGGACAAGATCACCGATGTAGCTTTGAACAAAAATAGGAAAGGGTAAAGTCGTTGCCGAGGAAGGTGAAGACAAAGAATCACTCGTTATGACGGCCATCATGGGCAACACTTAAAGCCAATGGGAAAACCTACCTGAAGTCAGGGCTATTAGCGGCTAATTATATTCCAGTTGGGAAGAAATCCTAGTCATAGTTGGAATGACAGAACAATCGCACAAGCAGTGGCTACTATTTACTAGTGTAGACTTCATATCTAGGGATACCATAATGTCGAACATGGAAGTTGTAATTCTGTCAAAAGAAAGCTCAATGAGATTATTTCTTCTTCCCATAGGGTTCAACGGATCTACCACCCGTCCTTGGGGATACGTGGATCTCATGGTCGCCTTTTGAAACGGTACAGCTGCAAAAACCATCAAAACCCAATTTTTATTCATAGACTACCAATCCGTCTATAATTGCATTTTGGGAAGACCCACTCTAGCCACACTAGTGGCAGTCTCATCCACCGTCGACCTGAAACCAAGATAGCATGTCATAGATGAAAAATTGGAAACCATATAAGCCGATCATGAAGCATTTAAACAATGCTTCCTAGCTTTGCTAAAGAATGCTAAGATTGGCGCTAAGACAAATTACAAGATTGTGATACCCTGAAGAAGTGTTTCGTTCATCGATATACTGATGACGGACATAGGAATAAAGAAGTCGAAACCATAGAAGCCGATCTCGAAGCATCTAAACAATGCTTTCTAATTTCTCTAAAGAAGGCTAAGATTGATGCTGAGCTAAAGTCCAAGATTGTGATACTACAAGGTTTAAGAAAAAGGTTACTTAAGGCTAAAGGAAACTGGGCCGAAGAAATACCACATGTTCTTTGGGCCTATCGAACTACGCCATACTTCATCAGTGGTGAAACCCTTTTTCGCCTTACTTGGGGGTCCAAAGCTTTGATCCTTGTTGAAGTTGGAGAACTCAGATGGAGGACCTCCCATCCTTTAAACATGATCAAAAACGAGAAAGCACTAAGATAATAACTCGACATGCTAGACGAAGACCAGAGCATTGCGACACTCAAGGAGGTTGTTATCAAACAAAGGATGGCAGTTAAATCCAACAAAAAATTGAAGCCTCGCATACTCGAAGTAGGAGATTTAGTACTTCACAGAGAAGATGTGGGCCTGAAGAATTCAAGACAAGGCAAATTGGCGCCAAACTAGGAAAGGCCATACTAAATCTTTTCAACGAGAAGAACTAGAACATTCACCTTACAAACCTTGGAAGGAAAGATTATTCCAAGCACGTGGATTGCGTTGAAAATAGAGAAATATTATAATTGAAATGCATAATTCGAGTAGTTTGTAAGATGTATTAAACATACAACACCAATTCAATGAAAATTCATTTTCCATTACCATGTGTTTAAATGCAGATACCATCAAAAGAACAGCTCAGAACCGTCAATATGGTGAAACAATCAAGGGATACCACAACAAATTATCTTGCAAAATGTTATGGAGACCCTCTTTTTCGGGTAGCCACCGAAATGAGAAAGAGATCTGACAAATAAAGGTCCACCTCTATCTTACAATCAAATTGTCAAATAGAGGGATGAGAGGAAACACCCATTGGTTGAGAAAGCCTTCCTCGAGCGAACCAAACTAACATATCATACAACCGAGCATGAAATAAAACCAGAAAGAACTACTTAACACGAACAATTGTCCAAATAAACAAGGGAAGATTGCTCAATCACGAGAAAACACATAATAAGATAAAGGCGGAATCATCAAATATTTGAGGAAAAGACAAGTTCAACACCAATAAGTTTGAAGCATTACAACCGATAAAACCAACATAAAATTGGAACTCAACAAGAAGTAGATTACAAACAACAACATTGAACAATTAAATCAGAAAGCAAAATCCTATTGTTTGACATCATTAATCAGCATGCCATCAACATTCTCTTCATTGCCCGAGATCTCGACAATCTCGCCACCTCTAACCACCTTGGTGTAATCCAACCCAACCGTAATGAAAGCCACTCCAAGATTTAACTGTTGGATTTGAGCAAGGGCGTTTTCAAATGAATCCTTACTCACAGCATACAGATTGTTAACCAAAGCGGCCTTTTCATCTTCTAGTTCCCTCTTCTTCTGCTCTAAGGCTTCAACCTTACCAGACAACTCTGACAATTTGGAACCAGTCTCCTCGGCACTCCTCTCCAAGTGAACTATCTTTTCTCTAAGAATGTATTCACAACAGCAAGAATTGAAGACTGTATTTTACACCCGCTAATTGAGAGGAAATACATTATTTCTCTTTACGTAAGGATTCTAAATCTTAAGCATCCTTAAACAATTTGTAGTTGCCTTCAGAAAGGAGTTCCTTAACATAGGTGAATTTATCTTTAAGGTCTGTTATGATATTCTCAAGATCGAGATGCTTGGTAGTGAGTTCGGTGACCTCAGAACGGAGAGTTTCCACCTCAAACACAAAATCTTGGTAAATGATCATCATAGAAGCACACACTGCATAAACCAAAAGGGAACATAAACCAAAAGGGTCTGGACAAGCCTTTTTTTGCCTTTTCCTTCTCAGACCGTCATCTAGATCTATGAAGGTTGGACTTTTGCTAACCAATGCTGGAGTAGTTTGCTGAGGAGAAGTTGGGAGGTTGGCAACGTAGGAACACCCACGGTCTTTTCCCATTAATGAGTAGGGTTTGAAGGAACTTGAAGTGGAACTGAAGAAGATGGTTTGGCATCCTTTGGATTGTATTTTTTCTTGAAGGACAAAGAGGCCATATTCGTTGCAAATAGGAAGGAAAAAAGTTAGAACCAAGGGAATACAAATATAAAAAATACAACACTAATTTCAATAACCACCTAATGCGTCTTCTTGATTACGGCAAGCCAATAGCTCTCTAGTATATATACAGTGAGAAATGTATTGAATATTTCCTTGGGCATCCAACATCGGGTACCCTTTTTATTGAGTATAAGTTCTTTTCCGAAAGCACCCATAAACGATCGCAAATAATTAGCATTGTAGAGATTGGAAGAGCTAAGCTCTTCCAGCTTATATGTCATTTCATCTTGCTTATAGTTCAAATAAGCTTTAGTCCAAGCCTTCAGAAAGTGATCCTGGCAAGTCATCTTTGTTAACCATCCTCGTCAAGGACAACGTCACCATTCTTATCATAAATTGGGTTGATAATGCAGATATTCTTATGGGCCTTCTCTGACCTCACCATAACATATTAGTATTTCAATTTAGGATTTTCTTTATGCTAGAGTAGCCTGAAGATATTAAAGAAGAAAGGAACATAAGGGCCTAGTTTCAGGAACCGACACGTGATTTGGAAGGTCGTGATATAAGCCCAACAATTTGGATGGAGCTAGGAAGGGGCGAGCTGGAGATGACCTAAAAGGGCTATCTCAAACGTTCTAAAAAGAAGTCGAAGTCCCATATGCTGGAAAACAGACTCGTACATAGTAATTGCATAGTTACCGATATCTCTATAGATTATTTGTGTTCATTCAAGCCTCCTAGTTGTCCAATCCTCCTCGAACCCACTTTCCTAAACAGATCTGATGAATCGTTCCCGTCTTCCAAAAAAATGGAAACGACTCCAAGAAGTTCATCAGACACCTAGTTCATGTCCTAGAAGTTTGGGGAAATACTTGTACGTCTGAAGTCGACGCATTATCATCAGCCATTTCAAATCATGTTCGACCAAAATGGATGAGAGCGAGTCAAGATAAACGTCACACTATTTCATCCACTTTGGTGAAGAAAAAATGAAAGGAGATGAATGAAGCTTAAAATTGAACTAAGTGCAAAGAACAAAAAAATAAACCCAGATCTATAACCACAGTCCATGGTGGAGAAAAAGAAGTAGAAACCCCAAAACCACCATGAACTCGTCGCAGGCAGATGCTAGAATCAAGATATTGTGAGGCAAATGCACAACATACTCACTCATAACAACAAGAAACACCATTGAAATCAAAAAGAAGAAAGAAGATAGACTCACCAGTAAGTTCCATTAAAAACATAGAAGGTTGAAGCAGTCCACACCAAAGATTGCCCAAAAGTTTGCAGAGAGATTTCAAGATTGCTCAAGAGTTTATAGGGAAGTTCAAGCTTTTGAAAATCGAAGATAGAATTCACAAAGTGTTTCCCTCTATTTATAAACTAAATCCACACACTAAATGCGAATCCCAATGCGTACATCCAACGACCTTAAAAAGTCTAGATCGAGAAACCCTATAAGTCCAATATGCACCTAGGGTGATGATGATGATTACTCAAGCTTGACATGTGTCATTAGGAAATAATTGAAAAAAAAACCTTCTAACATGGTGATTAATGAAGCAACCCTTCGTAGTCTAGACCCCATAATAGTAGCGAACAACTTTGGATCTATGAATTTTCGAAATCACAACCCAATCTGAAGTTCCATCCCGAGATACATAAATTCCTATTCTAGTTGATCCTTTATTTCACCATATGATTTACTTAGGGGGCAACTATTCTGGGTCGGACTCGCATCCACCTAGTTCAGGCCCAATATCGGGTCGACCCAAACCCAATATGTTGCATAGCAGAACTTTCTCGAATTTAAGGCAAAACACTCAACCAAATGGAATCCAATATGATGGTCTACCCTAGATCACCTGGAATTCCAATCACTACCATTGGATGCAAACCCTACCACGACCATAGCCACTAGATGGAAGCCACCTATTACATAGCAAAAGGACGCCTGTTGAACACTTTGAGGGAATCTTCAACGGTCATCTACTGACCCCTAATGATTATCACATGAAGATTCCAGAAACCCTAGAGAAGATCTTTATATAAACCGAACTCCCTATGTCATAAAGATACATACAAATTCTGACCTAAATTTCTCTCATACTCTGGAAAATTCTTACTTGATCGTCGGAGTGGGTGCATGTACACTTCATCCTTGTACGAGAAGCTGACGGAGGAATCCTACTTTATCACCTCTCAAAATACAAGCTATTGAGGTCAAACTTCGATATTCAGTGACTCCGATATTGAATAATTTTTTTCAATATTTTATGTAATCTTTAACTTTTATGTTAAAAATCATCTATATTTTACAATTAATATATATAATTTATTAATTTATAAAAACATATGCCACCAAATTCCAAAATATTAAGGAGGACCCTACTTATAAAATCATTCGCAGCTACATGAGAGGAAGCTGGAAACGCGTTTTTTTCATCGCTGCATCGTCACAACTACAAAAGTCTCTTTCGGCTTTATTGCTTTGCCTCGTATCAAAGAGAAATACATACATTCAATTCATCTTATATCTTTTCCTTTATGTTGTTTGTTGGGCTGAAAAAGACATTCCGAATTACCAACATCAATATATTTTACCTGTAAAAGAAAAAACTCAATATATTTAAGTTATCTATCAATTGATATTTCTTTTAGAAAAAAAGTAAACTCTTGATCATATTTCTTTAACTCTGACACAAGTAAATTGGTTGTCATGAATAAAATTTATTTATTTATTTAAATTTTTATGATAACCATTTTAAAAATTATTTATAGAAAAATATTAAAATCGTAAGCAATTTATAAAGGACAATTTAAGAATTAAAAATAGGTTACATCAAATAAAAAAGTATTGATTTTATTATATTTATTAGTCCATCTATCCATTTTTTTTATTGTGTTTTGTTGAATATATGTTTTATTAAAATTTATTGTATAGTATCAATGTCATGCTAATGCTTGAAACCAATTTTAGTTTCAATTAAAAGGGGATATGTTGACTCGTGTTTTATCGGAAGCTCTACGCTGAAAAAATTGAATATGTTGACTAATGGTTGCTAAATGTCATGTTAATGCTTTTATCTCCACATTAAGATCTAATTAGTTTTTTTTTATGAGTTTTAATACAATTTTAAAAAAAGTTATTCTAATTTTGAAACTATTACTAAACCTATTTGAATTGATTTATTTACATTTATCTACTAAAATAAGAATTTGTGAATTTTATAAAAACAATATTTTAATTACTTATTTTTAACTAATTTTCATAAGATAGCTTAAAAAGTTTGTTAAGTAAAAACATTATTTTTAAAGGTCAGTACAATTAAAAATAGAATATGTATCGATACTATGAACATTTTAATTAATTTTTTTTTAATTTATCAATGTATATATTATTATAATATCTATTAAAATTGAATAAATTAAAAGTTTTAGTATATAATCGACATATATTTTAACTATTGATAATTTAATTTCTCTATAAATATTTTGTAAAACAAAACAATACTTACTCCATTGGTGAAATATTGGCCTCCCTCCCATGACTTGCCTCCGAAAATTATGCCAATGACATGACCCTATCCTACATACGTTGTCTAAAAACAATGAATATTCACAAGAGACAAGCAAACATGGGTTATTGCCTTATTGGGTCACTCCATTAATGTTAATAAACAACAAAACAGACATACTTTTTTTAATTATTTTCTTATGATAGATGAAAACAGTGTGAGTGAACATTTTGTTTGAGAATCGACAGTCATATTAGAGGAAGTTCAATAAGATGGCAAAATTAATTAGGCAGACAGAAGCTGTAGCATTTACACATTGGAGAGTGACATACACATTAATACACACAGTGACCGCCGACACTTTCATATTGATGTCCACTTTATTTTTTAAAAACATTTTCAGTTTCCATTTTTTAAAGATGGAAGACAAACTTAGAAAAATGTATTTTAAAAATAATAAAATTAACATTTTAAATTTTTTAAAAAGAAAACAAAACATGAAAAAGTGAGGAATGTATTATTTTAAAATTTTGGAAATGTTAGATTTATTTTCAAAATTTGTAAAAGAAAGTAGTAAGGAATGTATTATGATTTATGTTCATTAGGGAAAATGAAAATAAAAACATGAAATATGAGAAATAACTGAACCCTAAAATATCTCTGGTTTACTGTGACTTCCTTTTATGATCATTATTCAAGGCAAGTTCTATGTTTTACTATTGGTTACTAAATGAAAATTGTATAAAAAAAAAATATATACAAGTGTCATTAATTGCTTTGGAAGTAGAAACTACTGTAAATCAGTTTTTCATGTGTAAATTTTTCGCATGTAAAAAGCATAATTTTGTTGGAAATGATGATAAAATTAATGGAAGATTGTTGGAAATAATGGTGACATTAACGAGCTAGTGTGGTTGTGAATTGAAAAAATGAAGTCCCACATAGGAGGGATATAACACACTAGTAGGGTATATAAGGTGGAGGTATGTACCTTGGGGTGTGCCCCAAGGGGTACCCCAATTTTGTGAAGGACGAAGAACGCATGCAAAGTTGACCACCACACACGCGCGTGCGCGCCGCCGTTTGTCCGGTCGGGCTCGGGCCTGGGCCTTGGCCTTGGCCTTGCTTTGGCTTTGTGGTGTATTATTATTATTTTTTAGTAAATGAAATGATAGTGGCTCATGACTCTTTCGATAGCGTGCCAATGCTCCATACTATGTCTACTAGTAAACCTGCACAACAATCTCACGACATAGGCAATGTCAGGTCTAGTACAAACAGTGGCATACCTGAGGCTGCCAATGATGCTCGCATATTCAGATATTCAGTTTGTCTAACACCTTCACCAAGGTTCTTGAAACGTTTCACACTTGGATCATATGGTGTGCAAGCAGGTTTACATTCAAAGTAATTATATTTCTTTAGGATCTTTTCAACATAGTGAGATTGATCCAAAGAAATTCCCTTTTCTGACCTTGTAATCTTTATTCCAAGGATTACACTCGCTTCTCCGAGGTCTTTCATATCAAAGTTGAACAATGATTTCACATTATTAACGGCATGAATGTTTGAATCAAATATGAGTAAAAAATAATAATACATTATGGAGTCTGAAATGATAGCATTAGCTACCGCTAGTGAAGAAGCAAGCTGGTTGAGATGCTTGCTAGTTGAGATCCCTTTATGGGAAAAACCTTTGCCAGCTGTGTTGATCCACTGCGATAGTACCGCGGCTATTGCAAAGATTGAGAACTGTTATTACAACGGCAAAAGACGACAAATACGTCGTAAACACAACACAGTTAGAGAATTACTTTCTAAAGGAGCTGTTATAGTGGATCATGTACGCACTGATGAAAATTTAGCAGATTCTTTGATGAAAGGATTAGCTAGAGAGAAAGTCCTAAATACATCCAAAAGGATGAGACTAATGCCTATAGATCAATGAGTCACTTATGATGGTAACCCGACCTAAAAGATTGGAGACCCCAAGAATTAGGTTCAATGGGTAATAACAAGTCATAGTGATATAAGATGAACATGCTATTTTATATATATGAGAGAAGCATGATTCCTGAAGCGATATAAGGATGAGATAATAGAAACTCTTAATGAGATCTATACTCTATGTGGAGTGGAGTACCTAGCTACAGGAGTACTCTTGATAGACTCACCTATGTGAATGTGGAAGTGGGGGCCGCTTCTTATGGAATTTCGAGGCAGAATTCCTAGAGCATTCGCTATACTGGGATACACGTGCATGGCCTTGAATGCACGGGCTTTTGAGAATACACCCAATGAAAAGGTTGTGTGTGGGTCTGATGTCAGAGATAGAGTTCAAGACTACGAGTCACTCTTGTTGAATCTAAATCTTACTTACTATGCAAAGGTTCAAGTCAAAAGACACCTTTGTTTATGCACAATCTTATAGCAGCGTTTGACGCTATTTTAGAAACCTTCTTTTTTAAATTCAAGTGGGGGATTGTTGGAAATGATGATGAAATTAATGGAAGATTGTTGGAAATAATGGTGACATTAATGAGCTAGTGTGGTTGTGAATTGAAAAAATGAAGAAGTCCCACATAGGAGGGATATAACACACTAGTAGGGTATATAAGGTGGAGCTATGTACCTTGGGGTGTGTCCCAAGCGGTACCCCAATTTTGTGAAGGAGGAAGAACGCATGCAAAGTTGACCACCACACAGGCGCGTGGGCGCCGCCGTTTGTCTGGCTGGGCTCGGGCCTGGGCCTTGGCCTTGGCTTTGGCTTTGGCTTTGACAGTTACGTTAATTACGTAACTGCCCTCCACCGAGTCTACTTGAATTATTTGATCGAGTCTTCCCTTTCTGCCCGGTCAAAACCCTAACCCTTGGTGCCACGTAACTGTTGTTGCTCGGTCAAAATTCAAAGTCAAAACCCTAACGCACGTTTTGGTAGTCAAATGTGCACGTTTTGGGTGGTCAGCAGTTTCGGAGCGCACGTTTCTGAGTCAAGGATTGGAGCGCACATTTCGTGGTCAATTGGAGCGCATGTATCGGAGCTGATGGATCGCGCCCTTTTCTCTGATCCAGTTGCGGATTTCCTCTATAAATAGAGGGTTCTCCTCAATTGGAAAATGACACCAAAAACACTCCGCATCTGAGGCTTTTCTCTCTTCTCCCCTCGTTCTTACTTCTTCTTCTTATTTTTCTTTTGAGTGGCCTCAGTGCCATATTATCAGTGGTAGTCGTTCGACTGCCATATTGAGGGTGTAATTCTTGAACGGTTTTCTACGGTGCAGTAGAACTCCGATACATTGATCTGGGCTGTTTTATCCTGGGGACTTCGTGGTTTATAGTCTGCCTTGCACCAGTTATGCAGTGCCTCGAAACGTCTTAAAGAGAGCGACCTAGTCCGCGACTCAACCCAGTAATATTTTCGGTGGCATAAATTGTTTTTTTCAAACTTTTCGAAATTCAAAAATAAGTAGTAAGGAATGTTAGATTTATTTTCAAAATTTGTAAAAGTAAGTAGTAAGGAATGTATTATGATTTATGTTCATTAGGGAAAATGAAAATAAAAACATGAAATATGAGAAATAACAGAACCCTAAAATATCTCTGGTTTACTGTGACTTCCTTTTATGATCATTATTCAACGCAAGTTCTATGTTTTACTATTGGTTACTAAATGAAAATTGTATAGAAAAAAAAATACAAGTGTGATTAATTGCTTTAGAAGTAGAAACTACTGTAAATCAGATTTTCATGTGTAAATTTTTCGCATATAAAAAGCATAATTTTGATAGTGCAAAGTTTACTGTTCTCTTTGTTTACATCTAATGTGACTCTTTAGAAATAGAAGTCTATAATTAATTAATTTTATGTGTTTTTATGATTGAGATGATGATATTATTGGTGTCAATTTGATAAAATAAATTAATAGAAACAAATTAGTTGAATTCTGAGGTGATTGTGTATATTTCTCTTTTCATTTAATTTTATCAAATTGATGTGGATTAATATGGATCTCATACTCTATTCGTTTCACGATAATATTTCCAAAAAAAAAATTATCTTAAAAGACAATTTTGATGACCTCTTTAAATTTTCAACCAATTAATTTTATTTTTAATTGTAGAATTGTTTTATAATTAAAATTATGTGCATTACTTTTAAATTTATTATTCTCAACTTTACTTTATATAAAAGAAACATTAATAATTAATAAAAATTATTATTCTTTTTCTTTCATTATATACGAAATAATCAAATATGACAATTAACTTATATTTTCAACGGCCAACTTTATGATAATTATTAATTAAAATTTTATAAATTAGTCCCCACTCCCCAGTAGACTCGATGTAGAACTTGCCTGTATTTAATTTAGATGGCGACTCACAAGTCACACAGCTTGCAACCCTCTTAAATTCGATTTCTAATTATAACAATTTTTCTTTTTTTTGGGTGCAAATATAACAATATTTTTTATTAGAACTAGAACAATGTCAAAACAACCCGCACCATAAATGGCAATGACATATAAATGAATAGACCCTCCAACATGCTATCCTTTAAACATTATTTTCGCAAATTAACAAAACTTTATTTTTATTATTATTATTATTATTATTATTATTATTATTATTATTATTATTATTATTATTATTATTATTATTTTATTAAAGTTCAATTATCATAGTCCGTGTAATTAATTTACGTTGAATTCCAATAACAATTCGTGATTGTGCTACCAACACTATTTTATAACCACAATTTTAATATAATTGTTAAGTATAAAACATTTTACATTGTTTGTAAAAAGATAGCTATTGAACTATACAAATAGTCCAATAGCACTCGCTTATAATGGAAAGTGTTTCAATCTTTTTTATATAATAGAATGGGGTGATTTTTTTTTTATTAAATATATTTTTAATTTCTATAAAATTACGATTTTTTAAGTTTCATTTCTAAAATAATTTATTTACTAAAAGTAGAGGTTTTTTAAGGACTAAAAATATTATATTTTTACAAAGAAAAAAAATTAAAATAGAGAATAAAAGTGAATAAAAAAAATTTATGGACGTTGAGAATTTTTTTATATAGACTAAAATAAAATTTTGAAAATTTATAAGAATTAAATTTTATTTTACTTTTTTTTTAATTATTAAAATTGCATTATTTTTTATTAGGTGTCTAATTTTTAATATTAGAACAGAGTCTTTAAAATGTTTAAAATGACTTTGCTGTCTGCAAATCATAACCACTCTTTTGTATTACTTTAAACGTAATTGTCATATGAGTCAAATATTTTTAAATATAAGATGATTGTGATTCACTATTAATAAAACTCTTTAAATTAACGGTGTATATAAATTAAATTCATACTTGATTTTTATTGCACGTTAGTATAAAATTAATTTACACTAGCAATGTATATTCTCTTTTCTCTTATTATTATTATTATCATTAAAAATTAGCTTTTGTTAGTAAATCAAAAATAGAAGAGCACTCTATCCCTATTATTATTTGTCCTACAAAATATTATATTGTTGTAAAAGAAAGATAAAATTAGTGATGAGTCTGTAAATTTAGTAATCGATTTACAACTTTAAAAGTACTGTTTTTCTATTTTTAAGATACTAACTTTTATAATAATAATAATAATAATAATAATAATAATAATAATAATAATAATAATACTTTTAAGAAATGATTTTGTTATCGAATGAAATGAATTTAGTTATTTGATTTTGAAATATCACAGTGATATGATACCAGACTTTAATGTTATACAACTAACTTGATGACAATTATCTTTCAACGACATATGATATATTTTAGAAATGAATATAGCTATTTGATTTTGAAATATCACAATGATTTGATACCACACTTTATTGTTAAAGAACTAGATGACAGTTATCTTTCAATGACACATCCGTGATGAATATTTTATCTTCTTTTTTTTGTGAAATTTTTATTCTCATCTTTATCTCTAAAAGATCACTTAGTTTTATTAGATGAATTTTAGAGATTTTATTAAAAATAATTCTTTATCAAAGAAAATTTGAAATATTAGGTGGTATTGATTAAAATCAAAGAGAACTTTGGCTGCGTGTGAATTTTTTTTTTTTTTTGAAGTACATGAATGTGGATAATTTTTTGATACCGATTTAATATCTTTTTTTTTATCTCTCTTTTCATTTTTTATTTATTTCTCTTCTCAATTTATCATCACATCACTAATATATCACACCGTTCTTTCTAATTTTTTTCTCTCTTTCAAACTGTTTATAAGATGTAGAAATATCTATGGATATTTTTCCTTTTTTTAGCGTCGTGTGACTCTTACTTTAGTTTGAGAGATTAATTTTTATAATAGCAGAAGAGGTATTCCTGTAGCTTATAAAAGATTTCTTATATTTATACTTTTCTGATTTCTAAATATATACTTTTAAAGGTTTTTGTAAAAAAATATTTTTATTCCCTAAAAAAAGTCACTATAAAATCAAAATAGAGACTAAAAGTCAATAAATATTTTTTAGAGCCTGAATTTGAATAGTTATAATTTTGTAGGGATTAAAAACATTATTCACAACAACAACAAAATCACCCTCATTTTGTTATATTATAAAAAAAAATTGTGATCCTCAGCAATTGGGGGTCTGTGCTATTGGGTTGAAAACACAACTTAATAGTTAGCCCTGGAAAGCATGTAAGATTTAGATAATAATGATAAAATTGTACTAAAAATAAAAATTTAATGTGTATATCCCATTAATGTAAAAGTAAAACATATTTATTGAGATATTTTTGTAACTAACATCATGAAATTATTTAATTGCATGCATATATACAAAAAGTTTGACATTGCCAATGCATTGGTAGAAATTTTGGGTCACACATGTAATATTTAAATGTGTTTGGACCATTATGTTAATTAGTCAAATTAAAGTGATCTGTTTCATATAAAATTAATGGCTAAAGATATAATTGTCGTGAAAAATTATTGTATAGATACCATAAGTGTTATTTCTACATTTATGATGGGTAGAAATAAAAATAATAAAAGTTGGATAGTCATGGTTCTTCATGAAAGGACATGTACTTATTATAAATAATGGTTATGATCCTCAATTGTAGATAACAAGATAATATTTCTCATCATCCCATTAAAAGAGATAGTAAAACAAATATAAGGAGTCTACAATTCGAAGATCACAACTTTCTAACTTAGAACATCATTTCAATCAAGACTTCATAGATTCTTCAAGTACGTTTCCGCATTCATCATCTTAAATTGACATAAGATTATAGTAAATAGTTTTTTTTTTATAAACATGTTTCTTAGTTTTGTTTTATAAACATGTTTCTTAGTTTTGTTTTATAAACATGTTTCTTGTTAATGTTGTTTTGGTTTATATGCATTATTCAAGGATTAGAAACATATTAATTAAGAATAAGTAATTCTTTTAATATTTTTCCAACATGCATAACATTAATTTCTAAAAATAATACATACTACCTTTGTCCTTAAGAGCATCTTCAATACTAACTTTATAAGAAAACTCATTTTATGTTTTATAACTACTATCAAGTAGTTCATACAATGTCATGTGATACTTATACAATTCTCAAATCATATACGCATTTTGTTCCGGTGATTAAAAATTTAAGGAACTCCTTTTTTTATAAACAAAATTTATTGATGAGAGAATAAGAGGTACTCTAAACTCATTACAAAAGATATAAAAACATACAATTTAGAGACAGGATAAGGAACTATTCCATCAATATGAAGAAGAAAAAAATGTTTTTACCACTACTTTCCCAACTAATGAACCATAACCAATACATCATTTTGATGTTATCTACCACCTCCATCAAATTAATCACTTTTTCTTTGAACAAATATTATTTTGTTCCACCTCATCACAAGATTCACAACACCATCCCTCTGAAAACTAATCAAGCTCATTGATAATTAATGTCTCTAAACATTACACCTTCAAAACATAACACAGAACATTGTTGATGCATGTCTCTAATCACACCTCTTTTTCAAAGTTCAACTCTAGTTGCAATTTTTCCTTGTAGAAATTTTCAACCAAACACACACACTTTTGAAGTAATAGTTGAGGGCTAAAGTCATTTGACAGCTAGCAAAAAGTTGATATCAAAATCAACATCTAACCGCAAATGTGTCAACTCCAAATAACAAGATTTTATTGAAAATCCTTGTTGCAGTTGTGATATCCAACGTACACCATAAATCATTCCAAAATAGCACTAGTATATGTGACACACCTCCACATCCACTTACTCAATAATGCATGTTGAGGTAAAAACCTTTTTGATATATGTTTTAATGAAAACAAACCTTATAAAATAAATGATTAAGTTTTATGAATGGTGATTTACTAATGATTGCACTTAAGTTTTATTTAAGGAATATGAATTGCATAAGTTTTATTCAAGAGAATGATTGTTGCATATTCTAGATAGCATCTTCATGAAGAAAATGTCTAATATATTCGTACTTATACTAAAGTATCTAAGCGATACTTGATGGACAAGACAAAACATGAGAAACACCAAGAGAAATTGTATGAAGTATTACTTCAACAAAATATTGATGGAAGAATATTCACCAGAATGTTCTGGTTGCTATATTAAAGAACAATCAACAATAAAAATCTTTTTTGAAAGGCAACATGCAATAAATTTGTTAGTATTTCGCACATGAGCTTTCTAACGTTTAATGAGCAATTAAAAGTCAAAACTTGAAAGCCTACTTGCAAAAACAAACATGCAGAATGTTCTGCAGATTGATCAGAAGAACATTTTGGTTTTCACAAAAGATCATTCTAGTTTATTAAAATATTATTCTAGTTTATCAAAGGATCATTCTGGTTTATCAAGATCATTCTGGTTATTTCGTTTTAAGGACATAATTAAAAGAAATCATTCTCTATAGTCCAAACCTCAAGATAAAAGAATATCAAGACTACTCAAAACTATAATCAAGCCCATAATTCAAGTTGAAGGCCAAAAGAAGAAAAACAGCCTCCAGATCAATGACCAGATCAATCTCCAAATTGATGAGCTATGGACAAGGATAACAAGGACACTGCTGCTGCACCTTTTGCAGAAAGCACAACATGCCTCTGAGACAAAGGAATAACACTAAACAACTTTTCAATCACTCATTCACATTTTTCATACAACACAGAACCAAGAACATTTTAGTTTTATAAAAGAACATTCTAGTTATTCTCTTTTAAAGATAGAATTTAAACATATCATTTTCCACAATCCAAACCACAAGTTAAAGAGTATCAAGACTACTCAAATAAGTGGTCAAGCCCATAACTCAAGCTGAATACCCAAAGGAGGAAAACAGCCTCTAGATTGATGAGTTGTGAGCAAGAACACAAGTACATTGTACTTACATTATTTTGCAGAAAGTTCTACATAATTCTGATTTGGAACAGTTCCAATGGTCATATGGTAGACCACCCAATATTATGTTTTTTTCTCTCCACTTTCCAGCAAGGCAAGAACATCCTATACAAATCGGGAACGTTCTGGACAAAATTATAATACACTTAAAGATATTATTTTAGAAGATTGTTTGCACCTTGGGAACGACTATATTTAGTTTAAACTGGATATTCAAAGCCTCTTATCATCTATAAATTGAAGATCAATTGGAAGATGAAAGCAAGAGTTCAATTTGCAAATCTACCAACACTTGTTCAATTAAGAACAAGTTAAAAACTCTTCAAGCAAACTCCAGCTCTCTTCAATATATTTGTGGATCATCATTTACTGAGTTTGTCTTTATCTATCTCAAACAAGTGTTGAGAAGTTTCAAGATCTCAAACATTTTTATCATACACATCATTTGTAACTCAAGTCTATCTTTTATGTTAGATTGAGTGTGTTTGTAAAAATCTTTTCTAGATTGAAAGGTGACTGTAAAAATCATATCTCGGTTGAAAGGTGACTGTAAAAATCATATCTCGGTTGAAAGGTGAAGATTGTAATTGATCAAGGTGTGATCAAGAAAAAAGGTGTGAAGGAGAACATTCTGGTTTGAAGCACATAGTGAAAATCTCACGGTTGTGAGGACTGGACTAGCCCGGGTTGGGTGAACCAATATAGTTTTTTTGTGTGATCTTTCTATCCATTATCTTTAATTATTTGCACACACAAATCACACTTCACTATAAACTAATATGTTTTATTTACTTCTAACATATCCAGAACATTTTGAACATTCTGTTTTAATCAAGATTGATCTTGAGTTAATTTAAATTAAGCACATGAATCAAAATTTTAAAAGGGTCACAATTTAAACCCCATTTTTTGTGATTGACAATGCTACTTCAATGCCAAATTGAACAGCTCCATATTTTTCACTCCTAAACGACCCTCATATTTGGGTAGACAATCCTTGTTCCAATTTATTTTCCTCTTTTCATAGCCTCCTTGCGAAATGAACCTTATTTGCAATTGAATGATTTCATTAAGATCCTTCTTTAGAGATTTATAGAAAGAAAATTAAAATAATGGTAAACTACTTAAAACCAAATATATTAAAATCACCCTTCTACCAATAGATAATGTCTCTCATTCTACCAAAATAGTCTATTTTTCAAATAATCCACCATCTGAGTCCAAGTTGATGATCTTCTGGAATTAACACCCATTGGTAACCCAAAAACAAAAAGGTACCTTGTCTATAGTGCAAGAAAGGAAACTTGAGGTAGTTGCTAAGAAACTATCTTTCAAGTTGAGGCCATATAATTTGCTTTTGAAAAAGTTCACCCTTAATCTAGAATCCAGTTCGAAACTTCTCAATATGATTTTAATACTTCACTATTTATCTCTGCAAATGCAAAATTTATTTAACTATGATCATCTGACTGATGTTTTAATGATAACAAAAATATAGAACAATTATCTCCTAACTATGTTGGTTGAGTGTGCAGATTAAGTTAGAAGATAAATTATATATATTAATGACTATCTATTTTAAGGTAGCATGAATTATGAGTAAATTAGAAATAATAATCTAAGTATTTTTCATTTGAATAAACACAAAGGATATTACTATCTAATAAATGATTAATTATGTTTACTAGTAGAGTAATTCATAATATATAAGATTAAGAAGGTCGAAAATGTTATAAAATGAATCTGCATTTGATTGGAATAGATGATTCACTTAAGTAATGTCACCAAGAGTTTTTGAAATGAGCATATGATGAATTTTAAATAATTTATTTATTATAAAATTTTAAATAATTTAAATATTTAAGTAATTAATATTTTTAAATAAATAATTTATTTATTTATTTTAAGATAATATATAGATCGATAAATTTTAAATTAATAGAAAAATAAAACTTAAAGTATTGCTTTTCAAATATTTAAATATTAATTAATAAAAAAATTTAACTCAATTTTTTCACTATACTAATTTTTCACTTTAAAAAAACTCAAATCTTAGATTGTTACCATTTTGTATTGAAAACCTGCGGGTGAAAATAAAAACGGAAGTGTTTAATATTTATTCGAATTTTATATCCAAATTTATTATGCATTAATTTATTATTGTGTTGGGGAGAGAATCCCGTTTCCTTTAATTCCCTCACCTGCCCAGCTAACCAAAACATGCAAATATTTACTCCCTCTCTGACCACCCCCCCTATTTTGCCTTTAAATATTCAAACCCAATTCCCCCACGGTGGAACCTTCTACTATCTCTGTTTCTTTTCTTTCCTTCCAATGACTAATTCTTCAACAAAAACGTTACCATCTCGAACAAAACCAACACAATTCACATTCATTTTAATAACGTTGGTGTTTTGCACTGCATTCTGTTCCAGTGCTCCCACTAGAACCGTTGGATTAGAGTTTCTTAAGGTTGCTCCTTCTGAATTTTCTGGTTCAGTGAAAGATGTAGTTGACATTTTGCAAGAGGTTATGTCTATTCTTTCTGAATTTGGTGGTGCTGGCTTTGGTGATTCGCGTCTGTCTAATGCTGTTTCTGATTGCCTTGATTTGCTTGACCTTTCTTCTGATGCACTTACTTGGTCTGTCTCTGCTACTCAGAACCCCAAAGGTAGTGTTGTGTCTCTGTTAATTAATTAATTAATTAGTTACATTGTTTTACATTTTGTGTCAAACCAATCTCAATCATATAAAATAATTCCTTTCAAATATTGTTTCTATTTAATGTTGTTTTTAAAAGTAGGTGCAATATTAATTATTGATTTAGAAAGAAAAATACATAAATTGAAATAATAAATAATTAAAATAATTATAGAAAAAGATAAATAATGAAATATTGGTCATCTTGATAGGTGTAATTAGTAAAAATAATAGCAATGACAAACGATGGAGAGTAACTATGTTGAAAAAAAAAGAAAATTATTTTCCTCTCTAAATATAGGAACTTATCAACTAAATTAAAAGAATTTAAAAAATGATAGTAATTTTGAATTTGTTGTTTATCCATAAAAGAATATTAAATTTGTTGACAATTACTAATAATTGATATTGTCTTACAAGTTTTCAATTTAGAAGAGACTTTGTTTATATTTTCAAGATAGTATTAATTGTTTTCACATATATGTGTAGCATAATTATGACTATACTCCTATATAACAACTTATAAGAAAAAATTGAAAGAGGGTTTTACCTCAAAAAGTTGTTATATTTAGATAGGAAGGTATTAAATAGTTATAGTTGTCTAAGTGATATGGTGTATGCCCGATTTGTGACCACCGTTTGGATTGCGGTATTAAATTTGTTTGACATTTTTGTGATATTAATCTGAGTACAATTAGTTGTATCAGTTAAATTTGACAACAGTTTTTTGTCATGCTCCTATCAAAGATTGTGATGGGGACTTTTATCACAACTGCTATTTAAACCTCTCATTTTTTTCTCCTTCAAGTTGGTGCCAATTTTGTAAAGTACAGGGATTTGTTGGATACCCAAATTCTAAGTTGGATCCTCGTGAATGTTAATTTTGTTCGCATTAAAACAACTTCATTAGTATTTTTATTTATTTATTCTCATGTGAGTTTTAAGTTTAAAACGAAGCAATCATATCAATAATAATAAATTAGATCGTTCATTAAGACCGTTTCAAAAAGGTGTATCAAGACGGTTTCAAAAAAAAATTGAGTTTATTTGAGTGAGAGTAGTATTAAGTTGAATATTATGGTAGAAATCTTTGTGTTGCAAGCCTCTCACTTATTAAATACTCTAAAAACAAGTTTTAAACTCATATTTTGGTCACTTTATTTCGCTTTCAAAATATTTTATACATTATAAAATATGAGTTTAGTTTTCATACACCGTAAAAAAATGTTTACACAATTAAAAATCAATCATGACCAATCTTATAGATAATTTAAAAAAAAATTATGCCAAAAGTCAAATATACAATTGTAATTAATTAATAGTGTATATAAATTAAATTTATAAAATATTAATATCTGTTTTTGTTGTAGGTAAGCATAACAGTACTGGGAATATGAGCTCTGATTTAAGAACATGGTTAAGTGCTGCACTTGCAAATCCTGAGACATGCATGGACGGATTTGAAGGCACAAATGGCATTGTGAGTGAAGTAGTGTCCACCGGCCTCGGCCAAATGATGTCATTGCTCAAAGAGCTTCTCACACAGGTGGAGCCCATTTCGGACATGTTCCCGCAACAAGGTCAATTTCCTTCGTGGGTTAAGCGAGACGATAGGAAGCTCCTACAAGCAAATGGGGTGGGTGTGGATGTTGTTGTTGCTGCTAATGGGAGTGGAAATTTTACAAAGGTGATGGATGCAGTGCGTGCAGCACCTGATTATAGCATGAAACGGTTTGTGATATATATAAAGAAAGGTGTTTATATTGAAAATGTTGAAATTAAGAAGAAAAAATGGAATCTCATGATGGTTGGAGATGGTATGAATGCCACTATTATTTCTGGTAATCGGAGCTTCATTGACGGATGGACTACATTTCGGTCGGCTACCTTTGGTAAGAACTAAGAACAAACTATAACTAATTTGAAATAAGGCTCATATTTAAGAATATATTTCTTTTTCAAATGAGACATACTACTGTAATGTTTAATAATTTATTTACGTACTATTCTTTTGTGTGGGCAGCTGTGAGTGGTAGAGGATTCATAGCACGAGACATCACATTTCAGAATGTTGCTGGTCCTGAGAAACACCAAGCAGTGGCACTAAGATCCGACTCTGACCTCTCTGTATTTTATCGATGTGGTATTTTTGGTTACCAAGACAGTCTTTATACTCACACCATGCGCCAATTTTATAGAGAATGTAAAATAAGTGGCACAGTGGATTTCATCTTCGGAGATGCTGCAGCTATTTTTCAAAATTGCCAAATACGAGTCAAGAAAGGGTTACCAAATCAAAAGAACACAATCACAGCTCAAGGACGAAAAGATCCCAATGAACCAACTGGTTTCTCAATCCAATTTTGCAACATCTCTGCTGATTATGATCTTCTTTCTTCGGTTAATTCTACGTGGACATATCTTGGCAGACCATGGAAACCATATTCGAGAACAATTTTCATGCAATCTTACATAAGTGATGTAGTAAGGCCAGAAGGGTGGCTAGAGTGGAATGGAAATTTCGCTCTAGATACTTTGTACTATGCAGAGTACATGAATTATGGATATGGAGCTGGATTAAGTCAACGAGTAAAATGGCCAGGGTATCACATTATGAATGATTCTAGTCAAGCTAATAATTTTACGGTTACCCAATTTATTAAAGGAAATCTATGGCTACCCACCACAGGTGTAGCATTCACTGCTGGACTAGGAGTTTAAAACATTGCCAAATCTTGCATTTCTTCTTCTTGATTAATTTTCAAGTGGTTCTTTAAAAAGAAAATGATGAAGGGTTGGTGTGAAATTTCATTAATTTGTACTTGACACTTTATGAATACTCTACTTTTTGTCTAGGATTAGGGGTGTTTCTCAATTTTGGACAAACTGTAATTACTATAATATTAAGCTGAAATGTACAGCTTGAATCAAGTTTGAAGTAGGGTGTCATGTGGATTATTTTGTGTAACATGTCTGAACACAAATAGAATTTGTGATTTTCTCTTGTGGTTGAATTTGAAAAAGGGTGAATTCAATGATGGTTGGTTTATGGTGCACCATAACTTTTAATTACTAGTTACATTATTATGGTTGGTTTAAGGTACATCCTTAGAAGCAATAACATTGCAATTAGTTGATTGTTTTTATTTTATTTCGTTCTAATTGATTTTTTGTTCATCTGTTTGTTTATAAATAATTAATAATAACAAGTGCTATCATAATTGATGTTGTTTATGTGTTGATGAATATTAATGTTGAAGCTTTTATAGGTAAATATAAAAAGTTATAATGCAAATTTCAGGATTAAATTCTTCTAAATTGAACAACTTATTTTAAAGAATAAATTGAATATTGTGAACCATTAATCATCAAATGAATGATTGTTATTTTGTGCATATGCATGATTATAAATAGTTAGTTCCATATTCTTGTCTACCAATGAAAATAATTGTATCAAAAAATTTTGAAAAATAAATACTTTCTTTAAGAAAGTATTTATTTTTATTTTTCAAAATTTTTACTTTTGAGACAATATTTTTCTTCTTAATTAAAATTGACGGTGGATTATTTTATTTTATTATTCGATTTCTGTATTTTTTTTATCAAATTAAAGTAAAAAACAAACTTCCGAATTACAAACAAAAAAAAGCAAAAATAGAAATAAATATCAATTGTTACGCAAAATACATTATACAAAATACTTCACGTGACAAAATAAAATAGTCTTTTAATTAAAAAAAATTATAAATTAATATTTTTTATTAAAAATGTAATATTAAACAACCCTATTATCTTCATCTTCTCCCCCTCTTCATGATCTTCATTGTTATCATCTTCTAATACTTCAACAAAAATTCAGAACATAACCCAAAAATTAAAACCTAAAAAAACCTAAAATTCAAGTAACAAAACCCCAAAGTCCAAACTTAAAAACCAAAAAAACTTCAGACCCAAAAATCCAAACTCAAAAAACCCAAAAGCATCAAACCCAAGCAAATTAAAAAACGGAGGTTTTCAGGAGCGCAATTAGCAAAGAAAAGACTGTATTCATTAGAGAAATTGACAGAGTAGGAACAATTGAAAGAAGCAAATGGAGGAGGAGAGAGGTCACATAAAGTGAAGAGACAGAAGATGTAGTGAGAATGGAGGCCGCATGTGCAGAGGGAATGGTTTTGTTGGATCTCTATGGTGGGTTGGGAGGGAGAATATGAATAGAGTGGAAAAGAGATGGAAGAGGATGATGATGTAGGGTTTCGACATTGTGGAAACTGAATGGTGATTTTGTTTCAGAAATTAAAATTAGTTGTTGATGATGCAATGTTTGGATGTTGTTAGAGTTTGGATTTTGTTTGTTGATTTTTGAGTTTGAACATTGAAATTTCTGGGTTTTTTTATGCGTTTATGTTAGAGAATTGGAAGAGGACGATGAAGGGGGAGAAGATGAAGGGTTCATCAAGTTAAATTAAAAATATTATTTTTATTAAAATACTACTGCTTCTAATCCTATTTATTAAAGAAAATAATAAAAGATATTAAAACCAATGTACTCATTAATGATTTTAAACCAATGTACTAAATGTATTTTGCATCTAAGCTTTTCATTTAATCTAACAATATAGATATTTGTTACTTGAATTAAGTCTCTAAATTATTTTTTAGTAGTGTAAACAATTTTTTCAATTGTCTCTTCATTTTTAGAGCGATCTTCGTGTTGTAGTCCATTCGGTTTACGAGTAGTCTTAGTACTTTAATTCTAGAGTATTCGTAATAGCTATATTTGAGAGTATAATTCTAGTGTAGTTTTCTATATGGAGTAGAATACCGATACAATATGTAACTGAACTGTTTTATCCTAAGGACGTCGTGGTTTATAGTCTGCTTGCACAATATTGGGCAGTACCACGAAACGTGTTAAAGAGCGCAACCTAGTCTATAACTCAACCTAGTAAATCTTTGGTGGTTGAAAAAATTATTATTACAAACTGTTTTTTGATACAAGAAAAACAATTTTAAGATGTTTCTCTATACCATGTTTATTGAAGAAAGTTCTAGATCTATTGTTTTTTACTTCAACAAACCATTTCAATTTGAAGGATGTCACTTCAAACGATGACAACAAAAAGATGTTTTTCTTAACTAGGAAAAAAGTTTTCTACATTTTAAAATATGACATTCTAGTGGTTTCAAAAACGGCTAAACAAAAAATAAATGATTTACACATCAATTATACCAAATCTAGGAAAATCGAATGTTGTCATTGGATGATTGGTTGATGAATGCACTAAATATGGAAAGATTTTTTTAAGTTCAAAACAATATCCATATGTTCATTTCTATAAGTATTAAAAAGTCAAAACAACGCCTACTTTTTCTCTTATATGAGCTCCACCGATAGCTTTACAAAATATATTCGATTTAAGAGATTTCCCATTCATTTTAACATCATAGTAACAGATAAATCTTTGTAAGTTTGATTTTTCCCTCTTGAAATCATCCACAAGGGGACAAGTACACACTCTAATTCTTAAACATCCCAAATTGAGACTTGTATTTGTTCAAGCAACTATTCTTTTAGCCCCTCTCATTTAAATGGATTTGTTAATTGAGCTTTATTTAAATAATTATTGGCTTAGGGTGAGGCATGAATGCTCTTTTGGCGTTGGAAGATCCTTTTTTAAAAAAATTGGACATAAGTAAAATAATTTGATTTATTTTATTTTTAGTATAAAGAAGCTAACCGACATAAACGCATAGACAACATGTGTAGTGCATGTAGTTTTGGGAGTCAAAGTACTTTTTCTTAGGTATCATCTTTGTTAGGATTGTTTCTATTAAGTAGCTAATAGTTCATACTTATTAGGAAGTGATAGTGAAGTTGACTAAGTCTTTCCATGATCTATGTTAGTAGAGTGGTTTGTTTTATTTTTATTTTTACAATTCACCTATTTGGAACATTGAATATGTATTAATTTGTTGCTAAAATATTTTGATGTTGACTATATATTTAGTGGTGAACATGATTAAAATGCTTGTTCCTACATATGTGAGCAAAACACTTGATACAAATTGAAATGACTTAATTTGTAATTAATTTTGTGAAAAGCCATTGTTTATGTAATTTTGGAAAGGTGAATATTCACATAGTTATATGTTTGATGCAATAAATTTGATCTTGTGTTGAAAAATCAACGAAAATTCCATGTACAAAGAAAACAATTAAACATTATTGTGTTCTTATCTTATTGTTATTATTAATTTTTGTAATAGAAATTGAAAATCAATTCAGTAGAAAGATTCAGAGATTTCGTAGTGATAAAGGTATATAGTATGATTTTTGTTTGTTTAATGATTTTTATAAATTACATGGATTTATACATGAAACAACTGCACCATATTCTCTTGAAATGAATGGTAAAGCTAAAAGAAAGAATGAAACTTTTACTGAATTGATTGTTGCTAATTTTGGTGTTGCATCTCATTGATGGGGGAAATTTTATTGGTTGGTTGCTATGTTTTGAATAGAGTTCCCAAATCTAAAAATAAAGCATCTCCTTATGATATTTTGAAGAAAAGACAACCTAACTTGTCTTATCTTCGAACTTGGGGTTGTCTAGCTTATGTGACAATCCCCAATCCCAAGGGAGTTAAAACTCGCCAATAGAGCCTATGAATGTGTATTCCTTAGGTATGCAGTAAACAACTAAGCATATAGATTTTTTGACCTAAATGCTACAGTGATCATATATTCAATGATGTTGACTTCATGGAACCAATCACGTTCATGTGATCAAGAACATTGAAAGCAACAAAGAAGGTGGAACACAACCTCGAAGAAGTAAGAGAGCAAGAGTTACTTACGATTATGGTCCCTAATATACAACCTATACATTAGAAGAGGATCCTACAAAGCCCCAAGAAGCTTTGTCTTCTTTGGAGGCACATTTGTGGAAATAAGCCATAAATGATGAGATGGAATATTTAGAGTCTAACAAGATCTATCATTTAGTAGACTTGCCTCTTGGTTGCAAACCGATAGATTGTAAATGGATTTTGAAAAAGAAACTAAAATCTGATGGAACTGTTGATAAATACTAGGTTCACCTTGTAGCCAAAGGTTTTAGGCAAAGAGAAAATATACATTTCTTCGGCACTTTTTTTCTAATCACTAGAATTACATCTATTAGGGTACTAATTTCTCTTGCTTCTATTCATAACTTGGTGTTACACCAAATGGATGTCAAAACTGCTTTTTTAAATGGTGACTTGGAAGAAGAAATCTTTATGGAGCAACTTGAAGGTTTTGTGATTCATGGACAAGAAAACAAGGTATGTAAGTTAGATAAGTCGACGTATGGTCTCAAACAAGCTCCTAGACAATGACATAAAAAGTTTGATAACTTGATTATATTGAATGGGTTTAAGTGAATGAAAGTGACAAATGTATTACTACAAATCTAAAATGTCGTTTGCACTATCATATGTCTCTATTACTCGACTTAATCATATTTGGTTTAAACATTGATGCTGTAAATATTGTGAAATCATTGTTGTGTAACAATTTTAATATGAAAAACCTCGGAGAAGCGAGTGTAATCTTTGGCATCAAGATTACTAGGTTATAAAAGGGAACTTATTTGGATCCGTCTCACTATGTTGAAAAGATCTTAAAGAAATACAATTACTTTGACTGTAAACATGCTTGCACACCATATGATCCAGTAGACCTAATATAGACCATTAGTCTTTATTGAGATATCTAAAGAGAACCATGAACCTTGGATTATATTATCAAAAATTTCTCGCTATCCTTAAAGGATACAATGATGCTGATTGGAACACTTTATCAGATGACTTCAAAACAACTAGTGGCTATATATTTAGCATAGCTAGAGGAGCTGTATCTGGGAAATCGATGAAACATATAATATTGGCTTAATCCACTATGCAGTCTAAAATGATAGCATTAGAAACTTCTAGTTAAGAAGCAAGTTGAGATAGATGCTTCCTAGCAAAGATCCCTTTACGGGAAAAACCAATGCCAGGTTTGTTGATCCACTGCGATAGTACTATGCCTATTGAAAAAATTGAGAATCGTTACTACAATGGTAAGAGGTGATAGATACGTCATAAGCATAATACAGATAGATAATTACTCTTAAAAGGAGCTATAAAAGTGGATAATTTACGCATTGATGAAAACTTAGCAGTTTCTTTGACGAAAGGATTAGCTAGAGAGAAATTCCTAAACACGTCCAAAAGGATGATACTATTTCCTATAGATTAATGAGTCACTCATGATGGTAACTCGACCTAAAAGACTAGAGATCCTAAGAATTAGGTTTAATGGTTAATAACAAGTTGTGAAGTGATATGAGATAAACATACTATTATACTCTATGTGGAGTGGAGTACCAAACCACATGAGTACTTTGATAGACTCACTTATGTGGATGTGGGGTTGCTATGAAATTTTGAGGCAGAACACCTGGAGCCATCATTATGCTGGAATAGACGTGCAGGACCATTAATGCACAAAATTTTGAGAATACACCATATGAAACTGTTGTGTGGATTTGATGTCAGAGATAGATTCAAGACTACGAGTCACTATTGTTGAATTTGAATCTTACTCACTATGCAAAGGTTTCAAGTAGAAAGACACCTTTACTTATGCACAATCTTATAGTAACATTTGACGCTACTTCAGGAACACTTTTTTAAATTCAAGTGGCGACATTGTTGGAACATAAAGAGTATTTTAGTGTGTGTGAATTTAAAAATTGTTAAAGTCATATATTTGAAAGATTTCACACATTGATTAGCTTTCAACTCTATAAATACTAAAGTCTCACATTGGATAGTTTACATATATGAGAAGCTTCCATAACTATATAAAGAGTGTCAAGCTCTTGTGAAAAACACACCAAAGTTGAATGCAATTCTCAACTTTCTTTCTTCTCCCTATTCTTCTCAACACACTTCCGAGCCACTTCTCCCCTCTCTTTCTGTCCATTCGATATTTTTTGAGTCATTCGAATAGCATTGTCACTTTGGTTTTATAGTGGTTCTAATACCATTGTCCCTTCGTTTTTAGAGTGGTCTTCGTGCTGAAGTTCCTTCGACTTACGAGTGGTCTTGTGGGTTTCTTTATCAAATCATTCAACTTACGATAAAAATAGGTTTACATACAAAGAGGTTGAATCATAGAGAATATAGATAAGAGAAAGAGAGAGATAGAGGGAACCCAAATATTTTTAAACTAGTTCAAAACAGACTTTTTCTACATCTAGTCCTCCTCTTACAGAGAGATTTTGCCTAGTACAATCGAGGACTTAATCCACTATTTCAAACGTATCATACAACTATTGTTGACTTTGCCTCTTCAAGCTTTGAGTATTAGTTTTAGTTTGTGTCTAAATTAACACAAAGTATGTTTCTGGGATTCTAACTCTCATTGAGAGAATGTCAGATATCAAATCCTATATCAGCTCAAGTGTATGAAAACACTTTGAATGATTTACATCAGCTCTAAATAACTCTCTTTTGAAAGGATTTTTCATTCATACTTTTCTTTTGATGTGTGTTTGGCTTTCTCATAATTCTTTCTTTAATACATTGCCTTTTTTTCATTCTCTCCCACACACTTGATTTACTGAACGAGTTCTTCTTAAATAGAAGGAAGAAGTGTTTGTTGAAAATGTTACCGTTGGAGATCTTCAATCACCATTTAAGGCAGATCAGTCTTTAAGATGTATCCATATATATCTTCATGATTGATTCTACGCATCTTCAATTAAAGAGGGCAGATCTTAGAGAATGTTACTATCATAGGATGTCACAAAGACTTTTAGACAATTAACAGATTCAAGATGTTGAATAGAGGATAAAAAATTTGTCTTCTTTAGAACGATGACTTTTCCATATGCTTGTCATTTTAGAGCAATAACTTCCATAAGAGCATTGACTATCTTGAGTGTTGTCTTTTTATCAAGGCGTTGACTTTTCAGAGTGTTGACTTTCTAACAAATTCAGACAATACAATGGTTGTCAATGTTAACAAAGGCTGACGATCATTTTTCTTGACATACTTATCAGAGCCAGACAATCATTTTTCTTGACATACTTATCAAAGGCAGATGGTTATTTTGCTTGACATACCATATCAGAGGTGAACAATCATTTTCCTTGACACACTTATCAAAGGCAAATAATCATTTTACTTGACATACTTATCATAGGTAGAGCATTGCTTTTATTAACAGATTCACCAGAAACGCGTTTGAGAGCACGTTCATCAGAACAACTGTAGTAGTTTCTTCAGATTCATTGATATCTTTGTTTAGAAGATTCTCTTTTCTTTGTTCATTAGAGGATCACAATACTTCTTATTGCTATATTATGACTTGCTCTATTGGTAAACATAATTACTTGTTTATTAGGTGATAATATTTTTTGTGTTTAGAAACACTTAGATTATTATCTCTAACTCACTTGTAATTTATGTTACCTTAAAATAGATAGTCATTAATATAAATATTTATCTTCTAACTTAATTCGCACACTTAGCAAATACAATTAAGGGATAACTGTTCTTTATTTGTTTGTTTTTGTTATCATCAAAATATCAACTAGAGGATTATAGCTAAAACCACTTTTGCACTAACAAGGACTTCATAAAACCAGCAATGAAGTCAAACAACTCACAGGATAGTCCAATGGAATGAAGTAACAATGTCAATTTACAAGAAAGGGGGTTTGAATTGTAAATTCACCGTTTTAAAAATTTCTGTTATAAACTTAAGAAAATAACTCAAGATTGATCTTGGTTGTGAAAACAAAAAACGGAGAATGTTCTTGGTTTTAACCAGAAAACAGAGAACGTTCTTGGTTAGTTAAAATCAGTAATTCAGTTTATGTATTTAACTTGATAATCAATCAGACTAAAAGTAAATAGATAAGGGAAGAGATACCAGACAAGGATATATCCTGGTTCACCCAACCCGGGTTACGTCCAGTTCTCACAACCGTGAGATTTTCCATTAAGTGTCCAAAACAAATAACCGTCTTGGTTTTACAGCACCTAGCTCAGATCAACCTTGATCTGTTACAAAGGTAAAACCTTTCCACCCAGAAAAGCAGTTCAATCAGGTCACCTATCAACCTTGATAGGATTTCTTACAATCTATCCAAACTATACTAAACTCTTATAGTTCAAGTTATACAATAATGATGACATTGTTTTGTTAGAATCTGAGAGGGCTCTGTTGAGACAAAATCTCAATTTAATGTTTTGATGAAAACAAACAAAAAGTTAATTAAGAATGTTAATTATGATTCTAAATGTTATGTTAATTTAACATGTGCTTTTGAGTGTATTAATTCAAAGATAGGAGCCAAGCAAAGCAAATAAATCCTATTCAAACTGAACAGACAAAGAAACAACAAAATCTGGAAAATGGAGAATGTTCTCCAGTTTCAGAAATGATCATCATAACTCCAAAACTAATCAATCTCCACTAGTTAAAAGAAGTTTTAGCCTCTGGCTTTTACATCTATATCATCAACACTTGGCAAGGAACAAACTGAGATAATTAGATTCAAAGAAACTATTTGAATCACAAAGAGAGAAGATCACATATTAGCAAGACCAAACAGATCTGAACTTGACTGTCAACATTCTTGACAACATTCTGATCATTCTCCAGCATGTTAACATTAATCTCCAGCATGCTAACATCATTCTCCAGCATGTTAACATCAATCTGTAGAATGTTCAGACCAGTCTCCAGATTGATTATCAGTCTCCGTTTTTGCAGAATCAATCTCCGTTTCTGCAGAATCAATCTCCGTTTCTGCAAAATCAATCTCCGTTTCTGCAGAATTTCAGCAATGATGTCCTTACTTCTGCAGAGGTTTATAGTCATTCACCAAACTGTTTTGGACAGAATCAAGGCTCTAGATCGAAGCTGTAACATCAATAATTACATATGAAGCTTCAGGGATCATTAAACGCGTAGGCAATCTGATCAAGAATGAATAAACCAATATAGTCAAGCAAGGCCCAAAACTGTTCAAATGGCTGAATTATTTTTATTCACTTCTATTGGTTTTGGTCAAAATTGACAGAGCACTACCAACAGCTCTTTTGACCATTATTAAATGTCCTAAAAGCCTATAAAAGGAAGGCCAAACTCAAGGAAAAATCAGAGCTTCAAGTACTAAGAAAATTCATCAATCACACACACTTACATACTTGAATTTCTCTCACTCACATACATTGAATCAATTCTGATTTTTCCCATTCGATTCTTAGAATCATTTTCGTGTATTTCTCTGTCAAAGAATCAGATCTCAAACAAGAGTTGAGACATCTCAGATTCTAACAAAACAATCTCATCATTATTGTAAAACTCAAACTATAAGAGTTTAGTATAGTTTGGGTAGATTGTAAGAAATCCTACCAAGGTTGATAGGCGACCTGATTGAACTCCTTTCTGGGTGGAAAGGTTTTAACGTTGTACCAGGTCAAGGTTGATTTGAGCTAGGTGCTGTAAAACCAAGAAGGTTCTTTGTTTTGAACACTTAGTGGAAAATCTCACAGTTTTGAGGACAGGACGTAGCCCGAGTTGGGTGAACCAGGATATATCCTTGTGTGGTATCTCTTCCCTTATTTATTTACTTTCAATCTGATTGATTATCAAGTTAAATACATAAACTGAATTACTGATTTTAACTAACTAAGAACGTTCTCCGTTTTCTGTTTTCACAACCAAGATCAATCTTGAGTTAAATTCTTAAGTTTTTTCAGGAATTTTTAAATAGGAACATTTACAATTCAAACCCCTTTCCTTGTAAATCAACATTGCTACTTCAGGCTCAACACTTGTTTGAGTTTTGATTCTTTGACAGAGAAATACACGAGAATGATTCTAGGAATCGAATGGGAAAAATCAAAATTGATTCAATGTATGTGAGTGAGAGAAATTCAAGTATGATTGAAATGAGTAATGAATTTTCTTAGTACTTGAAGCTCTGATTTTTCCTTGACCTTGACCTTCCTTTTATAGGTGTTTTCGAGCATTTAATAATGGTCAAAAGAGTTGTTGGTAGTGCTCTGTCAGTTTTGACCAAAGACCAATTTATATGAATAAAAATATTCAAGTCTTTGAACACTTTTGAGTTCTATTTACTAGTCTGGATTTCTTCATTCTTGGAAAGCTATGATCTTGTTTAATGATCATTTAATCTTTAGATATATGATTGATGAGATCAGTTCAATATAGTGTTTTGATTTGCACAAAACAAGCTGAAAAATGATGATATAAGGCTGGAGAATGATGTAACAAAGCTGGAGATTGATGTTAGCATGTTGGAGATTAATGTTAACATGCTGGAGAATGATGTTAGCATGCTTGGAGAATAATGTTAACATGCTAGAGAATGATCAGGATGTTGTCAAGAATGTTTTTCGTTCTTGACAGTCAAGCTGGAAAAGGTTTAGATCTGTTTGGTCTTGCTAATTCGAGTAGTTTCTTTCTTTGTGATCATCTTAGTAATTGATGAGATCAGTTCTCTCTTTGTGATTCGAGTAGTTTCTTTGAATATGATCATCTCAGTTTGTTCCTTGCTAAGTGCTGATGATATAGATGTAAAATCCAGAGGCTAAAACTTCTTTTAACTAGTGGAGATTGATTGATTTTGGAGCTGTTATGATCATTCTTGAAACTGGAGAACATTCTCCATTTTCCAGATTTTGTTAAGAATGTTCTCCATTCTTGTCTGTTCAGTTTTTTGCCTTTTTATACTGATTTCTTTGTGATGACTCTTCATCATATGCATAGTTTTCATTGTTTTTAGTCTTATTTATCTTTTATTCATTAGTTAATTTAAGGAGTTATTTGATATATTTTGTTGATTTTAGTTCTTTGATTTAATGAAATATTTATGTTCTTATTTCCTTGATTAAGTAGATATTTTTTCGTAGTTTTGCGTGGTTTCTTTGTTTTAGTGCAGTGCTGAATTTTGGTGAGAAATTGACATTACCTATGTGGAGTATTTTAGCCATATCTGGAGTTGTAGATGTCCAATTGGAGTAAAACTAAGTGCAAATGAAAGCTAAGATCCATAGCTACAACTTGAATGAAGACATCAAAACCAAATTCGAACTACAAATAGGAGAAAAATGCACTAAACGCTAGGAAGAAGATGTTGTGCGCTTGAAGCGCGCCCGAAGCGGACCCCAAGCGCATTTCACGCTGATGCCACTGTTATTTCCCGCCTAAAGCGCGTGAAGCACAGAGGAACATATTAAAACTCATTTTTGTCACATTTTAGGTATCTTTTTTACTATTGGGAAGTGGGGAGACTTGTGCCCTAGCAGAGAAACTCAAAGACGGCCGTTTCTAACATCATTGGAGTAGTTTTATCAAGAATCATTCATGAATCATTCTTATAATTCTTCTTTAATCCATATCTTTTGTATCTCTGTCATTAGTATCTAAACCCTATTTGTTAGGGATGAGTGTAACAAGATGAAACCCTTATTTTTCTGATTTTGATTTCTAGTTATATGAATGAGTTTATTGAATTATTTTTCTCATCTTTGTGCTTAATGCTTTTTATTGCTTGATCAACATTAAAATGTTCTACGATTCGTATTTTGAAACGGAAGTGGACTTTACAAATGCTTGAGATGAGAAATTCATGAATTTGTAGTCTAGGGATAGATGCAGGTCATGAAACCAATTAAATTAGTTGCAAAGGCAATAGTTTAAACAAGAGAATTCTTGTACGATAAGGCTTAATTCTAATCTTAAATCCACTAAGGAATTAGGGGTTACTTTGGAATTAAAGGTTCTGTCACTAAGACATTAGGGCAAGAATAATAAAGAGAATTCAGTAATAATTCAATAAAGGAATTCAGCAACTAGGATCAAATTAGACACCAAGGTTGGATTCGAAGTGAAACTCATCCCTGACATATTTCTCATTATAAAGGATCAATTTTATTACTGTTGTTAATTTTAAATATTATTTCAATCAATTCGGAAACTTTTTGTTCAATTTAGTAATCAAATATAATTCAATAGTAAAACGCAATCCTTGAGTTCGACACTCGGTACTACCGTTTTATTATTACTTGCAACGATTCAGTACACTTGCTGAAACGCTATCAAGCTTTGTTTAAATCCTATCTTTAAATTAATACACTCAAAAGCACAAGTTAAATTAACATAACATTTAGAATCATAATTAACATTCTTAATTAACTTTTTGTTTGTTTTCATCAAAACATTAAATTGAGATTTTGTCTCAACATGGAACTCAAGGAACTCCTATCTTGGTTGGAGATTTGTGCGCTCCAATTTATTAGATAACAAAGAGGTCATTCAACAATATCTAAAGATGTACCATTCTGGTCAAGAGTTTCCTTCAGTCAGCCTCCCTTGGCCTAGGGTATCTTAGGAGTTTGAGAAGAAAAGAAAAAGGACAGTTTAGGTATCTTCTGTGGTAGTAGGAGAAGACGATGATGAAAACGCCAATGAAGATGGAGTTAGTCTCACCTTGAGGAAGAGACAAAAGGCAAATCCATCTGTTGAGCTTATTCATTCTCCCATTAATTTTAGTAGTGATAATGGTAATGAAAGAAATGAACCTGAAACTACTAAAACACCATGTGAACTCCTCACTAAACACACATTTCACTCTTATCCCCTCTACACCCTCAACCAAATCCACCCCTCAAATGTTTACTGTGTATTCTAGTTATGATTCAGATACAGACACCTTAGATGAGATGTTTAAGGCAATCCTAACTGAAAATCTTGCAGCTATTAGGTATAGATCAAACCCATACCTTTTATTCCCTCCATTCATTATGGCTTCTCAAACCTTGAGTTGTTCATTACCTTTTCCTGTGCTAAAATTACCAAGATTAGGAACATGAATGCTCAAATTTTGGATCCTGATGCAGTCACCTGTCAATGGGACAATGTCATTTCCTTTGTCACAACCTTCATTAGGAAAAATATGGAGCATGAAATGCATCTAACCACTTAGAACTCTAATGCTTTTAGACATATCGCTGAGATCCTCTACCTTTGCGTCTTGCATTTTCAGAAAGCTCATGGAGACCACACTGAAAGTTAGTCAAGTGAAGATAACTTTTCCTTGGGATATGTTCATCTGGAATCACCAATGATTGTTCCCTTAGCACCATTGCAATTTTCTCTGATCATTCCACGTGTAGAGTTACCTCCCTTGGATGCTCCTGTTGTTGTTGCTTCAGGTTATGCAGTGTTTGCCTCTAAAGGCTCCTCTACCATTCCCTCTACATATGCGTTTGATCCATCTCAGTTTATCAAGAATGAGTACTTTGATCGAATTGAAGGTAAAACTGATGCGTTCATATAACAAACAACCAAGAATCAAGAGTCCATTCTAGATACATTAGGATTGAACTTAGATAGATTGACCAATCCTAACCCTTAATGTAATTTTTTCCATGTATTGTTTTTGCACTCACTCATGTACTATGCACTCTTTAATGAAAATGTTTTTACTCTTATATGTTTTTGGTGTGTTGTACGTCTATGTACCACTTTTTGTGTCTGATGAAAAAAGGGGGAGTATGTTTGTAAGAACAATTTCTTATCTTTTAGTAAACCTTCCTTGTTAGAATTTTGTACTCCACTCTGGTTTTTATGAAACTGGATCATATTAAGGGAGAACTTTACTGCTTTACTTTTGTTATAAAAATATTTATTCACAAAAATTGATGTTTGTCTTCATCAAAAAGGGAGAGACTGTTAGACTCAACTTAGTTTTATAAACAATGACCCTAAATTATTTTGATGATAACTTAATTTTTTTTTGGAACAATTTATTGTGCTAATAAATTTATTTAAGTGTGCAGACCCTTATCACGAGATTCAAAGTCTTTTAGGCTTCATCATCTGATGAATAGATAGACTAGGCAAAGGATTTAAGGCAATGCTCTGAAATATTTGTTAAGGTATAACTAAATATGATAAATGTGCTCTCAACGCGCCTCTATTGAATTTGTTAATACAAGCTCACTATGATGATTTAGCATATGATAACCTTGGTATACAAACTAACCGTCTGGTCAACACTCTCATAAAGTCAACACTCTAATAAAGTCTTTTATGCTGCATCATATGATGAATAGATAGACTAGACAAAGAATTTAAGACAATGCTCTGAAATATCTGTTAAGGTATAAATGACTATGATAATTACGTTCTCAACGCGCCTCTACTGAATCTGTTAATACAAGCTCATTATGATGATTCAACATCTGATAACCTTGGTATACAAATTGACCGTCTGGTCAACACTTTGATAAAATCAACACTCTAATAAAGTCAACACTATGATAAAGTCAACACTCTAATAAAGTCAACACTCTAATAAAGTCAACACTCTGATAAAATCAACACTATAATAAAGTCAACACTATGATAAAGTCAACACTCTGATAAAGTCAACACTATGATAAAGTCAACACTCTGATAAAATCAACACTCTAATAAAGTCAACAGTTAGACATCATTTACTCATCATGGTGGACTTATCAACTGTCTAAAAAAGCACATGACATCATCTAAAAATGTCATCCTTTGATTTTCTTGTCACTTATATCAAGATACGATGAATCAATTATGAAGACAAATTTGGACAAATTTTTAATGTTGATTTAAGATCTCTGAAGATTTGATACAAGTTATTATTTGACACGCTAATTTCATGCAATCACAACAACAGTCAAAAACTCTAATGGACTTAAAGGTTCTCTATAAAAAGATTTGTGATCGTCACTAAGACATAAACAACACAGAAACAAGAGAAAAATTCATGTCGTCACATATACAAACCCTTGATAAACTCTTGTATTAGCTTGTAATACTAAGAAGCCTAAAATACCTTACGAGAGCAATTTGTGTAAACATTCATGTGTGAAAGTTTGTCTGAAACCCAACCTAAACATTGCTATAACTTGTCCCAGTAGTGGTTTTTGCCCTCAAAAGCTTGCCCGTACTAAGCTAGAAGATTGAGAAGACTTGAACATAGTTAGTTTGACTAAAAGATGTTCAGTAAATGTGTCATTCTATTGGTGAATAGTGGATTAAATCCTTCTGTGTGAATGGACTGAACGTAGCTACTATGTTGGTGGTGTACTAGGATGAATTGACTTGTGTTTCTCCCCTTATCTCATTACTTGTCGTTTTACTTATTACTACTTTCAACATCACAAGTTTTTTAATTTATTTTTAATGAATTTTTTGAAACAAAACACATTTCAAGCCCCTCTTTTTTGTGTTTTTCACTCAACATTATAAGCTTTAAGCTCAAACTTAGAAGTTTTTATTTTATTTGTTCTAATGGCCTTTTCAAAATCTAAACAACAATCTTTGTCGATGCTTATCATTTTCATTTTCTTTTGCACTCACTTTGATTCTTCTATTGTTGGCTTTAGTCTGAAGAGATTAGAGTGTCTGAAGGTAAATCCTTATGAGTTTGTTGTTTCCTTGAAGACTGTAGAAGATGTGTTGCATGATGTTACATCTATTCTGCATTTTGAGCTCAACAAAATCAATGGCGTTGACAATTTTCTTTTTTCTAATGCCATTTCAACGTGTTTAGATTTGCTAGACATGTCAATGGAAGAACTCAGTTGGTGTGTGTCTGCTATTGATAGTCTCAAAGGTAGCAACATCATTCACTTCTGAGTAAAATGAACTTCGTTCTTTTCTTTTCTTTCCTTGTTGTTTGATTATGTGTTCATGAGGGAAAGTCTTGACAATATAATGCTTTATATGGATATAAGGTTCATTGAGGTATATATGTGTTAGTTGTTGATATTTTCATTTTCATTGATACTAATCTTTACCACGCTACTATACATATTTTGTATGGGTACAAGTAGAAATAGTCTTACCACGTTACTAGTGGTTTTTTTTTTCTTTATCTTCATATATAGGTTTTCTAAATTTCACATGTGTAAAAATTGGAATCAACTTTCTTTTGATCTGGTTTTTTTAGAATACATTGTTTGGTACTTCACTTTCATAATTACAACATCAGAATAAATTAATTAATAAAAATGGGTTTTGTTGGTTGCAGAAAAATATAATGGTACCGGTAACCTTGGTTATGATTTACGAACATGGTTAAGTGCTATTCATGCTACCGACACATGCATGGATGAACTTAAAGGAATCAGTGTTAACATGAGTGATAAAATATCCACAAAAATTGACCAAGTGTATTCATTGATAAATGATTTGCTCACCAAAGTTGAGATGGTACACATGAACGTATCTGACCACTTGACAAACCAAAGTCAATTTCCATCTTGGGTGGATCCAAGAGAGAAAAAGTTGTTGCAGACAAATGCAATACATATTTTTGATGTTGTTGTTGCAACTGATGGTAGTGGAAATTTTACTAAGGTTATGGATGCCGTGCATGCAGCGCCAGACTGCAGTATGAAGCACTATGTCATACTAATAAAGAAAGGAGTTTACATGGAGAATGTTGAGGTCAACAAGAACAACATTATGATGGTTGGAGAGGGTATGGAAGGAACGATTATCACTGGTAACTTGAGTCATGGCAAAAATAATTTGACCACATACTACACAGCAACATTTGGTAAGGTGCCATTTTCTCAAAATTCTGTTTCTTTGTTGACTTTTTATTCATAAATATATTTATGTATTTAATTTCACGTTTATGGAAAATGATAATAGTAGTATAAAGGCCTTTGAAAACAAATTGGATTTGACCAATTTAATTCTCATATTTTTGTACGTGGTTTAAATACTTAAAAACATAGTATTTTAACAAAAATATAGGTCAACCTAATAATATTTTATTAATTTATTAATGAAAATATAAGATATAAAATTTGATAAAAATATAACTAATAAATTTTCTCTTTGACGCAATTCTCATTAAAATTTACCTCTTATGTGAAGCTGTGAAAGGCACAAGATTCATAGCACGGGATATTTCCTTCAAGAACACTGCTGGACCTATAGGTTACCAAGCTGTGGCACTAAGATCCAATTCAGATTGCTCTGTATTCTATCGGTGTGGGATTTTTGGGTATCAAGATAGCTTATATGCCTTTTCCTTGCACCAATTCTATAGAGAGTGCAAAATCAGCGGCACCGTAGACTTTATCTTTGGATCTGCCATTGCTGTATTTCAAAACTGTCACATATTAGTTAAAAAAGGGTTGCCCAAACAAAGTAACACTATTACAGCTCAAGGAGGATATTACAACGGACATCCAACTGGTTTTTCAATTCAGTTCTGCAATATCTCTGCAGATTTTGACCTTTTACCTTCAATTAATTCAACCCGGACATTCCTTGGAAGACCATGGAAGCCATATTCAACAACAATTTTCATGCAATCATACATAAGCAATGTCTTGAGTCCAAAAGGATGGTTAAAATGGAATAAATCTCAATATTTGGACACATTGTATTACGCTGAGTATAAGAACTATGGACCAGGAGCAGGGACACAAAACAGAGTGAAATGGCTCCGATACCATGTCCTAAATGATTCAAAACAGGCCATTAACTTTACAGTAGCCCATTTCCTTTTTGGTAACCAATGGTTGCCTTCAACTGGTGTATCATTCACTCCTGAATTTGGAAACGTTATATGAAGATCATTATAATTAACTAATATTATTATTGTTACTTATTTTTTATATTCACTTTAATTAATCTTCACCTGATTATTTATTTGCAACACATTTGATCAGATTGTGGAGTGCTACACTTTTTGAAAAAACAATTAATTAAGAAAGGAATATATATAGTGTAGTGAAATTATTATTTTTTGATTGTTTTAGAAAAGGTGGTAAATTTCATTGTAAAATTAATTAACACAATTATGAAGTCTCGAGTACGAATTCAAGACAAGACGTACAACTTAACAATATCGGTATTTAGCAGTTGAATTATATTTATAGCTTAAAGTATACTGAAAATATTGAATATGTCACAATATTAATTGTCATTTATTTGTTTTATAGTGAAACAACAATTTTATTGTTTATCAAATGTGTTTTTTTTGTTTTAAATGTTTACAAAATATTTTATTGCCATAATATCTTTTTCAAAAAATAAAAAGATCATCACAATGAAATATTTTTTGGGTCAAAATTTTGAAAATATTTTTAACGTAGTTTTTCTTTTTAATAATAACCAAAGTGTCTTTTCATACTCTATGTGGTTTATCCATAATTCATATTCCGTGCAACTCTTCTCATTCTTCCAAATATGAGTCATTTGACGTAGTTTTTCTTTTTGTCCTTTTTATATTGTGAAATGGACATTAATTTTCTTTTATTGTATAAATTTTTATGTGAGTCATTTGATTACATCTTCAAATAGATAGAAAATGAAAGAGTGATACTAAAAAATACAACGATAATACTCACAAAATTGGACGACAAGACATTAAAACTAACCATACACATTATATTTTTTGAGTTTTTAATTATTATTATTGTAATAATTTTTTTTAGAAGAGATGATAAATATCACCATAACTCACACACAATTGCGAGATCTCGGATTCAAACTCGAGACAAGACGTTCAACCTAACAATATCGAAATTTGTCAGTTGAGTTATGACTTAAGAACATTTTTTAATAAAATGTTACTATTGGAACAAAATATTATCACTAAACTTTTGCATCGCACGAGTATACGGTCTAGTATTATATAAAATTGTGATTTAAAGGAGATGCACTGTCAAAATAAACTTATTTTACACTGACAACCAATAATAATTTGTCACATCACAAAACATTAAAAAAATTGTTTTTGATTTAAAAAATATTTAATATAATATAACAAATTGAATGAGTATGATGGAACAACGGTGTAAAAAAACCTTACACTATCAATGCATTACCTTTAAATTCAAAAAATTAAGATTAAATTAATAATTAAATCCTTATAGTTTTATTGAATTTTTAACTTGGTCCCTATGAATGTGAAGTGACTCATCAATAACTCTAGAGGTCGACGTGGACTAACTCACACAACAACCACTGACGGAAACTCACCATTACCAATCATCAATAATGTACTACGGACTGAAGAGAGAAGTTGCCACTTGGTAACACCTAAACCTGACACCCTCAATCAACGTAAAAATACAATTTTACCCTTTTAAACTTCTCATATTTTTCAGAATTTTTAAAACATTCGAACAATTCGAAACTTACGAAATAGAACATTTCAAAATTTTCGAAACTTTCGAACAGTTCAAAAATTTCGAAATAGGAAAATTTCGAAACTTTCGAAAGTTAAATAAAATTATAGTTAAATATTATTAGTATTAAAAAAAACCTCTATTTTATTTTATAACTAGTCCTTATTTTTTTATTTTGTTTAAACCTCAATAAGTGTTGGAGCCAATGGCGGATCTTGGTAGGGACAAGGAGGGCCGCAACCACCCAAAAAAAAAATTATAGGTAAAATGACCAAAATGCCCTTATTAAAATTACAATAATACTTAAACCCTAAATTGTTGTTGCTAAATTGGTTGATTTAAATTGTTGTTGCTGATGGCTGCCTATTTGCTGATTTTGTTTCCTAAATTTGTTTCCTAAATTGCTAATTTTGCTAATTTAAAATAAAGAAACATAAATAATGGCGGCATGTTTTAGAGTGCAACTCTTTGTTTTAGAATGCACAATGGCGGTTCGAGTGGTTCACCGTAATGACTCTTTGTTTTAGAATGCAACCATAAAATATTCTTTTTATTTGGATTATAAAAGGTTTCTTGTTATTTTATAGGAAAACTAACTTGCATATGGTCCATTATTTTCTCCCACTAACCTCCTGTTGGAGCACTATCTAATCACCACTAAGTGCTAAAAATTAGTATGTGTTCTGGTTTAGAACTCTGCGATGGTTAGATATCTATGAAAAATACCACTATTTTACTCTGTTTTCAATCACTTAATCTACTTCACTCTTTAAAAAGTTACACGATCCAATTTTGAGTGAATAAGAATTTGGAAAAATAAAACAATCTTATCTTTTGTGGTATCTGTCTTTGAATTCGATGTAGCAACGGTGAAAGGTTAGTATTCAATTATTTTTACATTTACTGTACTGATTTAAATTTGTTATTTATGATATTATAAATGTTTAAGTTTTAGAAATTTAACATTCGCTATCATATCTTCGTCTATATCTCTACCTCACTAAATCAGTGTTTTCGTTTTCAAAATTTTCATGGAATTTGGGTATTTCATTTTACACTCTTTTAAAAGAAATTAAGACCATAAATGAATTGAAAATGGTTATATGATATTTCTGTGTTATTAATTGTTGTTTTTCTTGTTAAAATTATTTTGGAAATATCAAATTTATTTTCTATTTTTAGTGTGTAATTAACCGGATCACCTTGTGTAATCCTTAGAGCTGTCAATTTGACAAGTCCACTTAGGGCCAAACAATTTCATAATTAAAAAGGCAAAAAAAAAAGTACCAACACTAAAAATTCCATAAAATTTTGTGGGCTTAGTCCACTTTTTTAAAAAAAAATTCTATTTTTTTAAAAAAAATTTTGACAAAATTTTTTTTATTCTTTTTTTCAAAAGTTTCCGACAAAAAAGTTTCAATTTTTTTTTTGAAATTTTTTTAATTTGAGAAAAAAATTGATTTTTTTTATTTTTCTCACAATTTTTTGAGAAAAATATTTTTTAATTTTTATTGAGAAAAATAAATTTCGAAATTTTTTAAAGGAACCTTAGAGTTTGAGTCTTTTTTGACAGCTCTAATAACCCCTAAATTACAAAGAAGATTTTAACAAACATATAGTCGAAATTCTCAAGTTTCAATGAGTTTTATTTTTATTTTTATAAAAAGGCAAGAGAGAGCATTTTAAATTAACCAAATAAGATAATACAATTAATTAAAGTACATCACATTGACAAACTCATAAAACTAACTAAATCCTAACATTAGGACTCTAACTGTGATCTGGTAACGCGACTTCACTCTACATTAAAAATCTGATGAGCAATCTGAAGATACTTTTCAACATTTTAATGCAAGGAACTCGAAAAATATTACACCAACAATATAATGAGTTATAAAACTTAATAATATAGAATTTATAAAATAGTTTAAAGATGTTTTTCAGTTATGTCTGTGTGCTAAGCATGAAAAATTTTCTTGTCAATGATTCTTTGAAGACATTTATCTTCACATAACAAAATAAGACATGTATTCTTAAAACAATATTTTGAACCATATACTTAACTATATATATGTGTATATATACACACATGAAAAGTTGTAAGTTTGTGTACTAATTTGCTCAAATGTGAATCACCTAAGAGAATATTAGTCTATAAGTAAGGTGGATCTGACATCAATTGACTACAGGTGGTGTCCCACTTGCTTGTTGGCTCCTTACTAGTTCGTTTTTATTGAAGAACATTTCTCTCTTTTATGAAAACATAATATAACTCATCGTAACTGTGATTCCTCCTTTACTAAAGGAATATCTCAACGTGATTAGTTCATTAAAATAATTTATCGTTGATCTTAATATTATACACTAGAATATACAAACACACCCACAAATATACATATACGTACATATATATACTTATTTAAACAAAGAGAAAATGAAACACATCTTTCAACTTAATCTTATAGTTTAATATACTTCTATGTATATTTCAGAACTAGGATACCCTACATGTGAATAACGGAAGATGCAAGGTTCACAATTTTAAAGGAATATAATAAAATATCTCAAACTATTATTTTCTTCAAAACCACCATTTAATAATGTTTATTAACTAAGAATTAAATGAAGTATGAAAATTTTGTACATTTTACTAGAGATATTCATTTAACATACAAAAACAATGCAATTGGTTGTATATCAAAATTCAAAATAATTAGTTCAAGAAAAATCATGCATTGATCCAAACATCACTATTCTGGACTAAAATCATTAAGAGCTATAAACGGAATGTCAAATGAACCCAGAAAATTGTGTAAATTTTATCGGAGATAACCATTTCACTTACAAAACCAAAACAGTTGGTCTCATATCAAAATTCAAAGCCACAAATTAATTAAAATTCACGCACCAAAGTTGTTATGTGTAGTAATTTGTAGAAATTCGAGTTCTTCTTTAAAAATTATTTTCTCTCCATCTAAACATATAAATTTTTTATATCGTTAACCAAACTCTAACTTTAATTATGTAATAACTAATAACATTAGAAAAGAACTCATACCCTCAAAGTAATATCTAAAATCAACATGCAATTTGAAACCCCCTATAATATGCAGCAAAACTTCATTTACAAATTTCTATTACAACAACCACAATCAACAATTACAACACACAACAACAATAATATATAGTAAGCACACATAACTGTTCAGACAAAATCCCAAATTAATGTTTTGATGATAACTAAATAAAGTTTAGCTAAGAATTATAATTATGATTCTAAGTGATTTGATATTTAACATGTGTGTTTGAGTGTGTTAATCACGATAGGTACCAAAAAATTTCAAAATAGATTATATTAAAAAGAAGCAAGCTAGTTCATAGAAACGAAGAACGTTCTTGACAGAATTCTGTAAAACGAAGAACGTTCTCCACAGTTCCAAAATTACAAGAATGATCAGATTCTTAAAGAAAAGATTAGATCCAGGATTTACAATCCGTTTCAGAATTTCACCAGAAGTATACAAGGATCAATTCAGTATAAGAATCACTCCAAAAGACAAAGGCAAAAGCAAGATCATTCTCCAAGTTAAGCAAGCATGAAGTACAAAACTGACAGACTAGACAGGACACATCAGTTGTACTTTATAGAAGCATGCACACGTGATACAAAGTATGGGATAACTTCAGGCAGATGTCAAGTTAAGATTAAAGCTCAACACACTTCAAAGAAAAAATGGTGATCATTCTTGGTTTATAAGAACATTCCTGCTTTAAGCGAAGAACATTCTTGCTTTATGGCTGATCTTATCCACCTACTACCACATGACAGCTGGACTATTCTCAACGGCCAAATGAGCTGTCATAATCACTCTTGGAGTCTATAAAAGAGGCCTCAAGATGAAGAATAGATCAAACCTTCAAGTGCAAAACAATACGTCATTCATACAATCATATTCGAATACTCTTGAGCTTCTCAATTATTTTCAAGTTTCAGTTCAGCTTTTAACTTGATATTAGAATCATTGTCATTGAGTTCTAAATCCTAGAATCTATTCTCAAACACGAGTTGAGCATACTCAGATTCTACCAATCTCTTTAAATCACCACTTTGTAACTCAAGACTATATTGTTGAGATAGTTAGAGTAGTTTGTAAAAATCCTTTCTAAAGATTGAAAGGTAACCTATGGAAATCCTTTCTAGGTAGAAATGTAGTACTTTGTAACAAATCAAGATTGATCTTGTGTGAAAACCAAGAACGATCTTGCTTTGAGCACTTAGTGGAAAATCTCACAATTGTGAGGACTCCGTGTTGGGTGAACCATTACATATCTTTTTGTGATATCTCTTCTCTTATCTCTATTTAATTTTTATCTGCCAATCATATTTTATATAGATAAGTTAAATTATTTATTTTTCACTAACCAAGAACGTTCTCCGTTTTCATAACCAAGATCAATCTTGAGTTAAATCTTTTAAGTTTTAACAGGAAATTTTTAAAGGGTGAATTTACAATTCAAACCCTCATTTATTGTAAATTGACATTGCTACTTCAATTGGCATCAGAGCTCGATCTATAAAGATTAAACACCTAAACTTCTGTAACAACTAATGTAGGATGTTTCTCGAAGTATCAAGAAAAAGCCATGATACTTGGACAGTGGCTGCTTAAGACATATGACAGAAGATAAACAAAGTTTTATGTCATTCGTTAAAAAAGATAGAGGATCAATAACATTTGGGAACATTGATCAAGCCCAAATCAAAGGTAAACGTACCATAGCTAAGGAAAATTCTGCTAAAATAAATGATGTTCAATATGTTGAAGGGTTGAATCAGAATCTTCTAAGCATTAGTCAACTTTGTGATAATGGCTTTGAAGTTATCTTTAAACCAAACATATGCGAAGTCAGAATGGCAAACTCTGGTGAGATTTTATTTTCTGCATCTAGAAAGAAAAATCTCTATGTTTTATACATTGAAGAATTACTAGTGGAATCATGCTTCATGTCCATTAATAATGACAAATGGATATGGCATAAACGAACTGGACATATAAGGATGAAAACTATTTCAAATTTATCAAAATTAGATCTTGTTAGGGTACTTCCCAAAATAAACTTTGATAAGGATAAAGTTTGTGAAGCTTGTGCAAAAGGAAAACAAGTCAAGAGTAGTTTTCATTCAAAAGATTTTATATCAACTAAAAAACCTCTTGAACTACTTCACATTGATCTCTTTGGTCCTATCAAAACCACTAGCCTAGGAGGGATGAAATATTGGTTTATGATTGTTGATGATTTTTCTCGATACACATGGGTACTATTTTTAAAATAAAAGGATGATGCATTTAATGCCTTCTAAACATTTTGCAAAAAAGTTCAAAATGAAAAAGAATCCAATATAATTTTTGTTAGAAGCAATTATGAAGGGGAATTCCTAAATGCATCTTTTAAAAAAAAAAATTTGATGAACTTGGCATCTCTCATAATCTATCTTGTGCAAGAACCCCTCAACAAAATGGAGTTGTTGAATGAAAAAATAGAACATTACAAGAGATGGCAAGAACAATCTTGGAAGAATCGAATGTTGAAAAGTATTTATGGGCTGAAGCTATTAATACTTCATGCTACATTTTGAATCGTGTATCCATAAGGAAAATCATAAACAAAAGACCCTATGAAATCTGGAAAAATAGGAAGCCAAATATTTCATATTTTCACATCTTTGGATGCTACTGCTACATCTTGAATAACAAAGATAAATTAGAAAATTTTGATGCAAAATCAGACAAAGCAATCTTCTTAGGATATTCAACAGAATCTAAAGGATATCACATTATTTGATACTCAGCCTATGAAATCTTAGAAAAATAGGAGAAAGATAGTGAGGATGAGCATGTTCCTATGTTCCTTAAAGCTTGGAATGTCCTAGTCCTAATAACATTAGGCCTTTCATTTGGAAACTTGCTCATGGAAATACCTTGACTAATATGGAGCGGAAGAGAGACAACATGATGTTGCAATTCTAATCCGAAATCGATAATGCGCATACTTTGTGACTATGAGTCGGTGTCTGAATTTTTGAATAATATCATACATCTAGCTTAGTTGAGTCGTTTTTTTAGCTTAGGTAATTGGAATTTCTCTATTGATAATATTGGTTGTGTTTTCTTGGTCTTACTTACTAGCTTTGGTGTCATCGTTGATAGGAATGAACTTGTGTTTTCAAACTCCTCTGATTTCAACACCATTTTCATATAGTTGTTAAACAAACTAATAAACCCCCTGGGTTTTGGGAACACAAGAATACTAGTATTGAAACTACTTGGAAAACACCACCAACTGACTATTATAAGGTGAATGTTGATGGAGCCTTCCAACCTATTACCCGAAATTCCCCAATTGATGATCTCGTTTGCAATGAGAAAGGTAATTATTGTACCGGTTACTATGGCAACCTAGGCACTGGAAATGTTCTTTTTGGTGACCCTTGGGCTCATCTTCATGGTGTTAGGGTGGCTCAAAATATGGGCTTAAAAATTGTCAATTTTGAAAGCGACTAAAAACCTCCAATTAACATGAAGCTAATCATAGTGCAAATTTCCTAATAAAAGAAGGTCTGCATGACTCTCTAAACTTATGTTTTCTTATTGAGTTTTTCTGCTTTATTTGACAACATTTTACATATTGATTTTACATTTTACATATTTCTTCTTCTAGTTAATAAATTGACTCTATAAGCATTATCTCTCTATAATGCATATTTATATATGACTCTATAATGCGTTTTTGTACCATATATCTATCAAAAATAATTAACTCACTTGTGCTTCAGACCTATATATGTTTATGTTCAAGTTATTAGATACCTTAAATGACATTAAAAGAGAGGGTTAAATATATTTTTAATTACTATAAAATTTCAAGTTTTTAATTTTTATTCTTGTAAAATAAAAATACAATTTTCAATATTAACAAAATTATCATGTATGTTGTTATAGTCTTTGTTGTTAAGTCAATATATATTTTCGATTTTCGAATGAATTTTCTCAAACATGTTTAAGTGGCGAAGCTAGCCATAATTTTATGAGGCGGTCAAATATAAAGAAAAAATAGCCTTGCAAGAAACTCATCATCCATTCTATATATAAATCTTGTTTTCACAAATATTTTGGCCAACAAAACTTTCTTTATAATTATTGTAGAGATTAGAAGTGTTAAAATAAGACAAATAAATTTATCAATCAAGGAATATTTTTTAATTGTTCTATTTTTACTAATTTTTAACAAATAATGGGACAGCTATATATAAAACCATACCAATTTATTAAAAAAATGAACAACCAAATATAAAAATATATCAACTTATTAAAAAAAATGAGGTAGCTGAGGCTACTACTTAGATAGCATACCCTTTGCCCCTGGGTGTTTACAACAATGTAAAAATTTCTCCTCAAAAAATGACATCAAAATTAGATATATAAGTCATATTTTCCTTATTTATATCTTGAGTTTTTTACATTTAAAAAATTCATACATAATTGATCCTAAGTTAAAAATTTATAAATTTTTGTGTAGGAACCTTTTTATAATTAATGTTCTAAACATACTTCTAAAAAGAATTCATAAATTTTAAATTTGAAAGACAATTAAATATATTTTATTTTAGCCAACAACTTTAACAGCTTGTTAAAAAAATTTTTGACTCCTAAAAATAAATATGTTTTTAGTCCTTATAAAAATTTAACATTTTAATGTTAGTCTTTATAAAATAAAAAATATAATTTTTAATCTTACAAAATTATTTGTTAACACAATATATATTTTTTAATGAATTTTTTCATGTTTTCGATAGAAAGGAAATGCAGTGAAAACTAAGAGAGGGAGCACATCGAAAAACAAATAGGAAAGGAAATCTTAGATCTTTATTGTTTGAAAGTTTGAGATCTTTACGATTTCGGAGATGACAATTGAAGAAAGAGTACAAGGGAATAAAAGTACTACAAAGCAGTTACTCAGAGGTGTATATTGTATACACAATTCGAATTTGAGGTAAAAGACATTTTTTTCTTCTTCCATTATGCATTTATTAAAAAATTATTCCTTAGGTTAAAAAAAATGGATTACTATAGATGGTATATACTTGTGAGGTTGTCAAAATGTGACAGGAGAATTATTGTGAACCAATTTAAGATTTGATAATAACTTTAACCATTTGCTTATTTTTAGTATTTAGATTCCTACTTAAATATTGAATTATTATAATATGACAAATTAATCAACATCATATATATTTATTGTCTTCTCCATTTTGCTAAAGACAAAGGAAATTATAGACATTATTGCAACCAATTTAGTGTTTATATTAGTGGCCATCTCTTTAGGGAGTAGCTTATGTTTTGTTGTAGAAGAATGACAAGATGTAATTGTAATGTTATGCATTAATTTTGATTTGGATTTAGTGAATACACCTTATTTTGGATAATGGTTCTCTTTTTGGAGTCTTTAGGGAAAGAATATTGCACATGTTGTGTATATATAAGTATAATAAATACATTTTTCTTTTGAAAAAATTAAATAAATGTTGATATCATATTTTTGATTGGTGTGCGTAGAATCATTAGCAACTTTGAAGATTAGACATAGAAAATCACGACATAGATACAAATACAGCTCGTATAAAAAATATATGATATAGATACAGGTATACACATATATTTACTTATTAAAATTAAATAAAATATGAGTATTATTTATAAAAAAAATATCTAAATATAGATTAAATATCTATATGTGCATCTAAAATTGCTCATTTGTTTCGATAAAACAAAATTCTAAAACATAATATGATAGTTTTTCATCTTTCATTTATCTATCTACTATCAAAAAACTAATTATGATGAATCAAATTTAATATATTTAACCTCTCTTTTATCATAATTGCTTTAACCCCTATATAGACACGTCTGAGATGTGTCTTGAAGATATATAAGGTGTTGGGCACGTTTTGTATGAGAGTCAGACACCATCGCGTGTTAGACATTGCGACATACCTAATTTTAGAGATCACCGTGGTTCATAGTTACTCAATCTACACATTCATTCTATTATTGCAGAATTGGCCTTCACTTGTCCATTGTTCAGTGCAAGTTGGCATGCAGCTTAAAATATACCATGTACTCTAAAATCAATTTTTTGTTGTTCTCTATAATGTAGCAAGTAGCACAATATTAGTGAAGCTAGATATTTACCATTAAGTAATATAAGACATATTTATATGTAGAGAAATTATATTTAAACACATTTTCATACACAAATAATGTATATCGTAATTTGTACATACCTGAGGGGCAATTTAGTAATTTTGCTAGTTATTTTCAGAAAACTCAAAACCCTTGTTTCTTCCATCTTTAGCTTCTTTTCCTTCTCTTCTTCTTGTTTTTCTTCCTTCCCCTTTGTCTTCCTCAGAAAACCTAAGTACGGTTTCTTCCCTATTTAGCGTTTCTTCTCTTCCTTCTCTTCTTCTTCTTCTTTTTCTTCATTCCCCTTTCTCTTCCTCAGAAAACCCTGAGTACGGTTTCTTCCTTCTTCAAGCCTCTCAGTTGTCATCGCTCGTCGTTGCTCGCTCCTTAATCGTGTTCTCTATTGTTTGTCATTGTAAGTTTAGGTATGTACAGATTGTTGAGTGTTTTCAGATTGTTGAGTGTTTTCGTTGTAAGTTTACTTCTCTTTATCATTGTTGTTGCTTATTTGTGTGATTGTTGTTTCCATCAAGTTAGGGTTTTTAGTTATTGATTTAGGGTTTCTTAATTTTGGTGATTATTGCCTATAATTTTGGGTTTAGGGTTTTTGGTTATTCAATTTAGGATTTTTTTTTGTTTAGGTTTTTTTATTTATTTTGGTGATTGTTGCTTACAATTTTGGTCATTGTTGGTATACTTCTGATTCAAGTACATTTCCTTCTATTATTTAAATTTAGACAAATTTAGTATCATAAATGAGCTATTTTATTTCAATGACAAATTCAAGTACTTTGGTGTTTATTGTTTTCATTTTATTTTGTTTAGTGACTTATTTTTTTTTATAAGCAACTTTCGGGTGATATATTTTTTCTACAATTCTGATGCTTTAAAACATGACATCGACAAATGAAAAAAATGTAAGGAGTTTATAAACTAGTTGTATTTGTATTATTGCAATTTATTTATCAATATTAACCATATATTCATACTTTTCAGATATGTGCCAGACATGCATGTTTAGGAAATATGTTGCATGAAATCAATCGTCATTTGTCAAATGCACATTGAACTCAAATTTTGACAACCCCATTCACGTGGGTTTTAGATATGCCAAAATATTTACAAATTTCTAGTGCTCTGTTGTGGGAGTTGGCTAGTATATGGGATGGACATAGGGGTTGGATAGTTAATTTTACTCCAAGTGATGTATGTTTAGCTCTATGACTGCCAATAGTAGGTGAGCCTTTGGAAGAATATGAAAATGAAGAATGTGATACATTGTTGTTGTTTAGAGGAAAAAAAGTAACTTATGATATGATTGGTGTATTGTTTCACATGTTTCGTATTAACATAGTCAAATTTTGTAGACTTTATATACTCCTCACCTTTGGCGAATTCTATTTTCCCCAATCAGGGAATTGAGTAAATACTCGTTATATTAAAACACTTGATGACCTAGAGTCTCTCCATAATTACAATTGGGGTGTAACTATGTATAATGTTTTGGTTGAAAGTTTAAGTAAGACTGAACTGTGTTGAAAGAAGGGAAAGTAGATTCGCAAACACATATAACAAGTTGTGCAGCTGTCCTCGAGGTATATATTTTATATTGTTTTATATCACCATTTTTCATCCTGTGTTGTCTTTAAATTAAAATACATTTATTAAATATATTAATATTTTTTTAGATTTGGGCGTTCGACCACTTGTCCTTGGGTCAAGCATCTGTTCCTAAGTTTAGATTCCCGAGATTTTTGGATTGACCAATCTTACAGTGTCAGAAGAAAACAATATTAAAAGCATTTCAAAATAACATGGTAAGTATTTATAATATTTGCTCTTATGACTTGTTTAATAATAATGTGTGTGTTTCAATCGTTTTTCGTTTTGGCATATAATTGAAGAGTTAACTGCAATAAATGAAGAACTTGAATTTGATATGGTGAATGAAGCGTTGCATGAACAAGAAAATCGGACTATGCGTTATGTTGATTATCAACGATTGGTGGCGGATAATAGGCATTCCCAAGAGAAGATTTCGATTCTTGAGGGCAAGGTAAAATGGTTGAAAGAAGAATTGTGTAAACGTCAGCAAATGCATAAATCTGATTATAAATTTACGGGAGGTTCTCCAACAAGAGCTTGTAATGCATTCCCCTCAACTTCATATGGTGATTTTGATGGTATGGATATTGAATATTTTTGTCGATAAAATATTTATGTAATTGCACTTGTTAATAACATACTATTGAACTTTTATCTGCAGGTGATGTGGGAGTTAGGATCCTTTTTGAGAATGTTAGGGATGAAGTCGCATAAAATGTTGTTGGTAAATAATAAATTGTATATGTTGTGGTGTTGTTTTAGTTTTGCTAAGATATAATTTTTAATACATTTGTCAACAGGTGAGCCTAACGTGAACACTTCAGCACAACCAACATCAAACGTAATTACGAGAATGAAAGATAAACCAAGGAAGCGAGTTAAAAGTTTAGTCAATCAAAGTCCATTTGTGAACCCGAATGAAAAGAAGAAGAAAAAAAAAATAAGTGTGTAATTGGCATATATTGAGTTTGTGGGAGGTTCTTTATAAAGATGTAATTAGTGGCGTTTGAACCACACTTTCTTTCCACTTTTTTGTTTTTGTTTTTATGAACTAATATGTATGGTTAAAAATTAGTGTGCATTAGTTGTTGCTTTTATATCTTGTCCGATAAGAATGACCAAGTTTTCAGTTCGAATCCATTAACCAAGTTGTCCATGGAATTAACCATGATGTTTTAAGCCATTCACCAAATTTATATTTTGTCTAATAAGAATGTTCAAGTTTTTAGTTCAAATCAATTAACCAAGTTGTGCATATAATTAACCAGATTCATATTTTGTCTAATAAGAATGACCAAGTTTTGAGTTCAAATCCATTAACCAAGTTGTGCATAGAATTAACCATGTTTTTTTAAGCCATTATATTTTGTCTGATAAAAATGACCAAGTTTTCAGTTCAAATCCATTAACCAAGTTTTGTATGGAATTAACCATGTTTTTATTGTCTTCTCCATTTTGCTAAAGACAAAGGAAATTATGGACAATATTGCAACCAATTTAGTGTTGATATAAGTTGTCATCTCTTTAGGGAGTAGCTTATATTTTGTTGTAGAAGAATGGCAAGATGTATTTGTAATGTTATGCAGTTTTTTTAGTTAGTATAAGAGATGTGAGTGTGTTTTGAAAATTAGAGAGTATAAGTGTCATTCAAATATGATGTAACGGTTGTCATTAATTGATAGTGTAAAAACACGTTATATGAATTAAATAAAAAATAAAACAATAGAAAGAATAGAAACAAATATTTTGCTTTATGTTATTTTTGACTCTTAAAATAACTATACTTTTAGTCCTCATAAAATTTCAGCATTGTAATATTAATGTTAGTCTTTATTAAGTAAAAATACAATTTTTAATCTTATAGAATTATTTGTTAAGGCAATATATATTTTTTAATAAATTTTTCCATAATTGTTTATAACATTATAAAAAAAACCATAGAAAGGAAATGCAGTGAAATAGAAACATAAGAAAACAAATATGAATGAAAATCGTAGATCTTTATTGTCTGAAAGTATGAGATCTATACGATTTTGAGAAGAAAATTAAAGAAAGAGTACAAGGTGTAGACTCTGTATGCAATTCGAATTTGAGGCAAAAGATATATTTTTTTTTCTTCATTTTTCTCTGTTCTCTTAATATAGAAGCCTTAACATTATGCATTTATTAAGCAATTACTCCTTAGGTTAAAAAAAATGGATTACTATAGATGCTATATACTTGTGATGTTGTCAAAATGTGACAGGAGAATTATTGTAAACCAATTTAATATTTGAATTATTGTAACTCAAAAATACTACACATGCAAGCACTCACTATACAACACACAAGTATTAAAATATTAAATAAAAAGTTAGCGGTACTAATTTTGCATTAATATTCTTCAAGACTTTGTTAAATATTATTTATATTTGTTTTCAGTTTTTATAATTATTTAACAGTTTTACATAAATTATTTTCAGTTAATTGAAAACACATTAACTTTATATTCACTATAAATATGACTGAAGTTCTATAGAGTCAAACTCAAAATTAGAAGTTTCTTATTTGTTCTAATGGCTATTTCACCATCTAAACAACTATCGTTGTCCATGTTTTTCATTCTCATTTTCTTTTGCACTCGCTTTAATTCTTCTACTTTTGGCTTTATTTTGAAGAGACTTGAATATTTGAAGGTAACTTCTTATGAGTTTGTTGTTTCTTTGAAGACTGTAGATGATGTGTTGTAGGATGTTACATTTGTTCTGCAGTTTGAGCTTAGCAAAGTTAATGGTGTTGACGACTTTCGTCCCTCTAACACCATTTCAACATGTTTGAAATTGCTAGACATGTCCGTCAAAGAACTCGGTTGGTGTAGATTTGATGTTCAGTATTCGAAAGGTAATATCATCATTAATTATCTTTGTTCATTCTCATTAGCATTATTCATTCCCTTTGTTTATATCAATGTCCTTTATTTTGAATAATCTGTTAAATTCCTTGCTATTTGAAGTGTTGTTTTCAGTGACTACCAATGGTATAGCTACTCACACGTATACTAATATAACTAACTCAATGGTAGAAATAACCTATCAAATGGAGCAAGTTACTGAATTCTTTTCCTTTTCTCTGGCTACCGTGCGTGCGTGCGTGCGGTTTCTGATGTTGTTTTGTTTATTTGCATTAGGGATTTGAAATCCCTTTCTTTCCTTTTTATTTTCCTTTACATGGGCCAAGCCCAATAAACCATATATTTCTTTTATTTATTTATTTATTTTTATTTTTTCTATTTCAATAATAACAATACTACTAATAATTATAATAATAATAATAATAATAATAATAATAATAATAATAATAAAATTAGTGGGTTCCACTTAGAGAGTGAGCCCACCCAACAAAATGCAATCGGTTTTATAATATTTAATTGTCCTACAACAAGCACTTCTTTTAACAAAAGCAGTTTTTATAATAATGGTTATATAAAAGTTGCATATGTAAATGAAAAAGACAAAAAAAATTTAGAAAAGCAATAAAAGTACTAGATTTCAGAGGTGAAAATTGAAGAAAGAATACATGAGAATAAAAGTACTACAAAGTAGCTATTGGAGGTGTAGAGTGTTTATGCAATTCGAATTTGAGGTAAAAGACATATATTTTCAATTTTCTTTTGCTCTCTTAATATAGAAATCTTAACATTATGTATTTATTAAGCAATTACTCCTTAGGTTAAAAAACTTATTACTATAGATGGTATATACTTGTGAGGTTGTCAAAATGTCACTGGAGAATTATTGAAAACCAATTTAAGATTTGATAAGAACTTTAACCATTTGTTTATTCTTAGTATCTAGATTCCAACTTAAATATTGAGTTATTATAATATGACAAATTAATCAAAATCCATTTTGCTAAAGACAAAGGAAATTATGGACATTATTGCAACCAATTTAGTGTTGATATTAGTGGTCATCTCTTTAGGGAGTAGCTTATGTTTTGTAGTAGAAGAATGACAAGATGTAATTGTAATGTTATGCATTAATTTTGATTTGGATTTAGTGAATACACCTTATTTTGGATAATGGTTCTCTTTTTGGGTCTTCAAGGAAAGAATATTGCACATGTTGTGTATATATCAGTATAATAAGTATATTTTTCTTTTGAAAAAATTAAATAAATGTTGATATCATAGTTTCTCAATCTACACATTTATTCTATTAGTGCAGGCCTTCACTTGTCCATTCTAAGTGCAAGTTGGCATGCAACTTAAAATATACCATGTACTCTAAAATCAAGTTTTTGTTGTTCTCTATAATGTAGCAAGTAGCACACTACTAGTGAAGGTAAATACTTACCATTAAGTAATATAATTCATATTTATATGTATGTGGGCCAATACCCAAAAATACTTCACAAGCACTCACGATACCATACACAAGTATTGAAAATATTAAATAAAAAGTTAGCGATACGAATTTTGCATTAATATTCTTTAAGACTTTGTTAAATATTATTTATAATTGTTTTCTATTTTTATAATTATTTAACAGTTTTACACAAATTATTTTTAGTTAATTGAAAACACATAAACTTTATATTCACTATAAATATGACTGAAGTTCTATAGACTCAAACTCAATCTTAGAAGTTTTTTATTTGTTCTAATGGCTATTTCACCATCTAAACAACCATCGTTGTCCATGTTTTTCACTTTCATTTTCTTTTGCATTTACTTTGATTCTTCTACTAATGGCTTTAGTCTAAAGAAACTAGAGTGTTTGAAGGTAACTCCTTCTGAGTTTGTTGTTTCCTTGAAAATTGAAGAGGATGTGTTGCAGGATGTTACATCTATTCTGCAGTTTGAGCTCAGCAAAGTTAATGGTGTTGACAACTTTCGTCTCTCTAACACCATTTCATAGTGGTCCACTTCATTTTAGGGAACCTATGGTTATCTTTAACGGGTGTACCATTCACTCCTGGGTTTGGGAATCATTCTCGAACAAAATATTAATAGTTGTTATTGTTGTTGTTTCAGAAAAGATATTTTGATGTTCATTATAACAAATCTCTGCTTGATAATTTAATAATTACACATAAGATAGCTAGTTGCATCTCACTTTGGACAAAACAAATTGGTAAATATGGTCATGCACAACAAATTAAATTTTAGAGACTTGTATTTGCTTACTAGTGCATAATATATGTTTTATTGACACCTTTTTACATTAAAATTAATCTCTTAAAAAAATTGTAAATAAAAGTTGCTTGTGTCTATTCCAATTTAAAATAAAATAAAATTGGATCTTATGTTAATATCCGTTGCTTAAACGTCAACATCTCAAAGAAAGCACATGGAGAAAATTGCGAAGGTGCGAGCACGACAAGAGGGGGTTGAATTATGTTTGCACAAGGTTGATAACTTTTTGATAATTTATAAATAATTAAAAATTAGCTTGGTTTTGGTGACTTACTTAGAGTAGAAGCAATCGGATTTAGAGGCAGCAAGCAATGAAAGCATAAATAATTTGACGCGTAGAATTATCCTAGTTCACCACTAACTTGGCTACATCCAGTCCCCTCATTCAGAAGGCTTTAATCCACTAATTCAAAAACCTTGAATTACAAAGCGCCTGACCCTCCAAGCCAGTCTTCCCAAACAGCCTGACAACCTCAGACTTTTCAGGAACTAACCACCTTGACCCTACAAGCCAAGTCTTCTCCTAACAACCTAACAACCTCAGATTGAAGAAGGAACTAAACCACTATCGGGTTGGATACAAGAGATTGAAATTTGAGTAGTTCCTTCTAACAAAGCTGATAATAATAATAATAATATTCTCACACTCTAAGAAAAGAACACTCAGAAAATATTTTTCATTCGAACAAGTGTTTCTCTCTTTGAACTCTAAGATGAATTTGGAATCTTGAGCTTAAGTTCTTATACTCTTTTCTACTTTTTGATTCTTTTATCCTTCAGCCTTGAGTGTCTATTTATATTGAAAGTTTGGGCTTCAATTTAGTCCTTATTTAATTCTGAATTGAATCTTGTTTAGATTGAGTTTGTAAATTCTTCAAATTGATTCTGTTCCTATTTTGTGTAGATTGACTTTGTAAATTCTTCAGAATAATTCTGTTCCAATTTTGTGTAGATTGACTTTGTAAATTCTTCATATCAAATATTCTTCAAATCTTCATTAAATGTTGATCAAATATTCTTCAAATCTTCATTAAAATGTTGATCAAATATTCTTCAAATCTTCATTAAATGTAGATCAAATATTCTTCAAATCTTCGTCAAATCTTCATTAAATGTTGATCAAATATTCTTCAAATCTTCATTAAATGTTAATCAAATCTTCACTAAATCTTCTTCAAATATTCTTCAAATCTTAATCAAATCTTCTTCAAATATTCTTCAAATCTTCTTCAAATATTCTTCAAATCTTGACCATATTTTCTTTTCAACTTGGTCAAAGATTTTCTCCAATTATAAATTTGAATCAAATCTTATTTTAGATTTTCATCAATTATAATTTTGAATCAAATCTTATTTAAGATTTTCTTCAATTATAAATTTGAATCAAATCTTATTTTATATTTTCTTCAAAAACATGAATCTTCTTTCATACTCTTTTAAGTCAAATATATTGTTCTCATAAAATACTTTTGTTGAAATCAAAACTCTAAATGTAAAACCAACTTGGTTCCAACAATCTCCCCCTTTTTGATGATGACAAAACCTGTATTTTTTATAACAACATTTCTTTATATTTCTTTGACTCCCCCTAACTTAGGGCTCCCCCTAAGTCTTAGTATCATTTTCTCTCCACTTTATCAAATATCTTTCTCCCCCTTTTGTCATCAGACAAAAAGACTTGAATGTCAAACTCTGTTTTTTTTTTTCGTTTCTTTTTTTTTCTTTTTTTTCGTTTTTCTGTTTTTTTTCTTTTTTTATTCTT
>JBBPBQ010000003.1:17131228-17142969 GCA_037974755.1 Cicer yamashitae
TTTTCTCTTTTTTTTTGAATAAAATAAATATAACATAATATAAGAAAATATAATAACTAGTGTAAAACTAAACTACTTTGAAGTGATCACAACATCAGTCAGGTATGAAGGTAAGGTTTAGGTTTTTCTTGATGAAGTCAAACCTATCTTCAGGTAGTGGTTTGGTGAATATGTCCCAGCCCATTGGTGTTTAGTGTCTACAAATTGAATGTTTAGTACCCCTTTTTGAACAAAGTCCCTAATGAAGTGGTGTTTGATCTCTATGTGTTTAGCTCTAGAATGTAAGATAGGGTTTTTGGCTAGACAAATGGCAGAAGTGTTATCGCAATAGATGGGAATGTTGGATTCTAGGATGTTGTAGTCTTCAAGTTGATGTTTCATCCAAAGTAGTTGAGAACTGCAGTCAGCTACTGAAATGTACTCAGCCTCTGCTGTTGACATTGCAATGGTGTTTTGTCTCTTACTTGACCAAGATATTAAGTTGTCACCTAAAACTGTGCAGTTGCCACTGGTGCTCTTTCTTTCAAGTTTATCTCCAGCATAATCAGAATCACAGTATCCACTAAGTTTGTACTTATGAGATTTCTTGCAGAACAAGGTAAGGTTGGTAGTGCCTTTTAGGTATCTAAGGATTCTCTTAACAGCAGTTAAATGTGATTCCCTAGGGTCAGCTTGAAATCTTGCACATACACATACACTAAACATGATGTCAGGTCTGGAAGCGGTACGGTAAAGTAGGGTGTATTGGTGTAGCCATAGGTTTGCAATTACTCATCTTAAACTTCCTAAGAAGCTCTTTTGTATATTTGGTTTGATGAATGTATATGCCTTTTTGACTTTGCTGAATTTGTATCCCTAAGAAGAACTTAAGTTCTCCCATCATACTCATTTGAAATTCAAGCTGCATCAATTTAGAAAATTCTTGACAAAGAGTGCCATTAGTAGATCCAAAATAATGTCATCAACATAAATTTGAATAATAAGAATGTTATCTCCTATTGATTTTCTAAAAAAGTGTATTATCTACTTGTCCTCTTTCAAAGTTATTTTTAAGCAAGAAGTTACTAAGTCTATCATACCACGCCCTAGGTGCTTGTTTTAGACCATACAAGGATTTCCTAAGTTTAAAAACATGATTTGGAAATTCAGAACTTTCAAAACCTGGGGGTTGTTTAACATACACTTCTTCACTTAACCATTTAAAAAAGCACTTTTAACATTCATTTGAAATAATGTAATGTTATTATTTGCAGCAAAAGAAAGTAGGATACGAATAGCTTCTAACCTGGCCACTGGAGCAAATGTCTCAGTGTAATCAATGCCCTTTCGCTGATTGTAGCCTTATGTGATAAGTTTTTCCTTGTTTCTGACCACTTCACTGATTCTGAAAACCCACTTGGTTCTAATAATGTTCTTCTTTGGTCTAGGTACTAGATCCCAAACATCATTCCTCTTAAATTCTTGAAAACCTGCAAAATACTTATCTAGCTTTGATTTTTATGATCAAGCTTCTTGTTATCACAGTAAACATAATATCAAACAATAATTAAATTTAAAGAAAGATATTACCTATATGTTAACAATTTCAGTTTCACTATGAAAACCCTCTTAGTTCTTCTTTTCTGGTTTTCAGATTCTGAGTTTGTATATTCTCTGATTAGAGAGTTTGGATGTGGGGATTTGAATTCCCATCCAGGTTTGTAGTCTTCATGAATTTGATTGGAGTGTTCAAAGAAGTCTCCTGATTCTGACTTTTAATCTGCCAGTTCTGTTTCTGCTGATGCATCGGGTTTCTCTGATTGTAATTCTGATTCTTATGGTAGTTCCAGTTCTGTTGATATGTGTGATTTCTCTGATATTTCTGGTTCATCAGTTGGTTCTGGTTCTGATATGTATTGTGTTGACCAATCCTTCTTTCACCAGAGTCAGTTGGCTTTTGTTTGTTAAGTTTTGGAACATAGACCTTTTTGCCTTCATATATTGCAAGCATCCATTGACCAGGCACCATGACTGGTGTTTCAATTTGATTGCTTAGAACATCTGCAACATAAACAATTTTATCTTTTGGTACCCAAATTTGGTTGGGTCCTGGTTTGTTAGATCTTAAAGATTTCTTGTGACAAGATATTTTAGTGTGACCTTTCTTATAGCAAATAGTACATAAATCATCAGAGGGAATAAACTTAGATTCAATTACTTTTTCTTGATATCCTATTCCTCTTTTACCATTCCTACTAACCCCATAAATCATAGATGCATACTTGCTTCTTTCCATACCATTATTAATAAAATCTTGAAATACTTCTTCATGCTTATCAGAGTTACTTGTGGTATTTTCAATTGATGTTGAACTATAATTACTTGTCAGAGTTGCATTATCTGTCTTAAGTTCAGTAATATCAGTTTTCAGATTTGCATTCTCTATTTTAAGTTCAGTAATATCAGTTTTTAGATTTGTATTTTCTGTTTTAAATTCTGTAATATTAGTTTTCAGAGTTGCATTATCTGTCTTAAGTTTAGTAATATCAGTTTTCAAATTTGCATTCTCTATTTTAAGTTCAGTAATATCAGTTTTCAGATTTGTAATTTCTGTTTTAAATTCAGCATTTTGATTCTTTAAAACATTAACATTTTCAATTAGATTTGTATTTCTTTCCTAAATGTTTTCAGTTTTAAAGACAATTTGTGATTCATTTTTAAAAAATCATTAATAGCAGTAACTAAATCATATCGAGTAAATTCAGAAAATACCTCAATTTCTTCATCTGTTGATTCACTTCCAGAGTCAGAATCTGTGTTGGATTCAGAGGTAGAGTTGGTATGAGCCATCATACCCAAATCTACTTGTTCATCGTCAAAGGATTCCTCAGATATATCCCATGTAGCCATCATACTCTTCTTCTTGGGTCTGGAATCTTTCCTTTTTCCTTTCTCCATATTTGGACATTCTGACTTGATATGTCCAGGTTCATTGCATCCATAGCAGATGATGCTTTTATCATCATTTCCTTTGTTGGATTGCTTGGAATATCTTTGGGGAAATTTCTTCTTTCTGTTGTGCCACATCTTTCGAACTTTTCTGGTTATGAAAGCAATCTCCTCTTCCTCTGAGTTTTCATTCTGATCATCTGAATCATCATCCTCTGATTCTGCTGTTGCCTTCAAAACTTTCTTCTGCTTGGATTTCAAAGCCACGGTTGGTTGCTTCTTCTTGGGCTCATCCTCTACAAGCTCAATTTCATGTGATCTGAGAGAGCTGATTAATTCTTCCAGCTTAAGAGTATTCAGATCTTTTGCTTCTTGAATGGTAGTGATCTTAGGTCTCCACTTGCTTGTCAGACTCCTAAGAATTTTCTTCACATGATCAGAAGTAGTATAACTCTTCTCAAGTACCTTTAATCCTGAGACCAGGGTCTAGAATCTGGAAAACATTGTTTCAATGTCTTCATCTTCTTCCATCTTGAACAACTCATACTTTTTTACTAGGAGGTTGGCATTTGCTTCTTGAACTTGCTTGCTTCCTTCAAAGGTTAGAATCAGACTATCATAAATACTTTTTGCTGTCTCTTTGTTGGTGCACTTGTCAAACTCCTTGAAGGTGATTGCATTTATCATGAATGTTCTGGACTAATGATGCATCTTGTACATCTTCTTTTGATCAGCATTCATCTCCTTTCTTGGAATTTCAATACCATATGTATTCTTCGAGCAATATAACCATCTTCCACCAAGTCCCAAAGTTCAGGATCTTGTGAAATATAGAAACTTCTCAGTCTGTCTTTCCAATACTCAAAACGTTCTCCATCAAACAGAGGTGGTCTGTTGATATTTCTTCCAGTAGCTTCTTCACTGAATCCAGACATATTTAACCCTTGGATCTTTTCTCAAACACTGGAAAGTGCTCAGCCTTGAAACCAGGCTCTGATACCAATTGAAGGTGTGAACACGAGAAGGGGGGTTGAATTGTGTTTGCACAAGGTCGATAACTTTTTGATAATTTATAAATAATTAAAAATTAGTTTAGTTTTGGTGACTTACTTGGAGTAGAAGCAATCGGATTTAGAGGCAGCAAGCAATGAAAGCATAAATAATTTGACGCGTAGAATTATCCTGGTTCACCACTAACTTGGCTACATCCAGTCCCCTCATTCAGAAGGCTTTAATCCACTAATTCAAAAACCTTGAATTACAAAGCGCCTGACCCTCCAAGCCAGTCTTCCCAAACAGCCTGACAACCTCAGACTATTTAGGAACTAACCACCTTGACCCTACAAGCCAAGTCTTCTCCTAACAACCTGACAACCTCAGATTGAAGAAGGAACTAAACCACTATCGGGTTGGATACAAGAGATTGAAACTTGAGTAGTTACTTCTAACAAAGCTGATAATAATAATAATAATAATAATAATAATAATAATAATAATACTCTCACACTCTAAGAAAAGAACACTCAGAAAATATTTCTCATTCGAACAAGTGTTTCTCTCTTTGAACTCTAAGATGAATTTGGAATCTTGAGCTTAAGTTCTTATACTCTTTTCTACTTTTTGATGCTTTTCTCCTTCAGCCTTGAGTGTCTATTTATAGTGAAAGTTTGGGCTTCAATTTAGTCCTTATTTAATTCTGAATTGTATCTTGTTTAGATTGAGTTTGTAAATTCTTCAAATTGATTTTGTTCCTATTTTGTGTAGATTGACTTTGTAAATTCTTCAGAATGATTCTGTTCCAATTTTGTGTAGATTGACTTTGTAAATTCTTCATATCAAATATTCTTCAAATCTTCATTAAATGTTGATCAAATATTCTTCAAATCTTCATTAAAATGTTGATCAAATATACTTCCAATCTTCATTAAATGTAGATCAAATATTCTTCAAATCTTCTTCAAATCTTCATTAAATGTTGATCAAATATTCTTCAAATCTTCATTAAATGTTAATCAAATCTTCACTAAATCTTCTTCAAATATTCTTCAAATCTTAATCAAATCTTCTTCAAATATTCTTCAAATCTTCTTCAAATATTCTTCAAATCTTGACCATATTTTCTTTTCAACTTGGTCAAAGATTTTCTCCAATTATAAATTTGAATCAAATCTTATTTAACATTTTCATCAATTATAATTTTGAATCAAATCTTATTTAAGATTTTCTTCAATTATAAATTTGAATCAAATCTTATTTTATATTTTCTTCAAAAACATGAATCTTCTTTCATACTCTTTGAAGTCAAATATATTGTTCTCATAAAATACTTTTGTTGACATCAAAACTCTAAATGTAAAACCAACTTGGTTCCAACAAATTGCACAACCACTTTAATGTCCTAAAAGTTTGAGGATATGTTTACAACTTATGACTGTTATTTTAATAATCTATCGTTATTATTTATATTTTTTTATAAAAAAAAATATAAGGTATGCCGTGGACTCTGTCCAAGATCCGCCACTAAGAGAAGTAATTTCAAACTATAAATTAGCTGTAAATCACTCCCTCTTAAATAAAGATAAAAGAAATTGAACAAAAGAGAAGAAAGATGCAACTACCAGAGTTTTTACATTTATCTGTATCTATATTTATATAAAAATGAAACTTATCCTATAAAGAAAAATGAAACTTATCCTATAAAGAAAAATGTATCTGTCGCCACTTCTAAAAACTTTGTGCACCATATGCCATTAATAATAAATACACCAAAATTTGAAGAAAAAAAATAATAGGAAATGATTATATCATTATATCATTATTTAATTGTATATTATATATTTATTTTTGTTGTTAACATTTTTTTGAAATTGACTAAATTACAGAAATTTAAAAAGTTGATTGTTATAGTAAATTTTTTTGTAATTTAAATTGTTTTATTAGTTTACTCTCAAAGAGAGAAAATTAATTTATATTTTTATTGTAGTATTTATTAAAAATTATAGAAAAAAGATATAATATTATTAAGAATATATTAATATATAAATAATTAATACAACTGAAAAATTGAAAAGAACTATATAAAAAAAATTATATATTTAAAGACGTAGGCAGCAGTAGATAATAATTTTATTCTAAATGATTTAAATTCATTGAACTTAAAAATGTAGACCAGATTTTTCTGCTTTTTTGCCTCCGGGGATTTTCTTTTTTGTTTTTTTTTTTTTTCCGTCAATTTTGCTTTGGGTTGTTAGCTAATGTGAGAATAATCGTGAAATAGTGGGTCTAGGGTTATACATAGGTCAATTTGGTCAAAATCACCATCGAATTACAACTTTGATGAGGGATGTAAATACACTTTTCTCCAATATTGAGTCCAATTGTTACAACTTTTTCTAAAAATGTTTTTATAGTATTATTTCTTTTTATTACAATATTTTTTTAAAATTTAAAAATAAAGATTCAAATGAAATATTGATTTTAATAGATTATTTAGGTATTTCATTTATTTATTGTAATTTTTTAAAAATAATTAAAATGAAAAGCTATTTTAAGAAGTTTTTCATAAAAATCAATTTTATGAGATACATTTTTCTAAAAAAATGATATTTATCATATAAAAATTTCTAATAATGAATATCTAAGTTATTAAATGTCAATTTTTTTATCGATAATAAATAAATCTGAAATAACTTCTGTTATTTTAAAAAATATATTTATAAAAATAATTTTTTTTTAAATATTTATAAAAATAATTTTTTAAAAATAATAATTTTTCTTTTATTTCCTTTCCTATTCTTTTCTTTTCATTGCCAACTTTCCAACGGGGTTTATTGATCAAAACTAATTAGCTATTAACCCAACACTACATGATATATGCAAATCACAACCCCAAAATCTAAAGATGATGAATTAAAAAATATAATCTTTGAAGCAAACAAAGCAGGTGCATCAATAAAAATATGTAATTTTAACCGTAAATACTTATGATGTATGCAAGTTAAAATTAATCTCTTACAAAAATTACAAATCAAAGTTGCATGTGTCTATCCCAATTTTAAGAATAATTTTTTAAAAAAAATTTGGATCTTCATGTTAATGTCAAATGCTTAAACGTCAGCATCTCAAAGAAAGTACATGTAGAAAATTGCACAGCGAGATTAATGTCTAAGATAGAAATTTATGAAGATATGTTATTGTAATTTATGAAGATTAACGATCTTCAATAAAAGTGCATAAAAAATGTTAATTTTTTTTGGGTATTGGGCTCCCTTCCTATGTCGAAAAAGGTCCAAACACTGTAGCTCATGTGTCTCACTTTTTTGGACATTCGTTAACTGTTGGATCGGGCTGATTTCTGGATAGTAGGTTCACAATATTTAGGTCTGCGTTTTCAACGGTCGGATCAGCGAAAAGACGTCTGGCCAGGGAGGAATCGTGCTCGCACAACAGTAGGGTTTTGGGCGTTTTTTTTTCTTCTTGCTTTTCGTTTGTAAGCTTTAGTGCTTTGTTATTTTGGCTGGTTATAGGTGTTGGAACCAAGTTGGTTTTACATTTAGAGTTTTGATATTAACAAAAGTATTTTATGAGAACAATATATTTGACTTCAAAGAGTATGAAAGAAGATTCATATTTTTGAAGAAAATCTAAAATAAGATTTGATTCAAATTTATAATTGAAGAAAATCTTTGACCAAGTTGAAAAGAAAATATGGTCAAGATGTGAAGAATATTTGATCAACATTTAATTGAAGATTTGAATAATATTTGATCAACATTTAATGAAGATTTGAAGAATATTTGATCTACATTTAATGAAGATTTGAAGAAGATTTGAAGAATATTTGATCAACATTTTAATGAAGATTCGAAGAATATTTGATCAACATTTAATGAAGATTTGAAGAATATTTGATATGAAGAATTTACAAAGTCAATCTACACAAAATAGGAACAGAATCATTCTGAAGAATTTACAAAGTCAATCTACACAAAATAGGAACATAATCAATTTGAAGAATTTACAAACTCAATCTAAACAAGATACAATTCAGAATTAAATAAGGACTAAATTGAAGCCCAAATTTTCACTATAAATAGACACTCAAGGCTGAAGGAGAAAAGCATCGAAAAGCAGAAAAGAGTAACTCAAGCTCAAAATTCTCAATTCATCTTAGAGTTCAAAGAGAGAAACACTTGTTCAGGTTAGAAATATTTTCTGAGTGTTCTTTTCTTAAAGTGTGAGAGTTATTATTATTATCAGCTTTGTTAGAAGCAACTACTCAAGTTTCAATTGCTTGTATCCAACCCGATAGTGGTTTAGTTCCTTCTTCAATCTGGGGTTGTCAGGTTGTTAAAAGAAGACTTGGCTTGTAGGGTCAAAGTGGTTAGTTCATCAAAAGTATGGGGTTGTCAGGCTGTTTGGGAAGACTGACTTGGAGGGTCAGGTGCTTTGTAATTCAAGGTTTTTGAATTAGTGGATTAAAGCCTTCTGAATGAGGGGACTGGATGTAGCCTCATTGCTTGCTGCCTCTAAATCCGATTGCTTCTACTCCAAGTAAGTCACCAAAACCAAACTAATTTTTAATTATTTACAAATTATCAAAAGTTATCAACTTTGTGCAAACACAATTCAACCCCCCTTCTCGTGTTCGCACCTTCAATAGGCACAATTTATACACCATTTTGAGACTCTCTTGTACCCTTATTTGATTATAGTGGAGCTATTTCTTTTGTCTGAACGACCCGTGGTTTTTTCACTTGCATTGAGGGGTTTTCCACGTTAAAATATTGGTGTTCTTTATTTGCCTTTATTTGATTAATTTGCTGCCATATATTTGTTGTTGCTCCTCATGAGTTCTTGCAAGTTGGGGGAATTTTATATCCGATGCTTATTACTTGTTATCGCGTTTCTATGTTTATTCCCCATCAGAGTGGCATCATAGCTCTTGGTTAAAGGGTTATGACTTGCTTGAAGGTTGGAGGCAAATATGAATATAAAGATGGTATGTTTGAATGGTACTAATTACCATTTGTGGAAGGGTAAAATAAAAGATTTGTTATTTGTGAAGAAAATGTACCTTCCTATTTTTAGTTCTTAAAAGTCAAATGATAAATCTACGGAAGGCACAGGGTTCTTCATCTCAATATGAAGTTCTTGTCACTTAAAATAGGGGGAGAAGTCAGAAAAAAGAACCGAAGGGTGGTAGAGAAAATAGCAAAAGCAAGTCCAAGTCTAGATACAAAAATGTGGAGTGTCATTATTGTCATAGAACAAAGCACATACAGAAGAATTATTTCCTATGGAAAAAGGAGAATAAAGGCAAGAAGGGTTGGCAGAAACAAATATGTCGTGATGGTGATAGTGATGATGATCGTGTTACTACTACTAGTGATCTTGTTATTCTACGTGACTATGAGTCGATTAATCTTGTATTTGATGAGAGCATGTGGATAATTGATAATGGTGCTACACTACATGTTACACCGAGGAATGAGTTCTTCATATCTTATACTTCAGGTGACTTTAGAGTTGTGAAGATGGATAATGATGGTGTATCTAAGGTAATTGGTGTTGGTGATGTATGCTTGCAAACCAACATGGGAATGCAATTGTTGCTTAAAAGAGTCAAACATGCTCCAGATGTTCGCTTCAATTTGATTTTTGTGCATATGGTTGATGAAAGTGGTTTTGATAATCATTTTGCTTCTAGAAAGTGGAAACTCAGTAAAGGTAACTAGGTTGTGGCTAAAGGGGAGAAAATTGGTAAATTGTAATGGACAAAAGCTTTGGTTGCTAAAGACAATGTGAATGTCGTGGATATGGAATCATCTTTGTGCCACCAAAGGCATAACCATATTAGTGAAAAAGGGTTAAATTGTTTAGCCAAAAAGAATGTGCTTCCAGGATTGAAGAATGTAGATTTAGAGAAATGTTCTCACTGCATGATTGGTAAACAAACTAGAGTATTCTTCAAAAGGCATATGCCCTCTAGAAAGTTAGAGTTGCTTCAGTTGGTGCATTCTAACGTTTATGGCCCTTTAAAGGTAAAATATTTTAGTGGTGCACTTTATTTTGTTACTTTTATTGATGACTATTACAGGAAACTATGGGTGTATGTTTTGAAGACAAAAGATCAAGTGTTGAAGAAATTCAAACAATTTCATGCTTTGGTTGAGAGGCAGACAGGCAAGAAGCTAAAACGTGTTAGTACTGACAACGGTGGTGAGTATTGTGGACCCTTTAATGTCTATTGCAAACAATAGGGTATACCACATGAAAAGACTCCTCCTAAAACTCCTCAGTTGAATGGTTTAGCAGAGACGATGAATCGAACACTTGTTGAGAGAGTGAGTTGTATGCTCTCTGAAGCTATTGCCTAAACATTATTGGGGTGAGGCACTTTACACGGCAGTGCATGTTATTAATATTACTCCTACTATCGCTTTGAATAGTGAGGTACCATACAAAGTATAGTTTGGCAAGAATGTCAAGTATGATCATTTGAGAGTCTTTGGTTGAAAGGTTTTCGTGCATGTTCCAAAGGATGAAAGATCCAAGTTGGATGCAATGTCAAAGCAGTGTATCTTCATTGGTTATGTGAGGATGAATTTGGTTACAAGTTATATGATCCTATAGACAAAAAGGTTATTAGAAGTCGTTATGTAGTGTTCATAGAAGACCAAACTATTGTAGACATTGATAAGGTGGAGAAGACTACACTTGAGAGAGCTAACATCTTGGCAGATGGTGATCCAATTCGGTCACCTATTCCTGATTTGGATACTATTGATAAGTGTGGAGTGTGGAATAAGTATAATTCAATAGCCCCATAATGATAATAAAACATATATACATATTACAAAATAAATAAATAAATAAATAGATAGATAAATAACTAAATGAATAAATAAAAAAGATACATTAACTTAAAAGAGTATTATACTGTCAGCTAATACTTAATAAGAATTGATCAAACATAAAGTAAAAGAAAATGAAAAACAAACAAATATAGAAAAAGTTTTAAAAAAATTATGCACAATTAATTTGTTAGGCTTGACTATCTAAATATCCCCAGTGGAGTCGCCAGCTGTCGCGGCCTAAAATTCGTTTCCCGAATTCAATGGAGTCGCCACCAAAATTTATTTTAAAATAAGGAAAATCTTGGGAAACCCTTAAAAATAGAAAAAAAAAATGGTCTTTGAAACCAAATTTCGAGTTCGGGAGTCGATTACGCGTAGGGAAGGTATTAGCACCCTACGACATCCGTTAAAAAACGGTTACCTATAATTAATTGTGCAATATTAATATTAACTTAAATATATTAATTTCTCTTTATTATTAAATATGAATAACAATTATTATTAATTTTTTAATATGATTTTGGAATAAATATGTGCTTAAGAAATAAAGGACAAAAAAAGAAATTTTTATTAATGTGCTTGACAAGAATGTGATCTTGCTTCTACGTATCTCCCGGTGCGATGGAGAAATCAAAGCTACGTAGTTCTTAGTTAATGCGGATGTATTGATTGTTTTTAAAGAAAATTTGTCTTGTTAAAAAAAAATATATATTTTGACCAAAAAAAAAAAAAGAGTTTGTTTGATTTGAGTAATTATTTAAAAATGCAAGTTTTAGGACGATCAAATTGTACAACTCGTATCCCAAAAACTCAAGGATGTAAAAAAGATGTCACATCTGATTTAATCCTCTTAAAAATATTTTGTATTATTTTCGGTTTAGATATGAATTTAAAAAAAAACACCAAATTGTACAATACGTGTCTTAACAACTCAAAGATAAAAATAAATAAAAA
>JBBPBQ010000003.1:17143118-17192049 GCA_037974755.1 Cicer yamashitae
AAAAAAAAAAAAAAAAAAAAAGAAAACCAAATCTAATTTGAACAAATTTATAAGTCGATTTTAGAGTAATTTACTAAAAACAATAATAATAAATAAAGAGAGTTTTAGAACTATCAAGTTGTACCACTTGCGTCCTAACAACTCAAAGATTAAAAAAATGTCTCATCTAATTAATCCTTTTAGGAATATTTAATATTATTTTCGGTTTATATATGTTATAAAAAAACACCAAATTATGCAAAATGTGTCTTAACAACTCAAAGATAAAAAATAATACCACATCTAATTGCACAAATTTATAAGTCGATTTCACATTAATTTATTAAAAAAAATAAAATAAAAATAAATAAATAAATAAATAGAGTTTTAGAACTATCAAGTTGTACCACTTGTGTCCTAACAACTCATTGATTAAAAAGATGTCACATCTAATTAATCTTTAATATAATATTTATTTGTATTTTTTATGAAATTTGATATTTAGTTATGAAGCAAAAAAGAAAAATTAACTTCTTTTTTAATGAAACAAAAATTAACTTTAAATGGATTGGGTTTATAGTAACAGATTTTTTTTTATACTAGAGCCCAAGCCCAAGATTTAACTTAAAAAAAAAACACAATAGAAACCCTAGGTATTTAAACTAAAGCAGAAGGGGGGCGGCCGCTTGGCTATTTTTATTTTTTGAACAGATGGATATGCACAATTAGCTTTTCTTCCTCTAATATGTGTTTTTAGTTTGTACTATGGCGAGTATACAAGTCTAGTGTTTAAGTTGGTGTGTCGAGGGAAAGCGGGTACTGTGTTTTTGTGTTTCCGAACAACATGGCCACTATGAACCCTTTCGATTTATTTGGTGATGATGTTGAGGATCCTTCTTAGCTTGTCGTAGCCGAGAAGCCCGCTGTTCAGGAACAGGGCAAACAATGTGCCGCTCTGTCAAATAAGCGGCTCAGCTGCCTTCTAAACCAACTCCTTCGGCTCAAGCTGTGAGGGAGTCTAGAAATGAAGGAGGCCGTGGAGGTCGTGGATACGGAGATGGTGACAGCGGTGATGGCGACGACATCATCACAAGTTCGGATTTTTTGGTCTTATTTTCTTTATTTTTTCGATTATAATGTTATCTTGTTTTCTTTTTGAAAATCCAAACTTTGCATTTTATATATATATATAAAAAATTAATTATCATGTGAAGAGAGAAATTTTTTTACCTTGACTCTTCTCTTATGCTTGTCTTTCTTTTCTACTGCCTTTGCTTCATCTTCTTCGTTTTAGGTATTTTTCTGTTTGTGTTTCATTTCCCCCTTTATGAAATTTGATAAGGTGTATTTATAGAGCTTTTTATCTGTTTAGTTGCTTTCTTGCTTTGCTTTTGTCCTTCTCCAATGATTTCTTGTTTGATGTTTAATCTGTTTTGCTCATTATCTGAATTTTTTTCTGCATCTATGATCTATTCACGATTTTAGCTTATGTTTGTTTTTATCTGTTGATGCTTATTTGCTAGACTTCTATTTGTGTGTAAAGGAAACAGAGCTGGTTTGCTGGGCTAAAAAACTTTTTTTATATTTGCAGCTTTGGGTCTTAGCTTAGTTTCTGCTTCAAACTAAGCAATTTGTCTTTTTGTTCTATATCATGTGTACAAAGGCTGAGGCAAAGAGAGTTTGACTTTTTATTACGTATTTCAAAACATATCATTTTTGGGCTTGTTTTGTGTCCAGGACAAAAACCTTGATGTAAGCCTAGTGCATCAGCAGGAGTGAGCAGCAGCAATGAACCAGGCAACAGTGAGCAAGGCAGCAGTGAACAAGACAAGGCAACATAAGCTTGTAATTTGATTGTAAATTGCTTTGGTTTTAATTTTAATGTAATTTAATTTGGTTATGTAAATTGATGAGATATCATTATAATTATTCTATTTCCCCTTTTATATATATTTTCCTTTTTTAATCTATTTTAAAAAGGTTGGACAAAATTAGGATACTACAGGTGGAGAAGACTACACCTGAGAGAGCTAACATCTTGGCTGATGGTGATCCAATTCGGTCACCTGTTCCTGATTTGGATACTATTGATGGTAATGTTCAGAATAATGAGCCACATGATTGTGTTGATCATCATCAGCTTAGAGATGAGGTAAATATTCCAATAGGTGAAGATCATGAATTGTCACATGATGAGAATCATAGTGATGCTTTTGAATCATCTCAAACCCAATTTAGAAGGTCTAAGAGCTAGAGACAACCATCTACAAGGTATGTTTCTAATGAGTATGTGAATTTGACTAATGAAGGGGAACCTAAGTGTTTTCGAGAGGCCATGTAGAGTGAAGAAAGTCAAAAGTGGTTGGATGCAATGCATGATGAGATGAAATCCTTGCATGATAATCACACTTATGACTTGGTGAAGATGCCCAAAGGCAAAAGGGCTTTAGAAAACTGGTGGATCTATAAAGTGGAGCTTGAGAGTAACTAAAAGTCTTCGAGGTATATAGCCAGATTAGTGGTGAAAGGTTTCCGTCAAAGAAATGGTGTTTATTTTAATGAAATTTTCTCATCTATGGTAAAAATGTCATCAATTAGAACCGTGTTGAGTTTGGCAGCTACTCTTGGACTTAGAGGTAGAGCAAATGGATGTAAAAACGGCTTTCCTTCATGGTGATTTGGAGGAAGAGATATACATGAAGCAACCTCATGGTTTTCTTGTTGAAGGCAAGGAAGACTGTGTGTGTATAGACCTGTCAAAACGGGCTACCCGGCCCATTTAGGGCCGGCCCTAACGGGTTGCGGGCTTCTTCGGACCGGGCTAAAAAGCCCTGTTTTAATATGGGCTGTTAAAATCCTACCCGAGCCCGGCCCTAGACAGGCTGCGGGCTGGGCGGGTAGCCCGCATATTTATTTTTTAATTTTTTTATTATATTTTTAATTTTCTTGCGACTCTTTTAATTTAAAAATTTTCTTCATGCCTATTTAAAAACAACTTAGTTTGAAATTTCTTCATGCCCATTTAAAAACAACTTAGTTCTATATGCCTATTTAAAAACAACTTATATGATATTCTAGATCATTAAAAATACACAATAAAATAACACACAAACTAAGTTCGAAATTCAGATTTTCCAATTAACACAAACTCGATTCAAACCCTTCAAAATAGGGTTTGTAATTTGTTGTGTCTTTGTGAATTCTTAAAAAAAATTGGAACCGGCCCAATTTAATTTTTGTTTGTTCGAGCCTTTTTTTTTTAAGACCAATTTTACTCTTTTTATTTTTTTAAAATTGATTATGCGGGTTGCGGGCTACCCGGTACCCATACGGGCTAACCCTAATGGGTAACGGGTTTATTCGGACCGAGCTCAAAAGCCTTGAAAAAATTCGGGCTGAAATTTTTAGGCCCAAGCCCTATAAATTAGCGGGCTGGGCGGGTCGGCCCATTCGGGCTAACCCATTTTGACAGCTCTATGTGTGTAGACTAAGAAATAGTCCATACGGTTTGAAGCAAGCTCCAAGGTAGTGGTACAAAAAGTTTGAGTCCGTTATGTGTGACCAAGGATACCTGAAGACTACTTCTGACCATTGTGTATTTGTTAGAAAATTTTCTAACGGTGATTTCATTATCCTGTTATTATATGTTGATGACATACTTATTGTTGGGAAGAATATTTCCAAGATTGACAGGTTAAAGAAGTAGTTGAGCGAGTCATTTGCCATGAAAGACATGGGAGCAACTAAACATATTCTTGGCATTAGAATCATGCGTGACAAAAAGGAGAAGAAACTTTGGATGTCACAAGAACATTATATTGAGAGAGTGTTGTAAAGGTTTCAAATAGAAAACTCTAAGACTGTTGTTGATGATAAAATCCCAAATAAATGTTTTGATGATAACTAAACAAAAGTTAATTAAGAATTATAATTATGATTCTAAGTGTTTTGGTATTTAACATGTGTGTTTGAGTGTGTTAATCAAGATAGGTACCAAGAAATTTCAAAATACATCATACTAAAAAGAAGCAAGCTAATTCAGAGAAACGAATAACGTTTTTGACAGAATTCTGTAAAACAAAGAACGTTCTCCACAGTTCCAAAATTTAAAGAATGATCAAATTCTTAAAGAAAAATTAGATCCAGGATTTACAATCCGTTTTCAGAATTTCACCAGAAATATACGAGGATCAATTCAGTATAACAATCATTCTAGAAGACAAAGGCAAAAGAAATGCTTCATACTTCATTAAAGCAAGATCATTCTCCAAGTTAAGCAAGCATGAAGTACAAAACTGATAGACAGGACAAGAGACCTCAGATGTACTTTCTAGAAGCCTACACATGTGATACAAAACCTGGAATCACTTCAGAAAGATGTCAGGTTAAGATTAAAGCTCAACACACCTCAAAGTAAAAAGATAGTACTTTGTAACATATCAAGATTGGTCTGTAAAAGCTGTGTGAAAACTAAGAATGATCTTGCTTTGAGCATTTAGTGGAAAATCTCACAATTGTGAGGACTGGACGTAACCCATGTTGGGTGAACCAGGATATATCTTTGTGTGATATCTATTCCCTTATCTCTATTTACTTTTTATCTGCTAATCGTATTTTATATAGATAAGTTAAATTGTGTGTTTTTCACTAACCATAAACGTTCTTCGATTTCTATTTTCATAATCAAGATCAATCTTGAGTTGAATCTTTTAAGTTTTAACAAGAAATTTTAAAAAGGTGAATTTACAATTCAAACCCCCCTTTCTTCTAAATTGACATTGCTACTTCAATTGGCATCAGAGCTCGGTCTCTAAAGATGAAACACCTAAACAGTGCTAGAGAAAAAGATCTAGAAGGAAAATGTCAAATGCCAAGTACATTGCTGAAAGAGAGTCATCAAACAGACCACCTTACTTTGATGACTCACATTACTATTTTTGGAAAAGCAAAATGCAGCTGTTTCAAAAATCACAAGACACAGGTATGTGGCGTATCATTACAGATGGAGATTTCATACCAAGAGTCGACCAAAATGATTCAACATCTGCTGAAAAAAAAGAAGCAAATTGGACAGCATAAGAGAAATCTAAGGTACTTGTAAACTCAAAAGCTCAACTATTTTTATCATGTGCTTTAAGCAAGGAAGAAAGTGAAAGAGTAGACGAATGAGACACTTCCAAAAAGGTATGGGACACGCTACAAACTCATCATGAAGGAAGGAGTCATGTGAAAGAAACGAGGATCAATATAGGCATAATAAAGTTTGAACTATTTGCAATGAATGAAGGAGAAACTATCGATGAAATGTACTCAAGGCTTACAACTATTGTAAATGAAATGCGATCTTTAGGCAAGGTATACTCAGTACAAGACAGAGTAAGAAAAAACATGAGATGCCTCTCAGTCATATAGAGACCAATGGTAACAACCATAAGCCAAGCCAAGAACCTTGAAGTACTCAGATTAGAGGAATTAGTTGGAACCTTACGAGCACATGAGGTGCTGCTGTAAGAAGACAAACCAACAAAGAAAGGCAAAACAATAGCCTTAAAAGCCTCTCAAGAAAGCATGCCATTACAATCAGAAGAAGAATTGGAAGAAATCAAATAGGAAGAAACTGATGAAGAAATAGTTCTTCTCACAAGGAAAATCCAAAGAATGATGAAAAGAAGGGATCAGATTTAAAAGGGATTTCTTGATAAAAAGGAGAACATCAAAACTGAAGTATACAAGAGCCAAATCACATGTTTTGGATGTAATAAACAAGGACATTACAAGATTGAATGACCCTTGAACAAAAGAGCACCAAAGAAATTTCCTTTCAAGAAGAAATAAATGATGGTGACCTGGGATGAGTTTGATAAATCAGAAACAGAGGAACCTGAAGAAGCCAACTTATGTTTGATGGCAAACTCTGAAGATAAGGAGGTAATAAATTTTGAACCATGTCCCTTATGTGATCAAATTGAATAAGATTTTGATAGCTTACTTAATGATTCAAATCTGATTATTCATAAATGTAACTCTTTAAAGGATCAAGTTTTAAAAGAAAAAAGGAAAAATGAGAAAGCACAAGTGATGATTGATGAACTAAAAAACATCATTTAAAACATGCAGGAATCTCATTTTAAAGAAACTAATGAAATTGAAAACCAAGAATGTTCTACGATTCAAAAGGAGAACATTCATCTTAAAACAAAAAATGAAACTCTCAAAAAGATCTAGGAAACTTTGTCAAATCCACTGAAACTTTTCAAAAAATCATGGAATCTCAAGTAGGGATATTTGACAAAGTTGGACTTGGTTTTGACAAATTTCAAAAATAAAAAATGTATGAAAACTTTTTTGTTCCTGAAAGAAAAATGACAAGTGCAAAACAAGATGTTCATATTGTAAAAAAATTCGACATCTAAAATATGTCTGTTATTTCAAAAAAAGGGATAAAAAACTTAAAGCAAAAGGGTCATTTAAACCCCAAGAACGTTCGACAAACACCCAAGAATGTTCTTCTCAATGTTTCAAAAAAGAGAAGGTTCTGGATACAGATCAGAACATTCTTCAGTAAGAAAATGCTCTTTCTGCTTAAAAATTGGACATGATCAATCACAATGTTATTTCAAAATATCAAGTATAAAAGGAAAACTAACCCTCAAGGACCCAAGACCAAATGGGTACCTAAAAATTTTGTAACACCTAATGCAGGATGGTTCTCGAAGTATCAAGAAAAAGCCATGGTACTTGGACAGTGGTTGCTCAAGACATATGACAAGAAATAAAAAAGTTTTATGTCCTTCATTAAAAAGGATGGAGGATCAGTAACATTTGGGAACAATGATCAAGCCCAAATCAAAGTTAAAGGTACCATAGGTAAGGAAAATTCTGCTAAAATTAATGATGTTCAATATGTTGAAGGGTTGAAACAGAACCTTCTAAGCATTAGCTAACTTTGTGATAATGGCTTTGAAGTTATCTTTAAACCAAACATATGCGAAGTCAGAATGGCAAACTCTGGTGAGATTTTATTTTCTGCATCTAGAAAGAAAAATCTCTATGTTTTATACATTGAAGAACTACCAGTTGAATCATGCTTCATGTCCATTAACAAAGATAAATGGATATGGCATAAGCAAATTGGACATGTGAGTATGAAAACTATTTCAAAATTATCAAAATTAGATATGGTTAGATGACTTCCCAAAATAAACTTTGATAAGGATAAAGCATGTGCAAAAGGAAAATAAGTTAAGAGTAGTTTTCATTCAAAAGATTTTATATCAACTAAAAAACCTCTTGAATTACTTCACATTGATCTTTTTGGTCCTATCAAAACCACTAGCCTAGGAGGTATGAAATATGGGTTTGTTATTATTGATGGTTTTTCTCGATACACATAGGTGTTATTTTTAAAACAAAAGGATGGTGCATTTAATGCCTTTTAAATGAAAAAGAATCCAATATAATCTCTGCGAGAAGTGATCATGGAGCGGAATTCATAAATGCATCTTTTAAAACATTTTTTTGATGAACTTGGCATCTCTCATAATCTATCTTGTGCAAGAACTCCTCAACAAAATGGAGTTGTTGAACAAAAAAATAGAACATTACAAGAGATGGCAAGAACATTCTTGGAAGAATCAAATGTTGAGAAGTATTTCTGGGCTGAAGCTATCAATACTTCATGCTAAATTTTGAATCGTGTATCCATAAAAAAATCATAAACAAAAAACACCATATGAAACCTGGAAAAATAGGAAGCCAAATATTTCATATTTTCACATCTTTGGATGCTACTGCTACATCTTGAATAACAAAGATAACTTAGGAAAACTTGATGCAAAATCTGACAAAGCTATCTTTTAAGGATATTCAACGGAATCTAAAGGATATCACATTTTTAATTTGAAAACTAAAACTGTTGAAATAAGTATGAATGATTATTCGATGAGTTTTATGACCTCTCACAACAGATTGTTCTCTAGGAAAACGAGATTAATAAACAATCTTCATTTCAAACTGCTCATAGAAGTTGGAAACTAATAGGTGATCATCCTCAAAATCAAATAATTGGGGATACAGTTGATGGAATTAGAACAAGAATGTCATTTATGGATGATGTCAACAGCAACATGGCAATGATATCCCAAATAGAACCAAAATCCATCAAAGAAGCCATAATTGATCACTCTTGGATTGAAGCAATCAAGGAAGAACTTCTTCAATTTGAAAAGAATGAAGTCTGGACTTTTGTTTTAGATCCACAAGATCAAACAATCATTGGAACAAGATGGGTATTCAGAAACAAGCTAGATGAAGAAGGTAAGGTTGTAAGAAACAAAGCAAGGTTGGTTGCTCAAGGTTATAATCAACAAGAAGGTATAGACTATGATGAAACCTTTGCTCCAGTTGCAAGGTTAGAAGCTATACGAATTCTTCTTGCATATGCATCTCATAAACTTATCAAAAAATTTCAAATGGATGTTAAAAATGCATTCTTAAATGGTTTTTTAAGTGAACAAGTTTATGTTCGTCAACCCCCCGATTTTGAAGATCAAAAGAAACCAAATCATGTTTTTAAACTCACTAAAGTCTTATATGGATTAAAACAAGCTCCTCGAGCATGGTATGAAAGATTAAGCTCATTTTTTTTTATCAAAAATGGATTTTCCCGAGGAAAAATTGATACAACACTTTTCAAGAAAAAAAATAAAAATGATTTACTTATTGTTCAAGTGTATGTTGATGGTTTTATCTTCGGATCAACTAATGAAAAAATGTGTCAAGATTTTTCAAATCTCATGCAAAGTGAATTTGAGATGAATATGATGGGAGAATTGAGGTATTTTCTTGGATTTCAAATTAAGCAACACAAAAATGGAATTTTCATATGTCAAGAAAAATACATAAAGGATCTTTTGACAAAATATAAAATGAGTGAAGCCAAAATTATGACAAAGAATACATGGGAATGATTGGTTCTTTACTTTATTTAACTGCAAGTAGGCCTGATATTGTTTTTGCAGTGGGATTATGTGATAGGTTTCAATCCTCACCTAAAGAATCCCATTTAACTACTGTGAAAAGAATCTTTCTTTATCTTGTTGGTACTACTGATCTTGGCCTTTGGTATAGCAAAGGTTCTCACTTTGATTTTGTAGCTTAGATCGAAAGAAAAGCACAAGTGATGCATGTCAGTTCCTAGGAGAAGCATTAATAAGCTGGTCATGCATAAAGCAAAACACAATTGCTCTATCAACCACTGAAGCTGAATATGTCTCAGCAGCAAATTGTTGCTCTCAAGTTTTATGGATCAAAAATCAACTTACTGCGATAATACTAGTGCCATCAATCTATCCCAAAATCCTATTCATCATTCCAGATCCAAACGTATTTAAATAAAACATCATTTTATTAGGAATTATGTGAATAAAAAAGAAATTGAATTAATCTTTGTTGATACAAAGAATTAGTTAGCTGACATATTTACAAAGCCTTTTGTTGAAGAAAATTTTAATTCAATCAAAGAGAGATTAAAAATCATCAAAATCCAACTCAGAATCATTAAAAACTGAAACCAGATCATTCTGGTCATAACGGAGAACGTTCTCCGTTCGAGTCTGTTCTAACAAACGGCTCAAGAACATTCTTTGTTTCCTTCTCATGAAGAAGTTGAAAAATCAGCTTTTGAAATGTAACTTCTATCCTTTAAATCAAAAAGTAACGGCTACCCATACCTATCACTGCCACATCATCCCAACTCTCTTCTTTCCCAATAACGTCTGCCCAATCAATCAAATCCCACGCATAACCGCCTGCAAATGTTTAAAAATCGTTCATTTCTTTTCACTAAACAACAACTTCACACTTATCTGCAAAACATCATTTCTCCCTCTCCTTCATCCTCAATTCACGTTTTTTCACAATGGCACGTACCGAGGCATCAGCACGCAAGAACCCTCAGTCAAGAACACCATCACCATCTCATTCACAATCACCAACTCGCTCACCTTCACCTCCACTCAGACCAACACCTCCTCATTCTTCTTTAGAGAGTACATTCTATGACTACCTATCATCGTCCCCAGAGTCAAGTCCCCCTACAGTGACACTTGTTCCACTCTCCACCATTCTTCCACCCTTATTTCAATGCACAACTCCCTCAATTAGTTAGGCTCCACCTCATCTTCAATCAACACTCAACACCCATTCAAGCACTTCATCTTCTAATGATGAATCTGATGATGAATCTGACCCTACACCATCACCACAGATTCCCAATCCAAAATTAGCATCGTCATCACAAACCTCCAAACCCTCAAAATCCCCAAAAATCCCCTTCCAAGGTGATACCATCCAAGTCCAACCCCTCTCAAACTAAAACGATTCTTACATTCAAATCCTCTCCCACACTCTCTCATTTTCTGGCCTCTCAAAAATTAAAAAACCCTAAAAAACTTGCTAAGAAAACTTCAAACCCATAACATTCTCCGTCCAAACCATCAACCCAAGAACGTTCTCCACTCAAATCTTCAAACCCAGCACCCATAAAATCTACCAAACCACCCTCTTCCAAAATCCTTATTCCTCCACTGATTCCCTCAAAGCTTCAAAAACTCTACCATGATAAATGGACGCAAACACCAATAGGCGTTGGTCGGGTTTTCATTTTTGAAAATCTCCAATATGAAGGTACCTCCATTACGCATCATACTGATGCCATTCGATGGACTAAATTCCTTTAGATCTTTGACTACTATTATCCTAATATCATTGAGCCTTTTACTGCAAAGCTGAAGCTTTCCCAAACAAATCACTCACTGTTTCAAAACTGAAAGGTATTGAACTGCGCTTGAATCCTTTCATTCTTGCTGATATTCTCCAACTACCCTTTAAAGGACCAATAGTTTATGGAAAAAATTTGGTATTCAGCCTTAAACATTACCATAGAGGAAGTGTTTCAAGAGCTATTCATTGATGGGACCACAAATTTCTTTTCAGCAGATCTAAAACCCCTTCCAAAGATCTTCAATAGCATTAGTCAACATTCCATATTACCACACTGTGGCAGTCACGAATACGTTTTTGATAATGACGATTTAGTCATCTATCATCTTCTTCACTGCAAGATGTTGAATCTGCCTCACCTGATAATCCAACATATGATTGTTGCCATCAACAAAGACTACAAGAGAAACATTGTTCAATATGGTAAGGTTTTCTCCAAACTCTTTAGATATTTTAATATCCCCTTGAGGACATAATCATCTTGCATTAAAATATCAAAATTCTCTTCCAAAAACATCTCTCACATGAAACAAATTCCATCAATCCCACCATCACCTAAAGCTACATTCACTCCACCTACCACTAAAAGAAAAAGATATGCTCGCATCTCTCAAATCAAAACTTCTGCTGATCAACCAATAAATGAAGAACGTTCTCTGTCTCCACAGAACGTTCCTTCTTCTCCTATTCAACAAAATCTTAATGCAACACCTGATCAGGTAAACCCTGTAGTTCCTACTTCTTAAACTCTCCCCACATCGTTTTTCCACAATGATATGTGTCCTCCACTTCAAATTCAGCAAAACTCTCTGATGTCACCAGCCTTTGTGTCACCCCAAAAGACTAGCTCCTCCATTTTTGGAATAAGTCAATATCTGGTTTTCCCAGATTTAGACATTTCTGGTCCATCAGTGTCGCACCACTCCGCTCCTATAGGCTCTCTTCCTCAAATTAACACCTCATTCGCCACTTTATCATCTTTTTGCACCAGTGCTGCACCATCTCAGGATACCCCTCTATCCACTCCCATCGAAGATGATCAGCGCCCACTCAAAAGAACAAAGATGGAAAAGGAAACATCCAAGACTTACAAGGAAATCCTCAAAATCTTTGCTGCTCTTTAGACTATAATTGCTAGAAAAACTCATTAAGACAAAGAGCATGCCATTTTGAGGGACTGGATGGCTAACCAACTTGCTCCAAAGCTAGGTCATGAGCCTCCTCTGCCTAATCCTCCTCCAACTTTTCCAGAAATGCCACAACCGTCTCTATCTTCATCATCTGAAGGATCTTCCCCATCACTGTCTTTCTGAATTAATTGTTTTTATTCTCCTACTTCTTTTTTCTATGACAAAGGGGGAGAATTAAATCTTAGATTTTAAGTATATCAGAAGTCCTTTTTGTATGACTACTTCTGTATTTTTTTGTTTTTGAACCATGTATATGATTAAAACATTATTGTTATATTAATAAAAATTATATGTTGGTACAAAAGATTAGCATATATTAAGGGGGAGTTTTTAACTAAAAGCTCTCTATGATTATTATTATAATCAAAATTAAAATCTAAATTAACATGTTTGTCATCATCAAAAAGGGGAAATTGTTGAGACAAAATCCCAAATTAACTTTTTGATGATAACTAAACAAAAGTTAATTAAGAATTATAATTATGATTCTAAGTGTTTTGGTATTTAACATGTGTGTTTGAGTGTGTTAATCAAGATAGGTACCAAGCAATTTCAAAATAGATCATATTAAAAAGAAGCAAGCTAATTTAGAGAAATGAAGAACGTTCTTGACAGAATTCTGTAAAACGAAGAACGTTCTCCACAGTTCCAAAATTACAAAAATGATCAAATTCTTAAAGAAAAGATTAGATCCAGAATTTACTATCCGTTTTCAAAATTTCACCAGAAATATACGACCATCAATTCAGTATAAGAATCACTCCAGAAGACAAAGGCAAAAGAAATGCTTCATACTTCATTAAAGCAAGATCATTCTCCAAGTTAAGCAAGCATGAAGTACAAACAGACTAGATAGGACACCTTATTTGTACTTTCTAGAAGCCTGCACACGTGATACAAAACACGGGATCACTTCAAACAGAAGTCAGGTTAATATTAAAGCTCAGCACACCTCAAAGCAAGAACGGAGATCGTACTTGGTTTACAAGAACATTCCTGCTTTAAGCGAAGAACATTCTTGCTTTATGGATGATCTTATCCACCTACTGCCACATGACAACTGGACTATTCTCAACGGCCAAATGAGTTGTCATAAGTTCTCTTGGAATCTATAAAAGAGGCCTCAAGTAGAAGGATATATCAGAGCTTCAAGTGCATAGCAATACATCACTCATACAATCATATTCAAACACCTTTGAGCTTCTCAATCATTTTCAAGCTTCAGTTCTGTTCTTAACTTGATATAAGAATCAAGTGTTACTAAGTTCTAATTTCTAGAATTTATTCTCAAACACGAGTTGAGCATACTCAGATTCTACCAATCTCTTTGAATCATCACTTTGAAACTCAAGACTATATTGTTGAAAATAGTTTGAGTATTTTGTAAAAATCTTTTTATGTGTAAAAGGTAATGTGAAAAAATCCTTTCTGAAGATTGGAAGGTAACCTGTGGAATTCTTTTCAAAGTAGAAAGGTAGTACTTTGTAACATATTAAGATTGATCTGTAAAAGCTGTGTGAAAACCAAGAAGGATCTTGCTTTGAGCACTTAGTGGAAAATCTCACAATTGTGAGGATTGGACGTAACCCGTGTTGGGTGAACCAGGATATATCTTTGTGTGATATATCTTCCCTTGTCTCTATTTACTTTTTACCTGCTAATCGTACTTTATATAGATAAGTTAAATTGTGTGTTTTTCACTAACCAAGAATGTTCTTCGTTTTCTGTTTTCATAACCAAGATCAATCTTGAGTTGAATCTTTTAAGTTTTAACAGGAAATTTTAAAAAGGTGAACTTACAATTCAAACCCCCCCTTTTTTGTAAATTGACATTTCTACTTCAGTTGTGATATTTCCGGTTTGGCTCCCTTCCAACGTGGAGAAAGGTCCAAACAATGTAACCCATGTGTCTCATTTATTTAAGTGGAGAGGGGTCTTATTAAGGTTGAAAAAGAGAGAGACTATTTTGAAAGAAAAGGCAGCCACCAAAAGAGAAAAAAGAAAAGTAACCCTATTCCCGATTATGTCAAATCAATCCCAGAAAAACATCATTGCACATTCTTTAACCGTTTGATTGGGCTGATTTTTGGACAGTAGGTTCGCAATATTTAGGTCTTCGTTTACAATGGTAGGATCGGAAAAACGAGGTTTGGAAAAGGAGCAGTCGTGCTCGCACAGCAGCAGGTTTTTGGGCGTTTTTTCTTCTTCTTGCTCTTCGTTTTCAAGCGTTAGTGCTTTGTTATTTTGGCTGATTATAGGCACAATTTGTGCATCATTTTGAGACTCTCTTGTACCCTTATTTAATTATAGTGGAGCTATTTCATTGATCTGATCGACCCATGGTTTTTTTCCCTTGCATTGTTTTCCACGTTAAAATATCACTGTTCTTTATCCGCCTTTATTTGATTAATTTGCTACCATATATATGTTGTTGCTCCTCACGGATTCTTGCAAGTTGGGGGAATTTTATATCCCTTGCATATTACTTGATATTGCGTTTCTGTGTTTATTCCCCATCAAATTTTGATGCATCTCAATAATATATCAAATATTTTTATATTTGTGTAAAGTTTTGCATGCATAATCTATATGATATAAATTTTCCATTCAAATCGAACAAATTTGAAAGAAAAAAAAACGTAAAATAAGGAGAAATAGAGACGAATGAGAGAAATTGAGGAATGTTTGGATTAAGATGATACAAATCCTATAAAATTGGATAAAGATATGATAGGAAAGTGACATGATAAACATTATCATATCATATGTTTGATACACACATCATAACAAATAGACATTATGATATCATATGTTTGATACGCATATGATAACAAATAAAATAACATTATTTTACCCTGTCATGTATTTGGCGACTCACACCCCAAGCCGATAAAATGACTCTCACCCCTGAAGTCGAGAAAACGACTCTCACCCCCGAAGTCGAGAAAATGACTCGCACCCAAGCCGAGAAACGACTCACACGCCTCGAAGCCGAGAAAACAACCCCCATCTTAACTCGGGCAAACGACTCGCACCCCTAAAGCCGAGAAAACGACTTTGCAATGCTAACTTTTTGGGACAAAACAAGAGTATCCGTCTTTACTTATTATTCACATTGATTTTCAAGTAAATTCTTAGTAAAGAGAGGCAGCTGCCGACACCAAATTTTGTCCACCTTTTCTTAATATTCACACAAAAATTAATAAAAAGGGTATTTTGAACTTTTTACCATAACTTTCTATTTTTTTTTATTTCAATATATAATTTTTATTTAATTTTTCGTATGATATTCGCTTGTTAATGAAAAGAGATATATGTTAGGTTTTTTATTTATTTTTATTTACTACTTTTTTGGTCTAATAATAACATGCTAATAAAAAAATTAATTCAAATTTTTTATTTTAATTTAATAAAAAATAAAATGAAATTAAATATAAAATTAATAAATATGGGATTTTTTTGGAGTAAATTAAATATGAATGGTTTCTATTTAAAATTATTTTTTGGAATTTGATGAAAGTTTTTAAAAGAAAATAAAACCTGAGGATTCAACTTAATTAGTCATAATGGTTGACATTTATTTCTTAAAATTACTTACCCTTAATTTGTTAATATAAATAACAGTGTCAGAGACTCTTACAGAGGGGGAAACAGGGGGAACAGAGGAGGAGATTAGAAAATACTTACCGGTTTTAGATGCATGAATCCGCTTACCAGAAAGCCACTACTGGTTCTCTGTTGTGACATTCTTTCTTCATATTCGGTGTAATGATGCTTAAATTTGTGGTCGAATTGATTCAAGAAGGAGGGAACGATAAGGACTTCAAGAACATGAAAATAATCCATATTTTAATAAATTGGAAAGAATTTTATTTATTTATTTTAATTTGGTTTTTATTAATTCTTAATTTGCTTTTATTTTCAATTGTAATAATTTTAATATAGATTTAGTTGATGTCATGTGTAAATGAAAATACTTTGTTTTCTTACATTTAGTTTATTTTAGAAAAATATTATCTAAGCCCAATATGAGCTTAGAGAATGGTGTCACTTATGACTAGGTTTAGAGATAGTGTTACTATAAATATGTATTTATAACCACAATTGAGACAAGTTTGAAATAAATTAGAATTTTTTTCATGAGAATGGTGAGTGAGATGTGTCTCCTCTTTGAGTTCTTGAATTAGAACTTGCTTAAATCTTATCAATGATTTTCTTATCATTGTGACCATTCTTTATTGACTTATTAATCATTATTGATTGTGGTGTCTTCTCTATCTTCTCAACTTAATTTATCTTTTCAAGTTGCTGAAATTCTGTCATTTATTATTTTATGTGAAAAGATCACTTGATTAAATCTTCAATCTCGTGAAGAAGAACTCAAATCCACGTAAAAAAAAGTTTTACACATTAGTGTATACAAGTTAATTTATTTATAAAATAAATGAGAGTAACAATTGAACATATGAATATAAAGACATTTTGTTTTATATGAGAAGGTTAAAAAGGTTAGCTGGCATAATGCACCGTTCAACCATTTCAATAGAGGATATTTTGGAAAATATTCCAATTTTTAAAGTGTTTGTTTGTTTCTAAATCAAAGGAAAGTTTTATCATGGTAATCGTGCGTCTTATTTTTCTCTTTCTTTTATAATCAATAACAATCCAAAGGGAGGAAAATGAATTTTAAAATACTTATTTTTCTTTCGTCTATTCAAAACATAATGGAAAAGAAATTTAGATACAAAAGCTAGGGTCACATCATTTAATATAATTATATATGATTAATTAATATAAATTCGTCAGTAAATATAAAATATGACCTATCATAAAAAAAAAAAGTCTAAACATAGGTTAACAGAAGAAAAATACTAAAAAAAATTATGTACTCCTAATGTTAGTTAGGAGCTACTAAAACTAGGTTAACAAAAAAAAAATAACTCAAAAAAAATTATGTACTCCTAATATTAAAGAGCTTCCTACAACTAAATCAATTCATTTACTATGTTTTACTAATTTATGCCTCTTGTTCATATTGTTAATTTATTATCAAATATCACGTCATGCTTTTACCACTGAATAGTTTCACAATACTTGGCAGTTGGAATGCCAACCATCAATCGTTGTTACATATCTTTATAATAGTAATATTAGCATTAAAATAGGCAGGATACTAGCAACCCAATACTGAATTTGAGAATTTGTAGTTATTACGTATATTTGCCATCCAATAATAAATGCAAACACTAGTAGATCTTTAAAATAAGGCACTATAGCATAATACCATACTGATTAGGAATTACTTTTCTAAGAGTTATGTACATAACAAGATAATAAAACGTGGGAGTGGCAGGGAAAAAAGGAAAAGGAAAGCAATGAAATAGAAACTAAGGGACCACAGTGAAAAATAAATACGAATGATATGAAAATTGAAGAAAGAGGAGCACAGGGGAATAACAAAATAAAAGAGGAAAAGGCTTGCTGGTGATAGAGAAAACTAAAGGAAGAGAATAAGGCACAGACATCATAATTTGAGGTAAAGGACACAATTTCATTTTCCTCTCTTCTCTTAATATATATATGAAAGCTTAGTATTATGCAATTATTTAGGAAAAGATTTGCTGGGGAGATTGAAAACTAAAAGAAGAGAACAAGGTGTAGACATCATAATTTGAGGTAAGAGACACATATTTTCTATTTTCCATTTTCCTCTTTTCTCTTCATATATGAAAGTATAACATTATGCAATTATTTAGCAGTTACTCGAAATTGCCAATTCTTGTCTCATAATATATATGTGATATATACTTGTTAAGTTTTCAAAATGTCACATTGGAATAATTGTATGTTTAACCATTTGCTTATATTTAGTATCTAGATTCTTACCTAAATAATGAATTATTATCATATAACAAATTAATCACCAACATATATATCCATTGTCTTCTCCATTATGCTAAATATAATTTGACAATAGGAGAAATTATGGATATTATTGTAGCCAATTTATTGTTGATTTTAGTGGTCATCCCTTGAGGGAGCAGCTTATATTTTGTTGTAAAAGAAGAATGACAAAATGTAATTGTAATGTTATGCGTTAATTTTGGTTTGATTTTAGTGTAATATAATAAGGAATTCTGAATTTTATTCTTGAAAGAGTAACTTATGTTTTGTTGTAGAAGAATGGTAAAGTGTAATTGTAATGTTAAGCATTAATTTTGATTTGGATTTAGTGAATACACCTTATTTTGGGTAATGGTTCTGTTTTTGGGGTCTCCATGGAAAGAATATTGCACAAGTTGTATATATGTAAGTATAATAAATATATTTTTCTTTTGAAAAAATAAAATAAATGTTGATATCATAGTTTCTCAAGTTGACATGCAACTTAAAATATACCATGGACTCTAAAATTATGTTTTCGTTGTTCTCTATAATGTAGCAAGTAGCAGAGTACTAGGGAAGCTAGATATTTACCATTAAGTAATATAAGTCATATTTATATGTACGTGGGTCAATACGCAAAAATATTACGCAAGTACTCACTATACCACAAACAAATATTGAAAATATTAAATAAAAAGTTCGAAATATACTAATTTTGTATTAATATTCTTCGAGACTTTGATAAATATTATTTATATTTGTTTTCTATTTTTATAACTATTTTACAGTTTTACACAAATTATTTTAAGTCAATAGAATATTCACTATAAATAAGACTCAAACTTAAAAGCTTTGCACTTATTATTACTATTACTCTTTTAATGAGGAATTATGTGTATAAGTTGGTTGCAAATTGTTTTGTTTGATATACGTATGGTGATTCATGGTATGTTCTTTTCAGGTTATCTGTGTGTGCATGTGATGTCTAGTATTGTTGCTACTATTATTTTTTGTTGCCCTGTGTTACACTGGAAAAGTCAGACTTTGAAAATGGACATATTTCAATTCATAAAATTACAGCTTTTTTTGGATATGGTATCGAAGCAGAAACATATATTTTCATGTTAAACTAACCCTGTAAAGTGATTCATGGCGGTAGATACTTTACTAACCCTGTTGCTACTATTAAATATTTATATATTATTTATATTTATATATTATATCTAATTTAATCTATAATATCCTTTGCTATTTATATTAATTTAGTTATTTGTTTCCAATTCATAAAAAAAAAAGTTGTTTCTAATGTAATTGTTTCTAATGTAAGACAATGCATTTTTCCATCAAAAAATGTTTTGGTGCACTGAAACTTTACTTTTAATTAGAGTATATTGAAAATATTGAATATGTTGCAATATGAATTGTCATTTATTTGTTGTATAGTCAAACAATAACTTTATTGTTTATCAAATGTGTTTTTTTTAAATGTCTATAAAATATCGGCACGATATTTTTGTCAGAAAAAACAATAATCACAATGATGTATTTTTTGGGTCAAAATTTTGAAATTTTTTTTAAAGTAGTTTTCTTGTTTCAAAATAATCAAACCATATCTAAGATTAAAAAAAAAAATCAAAGTGGTTTTTTTGTTTCAAAGCATATCTAAGATAAAAAAAATAATCAAAACAACTTTCCATACTCTACGTGGTTTATGCATAACAACTCTTCTCATTCTCATTCTCCAGACAATCATTTCTTTATTCTTTATCTCTCTTATATTGTGAGAAATAGACATTATGTGTTCTTTTATTGTACAAATTTTCATGTGAGTCATTTGATTATAATAATTTGTACATTAACTATTTAATATGATGTAACAAATTGAATGATTATAATTGAACAACGGTGTACTTTTAAATTCAAAAAATTAAGGTTAAATTAATAAGTAAATCCTTATAGTTTTATCGAATTTTTAATTTGCTTCCTAAAATTTTTTTAACTAACTCCTTGTAGCTTCAAACTTTTGTATTAATTTTACATTGTTAAATTTTCTTTTAACAGAGTGTTCCCTCTACTATTACAACCTTTATTGTAGCTGAACTTGTGTGGGAAGTGGCTCATCAATAACTCCACCGCCGTTACCAATCATCATCAATGATGTACTAGGAAAACAAGGAATTTAAGCTTCTAAAAAATAGGAAAACAAAGAATTTAAACTTCTAAAAAAAATTTAGGTAAAAAAAATAGTATTTGAATAGTACAAGTAAAAGACTTCACAATAAAAAATACAATTATTGATATATTTTAATTAAAATACTTTGCATTTCAACAAATAAAAAAAGTAAAATGTAAATAAAATTATAATAAACCTCTATTTTATTTTATAACTAGGCCTTATTTTTTATTTTCTTTAAGGCTCAATATAAGTGTTGGAACAACCCTAATCTTAGATTTCACTATGGTATATGTTGTTGCAATCTTTGTAATCAAAGCCAATCATCTATTTCTTAAGTGTCTTTTGTCATGTCTTGGTAGAATTGGAGTATGCTCTTACTAACATGCCTTTAATATGCCTTTAGACCTCACTTTCATTCTCACCGTTTGATCCATTTCTAAGAGAAGATGGAACATTCAAATGCACACTATCAAAATAAGTTTTTTATTTGTGGATTTTCTTGGGATTTAGACTCAAAATCAGCATATGCACATATGAATATAAAGACATATGAATATAAAGACATTTTGTTTTATATGAGAAGGTTAAAAAAGTTAGCTGGCATAATGCACCGTTCAACCATTTCAATAGAGGATATTTTGGAAAATATTTCAATTTTTAAAGTGTTTGTTTGTTTCTAAATGAAAGGAAATTTTTATGGTGGGAATCATGTGTCTTTTTTCTCCCTTTCTTTTATAATCAATAACAATTTAAAGCGAGGAAAATGAATTTTAAAATACTTATTTTTCTTTCGTCTATTCAAAACATAATGAAAAAGAAATTCAGATACAAAAGCTAGGGTCACATCATTAAATATAATTATATATGATTAATTAATATAAAATCGTCAGTAAATATAAAATATGACCCATCATAAAAAAAAAGTCTAAACATAGGTTAACAGAAGAAAAATACTAAAAAAATTATGTACTCCTAATGTTAGTTAGGAGCTACTAAAACTAGGTTAACAAAAAAAAAATAACTCAAAAAAAATTATGTACTCCTAATATTAAAGAGCTTCCTACAACTAAATCAATTCATTTACTCTGTTTTACTAATTTATGCCTCTTATTCATATTGTTAATTTATTATCAAATATCACGTCATGCTTTTACCACTGAATAGTTTCACAATACTTCGCAAGTTGGAATGCCAACCATCAATCGTTGTTACATATCTTTATAATAGTAATATTAGCATTAAAATAGGGAGGATACTAGCGACCCAATACTGAATTTGAAAATTTGTAGTTATTATGTATATTTGCCATCTAATAATAAATGCAAACACTAGTAGATCTTTAAAATAAGGCATTATACCATAATACCATACTGATTAAGAATTACTTTTCTAAGAGTTATGTACATAATAAGATAATAAAACGTGGGAGGGGCAGGGAAAAAAGGAAAAGGAAAGCAATGAAATAGAAACTGAGGGACCACAGTGAAAAATAAATACTGTAATATATCTTATCTATTAAGAGTCATTATAAACATACTTTGTGCCGACACTGGTCATTGAAAAATACGACTTATTTATGAAGTACGAATATTTTGACATGGATATCATACACAACATTGAAACTAACACATCGACACTAATAATAATTTAAAAAAATTAATTAATTAATTAAATATAATCAAGGTGCCGTTGTAGGACACCGAGATACACCTTTTATAGTAGTGTTGTTGCTTTTATAGAATAACTTACTATCAAGATAATTCATGACTATTAAATATAAGAGATTAAATTGATTGATGTTTTAATAAACAACTAAATTCTCATTTTGTTGTTTTGATGAAAATGGGCACCAAAAATGGGGATCTTTTGCATCCATGATGGCACTCTTGGTTAAGCAAATTTTCAACGTGACGTTACCTTACTGGGGCCTGAGGTAGCTGCCTCCTATTGCATGATTTGTAGCACTGGGACCAATTTCCTTCGTTTAATACTACTTTTCGCTTAACATTTAAAGTGTACCCAACTAAAGGTTAAGAAAAACTGTCTCTACCTATAGAAAATTACTCTTGGATCTCAGTTCGTAGGTTAATTATTTAATATCTACGGAAAATTCGTGAATAAATTTGTTATTGAATAAATTAATTTTTTTTTATTGGATTCCACGGTTAATCCATAGATAAAATTAAAAAAATCCGTGGGTAAAGTTTAAAAAAATGCAACACAATTTAAATTGTCAAAATTTATTCGTATTATTTTTTACCACTGATACTCCGTAGGTAAATGAAGAGAATAATGTTAAGTTGACTACAGATTATCTGTGGATAAAGTGTAAATGAAATTTTATTAACTATTTTACTTTTTTATTTAAAAAAAAAAAAACTTCTAAAAAAAAATAACTTACTCTCACCAGCAACACATATTTCATTTTCCCCCTTCTCATTTTCCCTCTCTTGAAACCCTATATTGCCCAAATTTTTTCATTTTCAGCAACTTCCTCGCCAAACCATCATTTCATTTTCCCCCTTCTCATTTTCCCTCTCTGGAAACCCCTTCTTTTCAGCAACCCTCTCATTTTCCCCCAAAATTTTTCATTTTCAGCAACCTCCTCGCAAATTTTTTCATTTTCAGCAAGCTTCGCGAAACCATCAAGTTGTCCAAGAACCACCCTTTCACTTTCAGCAAGCTTCTCGCGAAATTTTTCCCTCTTGCGCAGAGTTTTTCTCTCTCTCGCGTAACCCTTTCTCTCTCGCGTAACCCTTTTTCTCTCGCGTAACCCTTTTTCTCTCAGCAACTCAACATCGTTCAACCTCTAAGTAGTGTGATGTGATTTTGCGAGACCTCTCCATTCCATCTTCTTGACTTGCAAAACTTTTTGTTATGTATTTTGTATCTTTGCTCTGTTATTAGATTTATTTTTCCTACATTAAAAGGGTGATAGAACTCAGACCATTAAAAAAGAAGTTGGTTCTAGTAATCGAACTGGGTTGTTATAGATTAGACGAGAGATTTGCATAGCAACACAAATAAAAAGTGCTATGAAATGGTTGATTAATTATTTGCCTACCCTATTTTATTTTCGCAGATTTCACTGGAACTCTAATTTTTCGAATCCAAATTCTCAAAGGCATTCTGCCTCACAAGGTAAGAACTTGAACCCTACAAATTATATAATTATATTGGTATGGTATTCATTTGGCATTGGGATTTACTATTTATATGGTTCTGACAATGGATTTCCTACAAATCTATCAAGTATTGTCCTTTACTTGTATAAGACATACTAATTAATAGTGCACTGATTTGATTTAAGGATAAGATGAGTAGATATGGATCAAGTAGGGCTAATCTTCCAAATAAACACTTTGTCTATTTGATCAACATACTGTTAAGGATAAGATTAGTATTATGCAATTATTTAGGAAAAGATTTGCTAGTGAGAGAGAAAACTAAAAGAAGAGAACAAGGTGTAGACATCATAATTTGAGGTAAAAGACACATATTTTCCATTTTCCTCTCTTCTCTTCATATATGAAAGTTTAACCTTATGCAATTATTTAACAATTACTAGAAATTGCCAATTCTTGTCTCATAATATATATGTGATATATACTTAGTTTTCAAAATGTCACATTGGAATAATCGTATGTTTAACTATTTGTTTATATTTAGTATCTAGATTCTTACCTAAATAATGAATTATTATCATATAACAAATTAATCAACATCATATATATCCATTGTCTTCTCCATTATGCTAAATATAATTTGACAATAGGAGAAATTATGGATATTATTGTAGCCAATTTATTGTTGATTTTAGTGGTCATCCCTTGAGGGAGCAGCTTATATTTTGTTGTAAAAGAAGAATGAAAAAAATGTAATTGTAATGTTATGCATTAATTTTGGTTTGATTTTAGTGTAATATAATAAGATTAAAAAAATGAATATGTTTAATATGAATCTCAAAAAGTAGTCAAGAGTTGATCCTTACTATTTTAGTAAAAATAAAGTATTTTGTAAAAATAAAAAATAGATAGTATTTTATTAAAATTTACTTTTGATCCAAGATTAATTTAGATTCCAAAACTACAGTACTCATAGTTTTGATTTGCATAGTTATAGTTTTATGGAGGTTTTTTTTTAGTGAAGTTTTTCTGCCTATAATTGTTTTTATAGAATAATATTTTTCTTTTCTCTCGTTTTAAAATATTATTCAACGTCCTGGTTTTTTAATTTAAGTGAATAAAATTAAGTTACTCAATAGTTAGAGGCCCTATAGTTCACTAAATTACATTACCATTTAATGCAATAATCAGAAGCATTGAAATTCGGTCAGTACAATGATTTAAGGTAACTTTTACAGAAGCATAACCTTATATATATAAGGAAATCAAAAAATTGCATAAATACATTATTAATAATAAGTAATGGATTCTGGTAGTTAGTCTAATAATTCGTGTGTATTTGTAAGAAAATAAAAAGAAAAACAATGCAATTGGTTGTATATCAAAATTCAAACTAATTAATTCAAGAAAAACTATGCATCAACGCTGATCCAAACATCATTAGTTCGGACTAAAATCAGTAAGAGCTATGAACGAAATATCAAATGAACTCGGAAAATTGTGTAAATTTTATTGGAGATAGTCATTTCACGTACAAAACCAATACAGTTGGTCCCATATCAAAATTCAAAGCCACAAATTAATTAAAATTCACGCACCAAAACTGTTATGTGTAGTAATTTGTAGAATATGGAGTTCATCTTTAAAAAAAATTTTTTGATTGCTTTTAAAATATATCTACTTATTAAAGAAAATGAGGTAGCCGAGGCTACTCCATAGATAACATACTCTTTGCCCCTGCATGTTTCCAACAATTAAAAAATTATAAATATTTGTTGAAGAACTTTTTTATAATTTTCTAAATATGCTTTCGAAAAACGTTCATAAATTTTAAAATTGAAGGACAAATAAATATATTTTATTTCATTAAGAACTTAAACTGCTTGTTAAATAATTTTATAGAAACTAAAATTGTATTTTTCAGTTTTACAATGACTATAGTTGAAAGATTGAAATTTTATATTGAATAAAAACATATTTAACACTTAAAATAAATACAAATCACTTGGTTGAATTAGGGAAGGCTTGAAATTTCAATTTCAGTATATTATTGTAAATGAAACGAATAGTAATCTTGTAAGAAACATTTATATATCATTATATTATTATAAATTATATGAGTAGTAATTAATTAAGTAAAATTTATGTAGTAGCTACAAAATCATTTGATATATTGAGAGGTGTAGAGTGTGAATGCAATTCAAATTTGAGGTAAAAGACATATATTTTCAATTTTTCTTTGTTCTCTTAATATAGAAACCTTAACATTATGCATTTATTAAGCAATTACTTCTTAGGTTAAAAAAATTGAATTACTATAGATGGTATACACTTGTGAGGTTATACACTTGTGAGGTTGTCAAAATGTCACAGGAGAATTATTGAAAACCAATTTAAGATTGGATAAGAACTTTAACCATTTATTTATTCTTAGTATCTAGATTCCTATTCAATTGAATTACTCTATAATGTAGCAAGTAGCACACTACTAGTGAAGCTAGATATTTACCATAAAGTAATATAAGACATGTATGTATATATGAACGTAGGCCAATAGCCAAAAATACTATACAAGCACTCACACATAAAATTTATGTTCACTTTAAATAGGACTCAAGTTCTATAGACTCAAACTCAAACTTAGAAGCTTTTTATTTGTTCTAATGGCTTTTTCACCATCTAAACAACCATCTTTGTCCATGTTTTTCATTTTCTTTTTGTTTTGCACTCACTTTGATTCTTCTACCGTTGGCTTTAGTCTAAAGAGACTAGAGTGTTTGAAGGTAACTCCTTATGAGTTTGTTGTTTCCTTGAAGACCGTAGAGGATGTGTTGCAGGATGTTACATCTGTTTTGCGGTTTGAGCTCAACAAAGTTAATGGCGTTGACGACTTTCGTCTCTCTATCGCCATTTCAACATGTTTGAAATTGCTAGACTTGTCCGTCAAAGAACTCGATTGGTGTAGATTTGCTGTTGAGAGTTCGAAAGGTAACATCATCATTCATTATATTTGTTGATTCTCATTAGCATTATTCATTGCCTTTGTTTATATCCATTTCCATTATTTTGAATAATCTGTGTAACATTTTTCTGAATTTAATATTTGTGTAAAAATTGGAACCAACCTCCCTTTTTATTTGTTTTGTTAGCATTTACGATTTATCAGTTAGGTACTTCAGTTTTATAATTACAAATTTGCAACATTAGAATAAATTAATTAATAAAAGTGGATATATTTGTTGCAGGAAAATATAATGGTACTGGTAACCTTGGTTATGACTTACGGACATGGTTAAGTGTTATTCATGCCAATATCGACACATGCATGGATGAACTTAAAGAAAGCAGTGTTAACATGAATGATAAAATATCCACAAAAATTGACAAGGTGGATTCACTGGTTTATGATCTCCTGATCAAAGTGGAGGTGCGCCCAATCTCTGACCACTCTGCCAACAAGGGCCGATTTCCTTCTTGGGTAGTCCGAAGCGACAAAAAGCTATTGCAAACAAATGCAACCCATATTTTTGATGTTGTAGTTGCAGCTGATGGCACTGGAGATTTTACTAAAGTGATGGATGCGGTGCATGCAGCCCCAAACTCTAGTAAGAGGCGCTATGTCATATTTATAAAGACGGGAGTTTATATGGAGAATGTTGAGATTGGGTTTGACAAGTTGAACCTCATGATGATTGGAGAGGGTATGGATGCAACAATTATATCTAGTAACTTGAGTAATGGAATAGATAAATTGGGCACATTCAACACAACAACATTTGGTAAGAAGACAACTCCTACAAATTATCAATTTTTTACAACTTCTTTATCTACCTCAATTCAGTCATCTATTTTCTCTCTTTTTATCACATTATCACATTTGGTAAGAACACAACTCCTACAAATTTGATTTAGTCCATTTGATTTTTTAGAGAATTTTCAACAAAATACATGTCTAGTCGTTCTCATACTTCTACGTGGTTCAAATATTTAAAAACATTATATTGAAACAAAAATATAGTCCGACCTAAAATGAATTAAAGAGATACAATAAGATTAAAAAAATGAATATGTTTAATATGAATCTCAAAAAGTAGTCAAGAGTCAAAAGTTCTCATACTTCTGCCTATAATTGTTTTTATAGAATAATATTTTTCTTTTTTTCTCGTTTTAAAATATTATTAAACGTCCTGGTTTTTTAATTTAAGTGAATAAAATTAAGTTACTCAATAGTTAGAGACCCTATAGTTCACTAAATTACATTACCATTTAATGCAATAATTAGAAGCATTGAAATTCTGTCAGTACAATGATTTAAGGTTACTTTTACAGAAGCATAACCTTAGATATATAAGGAACTCAAAAAATTGCATAAATATATTATTAATAATAAGTCTTGAAATTCTGTTAATTAGTCTAATAATTCGTGTGTATTTATTTGTAAGATAATAAAAAGATCTCTGCTATAACTCTTTAAAAACATCTTTGAAGTCCCGAAACTCCTCTTATCTTCTTCAATATTAAAACCTTGATCTAATTCTTATTGATCTTTATCCTTTTGTGAAGGTGTCCTTGGTGGAGGATTCATTGCACGGGATATTTCCTTTAGAAATACTGCTGGACCTATAGGTCAACAAGCAGTGGCATTAAAATCTCTTTCTGACTTCTCTGTATTTTATCGATGTGGAATTTTTGGCTATCAAGACAGTTTATATGCGCATTCCAACCGCCAATTTTACAGAGATTGTAAAATCAGTGGTACGGTGGACTTTATCTTTGGATATGCCGTTGTTGTTTTTCAAAACTGTAAAATATTAGTAAAAAAAGGATTGCCGAAACAAACTAATACTAAAACCGCTCACGGAGGAGGAAAAGTCGATGGACGCCCAACTCGTTTCTCATTTCAATTCTGCAACATATCTGCAGACTTTGACCTTTTACCTTTAGTTAAATCAACCTCAACATTCCTTGGAAGACCGTGGAAACCATATTCTACAACGATTTTTATGCAGTCTTACGTAAGTGATGTTTTGAGTCCAAAAGGATGGTTAGAGTGGAACAAATCCCAATATTTGGACACATTGTATTATGCTAAGTATAAGAATTATGGACCAGGAGCAAGGATACAAGGCAGAGTTAAATGGAAACGGTACCATGTTCTAAATGATTATAGGCAGACAAATAACTTCACTGTGGCCCACTTTATTTTAGGGAACTTATGGTTACCTTCCATGGGTGTACCATTCACTCCTGGACTTGGGAGTCATACTTGAAGATAATTATCATTATTATAATATAATTTTAAAAAAGATAATTTGATGTTCAATCTCTGCTTGATAATTTAATTAATAATTATACATTTGATAAGATAGTTAGTTGCATTTCATTTTGGACAAAACAAATTGGTAAATATGGTCATGCACAACGAATTAAATTTTCTTTAAATTTTAAAGACTTTTATTTGCTCAGTAATGCATAATATGGGTTTTAAACCAAAATCAATAATTTTTTTTTACTAAAAAACGGAATTCATTAACTCATGTCGATATTACATTATCAATAATACAATTTAAAATCGTTAAAAATAAAAAGGATAAATTTGCGAAAAACTCACACCATCCATGTTAATAGTATAAAAAGACAAAATATCTATAAGTGTGACGAAACCTACAAATATGGTAAATTTGATGTGTCCGAAACAAAAAACAAAGCATGAAACTAAAACAACATCGTAACAAGACGGAAAATAAAAACATAACACTTAGACGAAGAAATAAAAATAAAATTAAATACGTATGAAAATCCCTTATTTAAATAAAAGAAAATAAATAAAAATTATTTAGAGGAGTGATTTTGAACCAAAAATTGACTCTAAATCACCCTTTTTAGATGAAGAGAAAAAAATAAAAAAAATAAAAAGAAGACAACTACTAAAGTTTTTACATAAATCTATATTATATTTATATAAATTATTCTATAGAGAAAAATGTATGCGTCCCGTGACATATAAAAAACTTTGTGAACCATATCTTCCTAGCAAAACGTAATAAATACACCAAAATTTGAAAATAGTGATATTAAATGGAAATATTATGTGATCATATCATTAATTAATTGTATATTGTATATTTATTTTCGTTGTTAACTTTTATCAAAATTGATTAAATTACAAAAATTTAAAAAGTTAGTAGTTGTATAAAATTTATTTGCAATTTAAATTATTTTACTAGTTTATTTTCTGGAAAAAGAAAATAATTTATATTTTTATTATAGTTTTTAAAGATGTAGGTTTAATTTCTGTAGAGTTCCATATTTAAAGAAGTAGGTAATAGTAGATATTCTAAAAGATTCAAATTCATTGAATTTAAAAATGTAGATGAGATTTTTCTGTTTTTTTGCCTTGTTTTTCAAAATGGAAAAATAAGCGAATATATGTTGTTTCTGTTTCTATGAATTGATGGTTTGGTGAAAAAATGAATATTTTTTTAGATGGGAATATTTGGACAAATATTTGAGTTTTTTTATTTTATTTTTAACTTATGATGTATTAATATTAAATGAGAATAACTGATTGTAGCTAAAAGTAACTATAGTGACAAATAAAAAGATATCACCAAAAGTTAAGTGTAACAATAGATTTTTTTCTTTTTTGTAGTGTAACTTTGAATGGAAATTAATCAAAATAAATATCCAAAGTTTGATCATAACTTTGGTGAGAGATGTCAACACATTTTTACCCAATATTAGTCTATTTGTTACAGTTTTTAAAAAAAATATTTTTATAGTATTATTTATTTATGTTCCGTTTTTTAAAAAGTTTTAAAAATAAAGATTTAAATAAAATATTAGTTTAAATAGATTATTTTAAAATATCATTTTAAGTATTTTATTTATTTATTAAACCCTTTTGTTAATAAATTTTTTTAAAAGTGATTAAAGTGAGAAGTTATTTTGAGAAACACTTCATAAAAATCAATTTTATGTGATACATTTCTCTTAAAAATATGATATTTATCATATAAGAATCTCTAATAATGAATATCTGAGGCATGAGATATAAAAAAAAAAAAATTATTGATAGTAAATAAATCTAAAATAATTTTAATCTAAATCACTTGTACTATTGTATTACTGAAAATGTTTAATTTTAACCGTAATTACTTGTGATGTATGCGGTTTATCGTACACCTTTTTACATTAAAATTAATCTCTTTAAAAAATTGCAAACCAAAGTTGCTTGTGTCTATTCCAATTAATTTAAAAAATACATTTTTTTGGAAAAATTTGGAATGTTAATGTCTGAAGTTAAACATCTCAAAGAAAGCACATGTAGAAAGTTGCATAGCCAATTTAATGTCAAAGATAGGATATAAAGTTGTTTTTGAATTCTCTTATTTTAAATCTGTCTCAATTATCTCTATTTTTTTAATTTTTTTAATTTTTTCAATTTTTTTGTTGAATTGAAATTATAGATCATATATGTAAATTTTTATATAAATCTAAAATCATTTGATATATTATTGTAATTTATGAAGATTAATGATGTTCAATAAAATATTAAATATTTTTAGATTTGTGTAAATTTTTGCACGCATGATCTATTTGATATAAATTTTCTCATTCAAATAGAAAAAATTTGGAGAAAAAAAGTAAAATAAGGAGAAATAAAGACGATTGAGAGAAATTGAGGAATTTTTGAATTGAGAGGATACAAATCCTATAAAGTTTGATAAAGTTATGATAGGATAGTGATATGATAAACATTATCACATCATATTAATACGCACATGATAACATTATTTTATTATGTCGTGTATTCGGTAGACATTTCATCATGACATGATACAATATATATCTTATTAATATGACAAAATTACCATTGTGAAAAATTACATAGTATTTTTTTTCTTCTTAAAATTATAAGTTTTTAAAGAATTACAACGAACCAAGTAATTCTATTTTATTTATTAGATAATCTAAATAAATATATGATATATATTATATGTAAAGGACAAAACTACATTTGTAAACAAATTATGTTTATTTTAAATTTCAATTAATTTATATATTTTTTTTAAAATTTTGAATTACAATTTATTAAATTATATAAAAAGACAAAACTACCCTTTTGATAAAGTCATAAATATTTTTTAAATTAATTATTATTATTTCATATTAAGTTAAATATCAAATTGTATTGATTTTATATTTATACTTTATTAGATTTCATTTTTTATATGTTAAATTATATTGTGTAATTCTTTTATATTTTATTAGATTTCAGTTTTATATTTTATAAGATAATTGAGTAAATTACTATTCTTATCTTATTCTACCGGTTTCGAACTTGGCTTATTTTCACAATGCTTATGTGACATGTTTTAAATGACGTGACATATAATATAAAATAACTAACACCCATAAAATTTCAATAAAATCCTCTAAAAATTGCAGTTTCAACATATGAAATTATTCATTTTTGTAATTTAATTAATGACATATAAATAATTAATGCATCTTGATGGTTCTACTATATGTGATCATATGTCATATCATTTAAAATATACCACATCATCATTTTTTTAATTAAAAAATGTGAGGGAGACTAAAATTGTCAAATTTTAAAATAGATTATCAAAACCATGATTTAATTTATATACATCGTAAATGTAAAAACTTTTTAATCCATCAATCACAACTGTTAAATTATTAAAAATATTTTACTTTTATCAAAATTACCTTTAAACTTATCTCCTGAGTTGTTATCAATTAAACTCAAAGGAAAAATAGTAAACCAGCCAAATTATAGCTAACTCAATAAATGTATATATTACCTTTAAACTTATCTCCATGAATTGTTGTGACCCATAAACACAACGATGTCAAATTCCATGCCTAAAGAAAACATCAAATTCCAAATTAACGGCATATCGATCTAATATATATGCACTGAATTAATTATTGTTGTGACATTTGGATTTTTTATTTGAATCAAAGTCATTGAATTTCATTTAAAATAAAGTCATCAACGAAGGTTGGAACTCAATTATAAATTTGGTGATGAGAACGGATGACCTTGCTTGCTGTTGTTAATGGTACGTGTTGAATGTAAAGTTTATACTTCTATGTTAGATTTTGTTTGTATTCTATTTTTAATGTCAATTTGGTTTTAAAAAAAATAATTTTGCAACAAAATATTGTTGATGTTCTTGAAAAATCTTGAGCAAAAGTTTTATTGATTTCATATTTTCCGTATTTGACAAAAGTTATTGACATTGAAACAAAATTGATATCAAAACATTGAAGAAATCTTGAGTTTTAGAATAGTTATATCGACATATTGCTCTTAATGTCCACTATTTGATGGTGTTTTTTTTATAATCATTATATAATTATAACTTAGAATTTGACAGAAAACGAAAATAAAAAGAGAAAAAACTAATTATGAATAAATAAATAAGGAGAGGAAATTTAAGAAATAAAACGAAAAAGTAAAGATAAATCAATTAAGTTTCTATAAAAAAAAAATTTAAAAATTTTTAAGAAAGAAAACAGCAGAATAATTAACGCTCTAATTAAATTATTTGTAATGTATAAAATTGGAAAAAAAAAATTAAATAATATTAATAATTGAAATAATTAATTACATCAAATATTACAAATTTTTATACAATAAATTAAGTAAATAATTAATTAATATAAAATAAAAAACTGTAACTAACTAACTAATCGACTAATCCCAATAATCTATGATAATCCTGATTTTGCTCCAATAACTTGATTCATGCTATAAATCAAGAGTTGATTGACCGCAACAAAAAAAAAAAAAAATTGCCCTTCATTTTTTCACGTGGATTTGTAGCAAACACAACGATTTACGCGTTGCATTTTGTTGATATCACGTAGTCCATTTTTTTTTTCTCATTATCTTATTAAGTCAATTATTATGTTATAATTAACCTTTGTATTAGGAATTTAGTTAGACATATATGGTTAATTTATATACATATTATGTGTATTATAAGTGCTAGTAAAAAATATAATAATATTTCATTAGAAAATTATATTTGACTAATTAAATTATCTAATTAAATTATTAAATAATAAATATTTTTTTAGTAAAAAATTAGAACATTCATTTGTACGTGATCTTTTAGGTTCAATATTAAACCGATAATAAAATAATCAAATTAATATATTAATTAAGGTATGCGTCTAGCAATACTCTTTCACGTTCGAATAGCATGAAGTATTATTTTACTTTCATGAACCACTAGAAGGATAATATAATATTTTCCTTTATCGTTACAGCTCTTGTTAACTATAGAGCATGATATTATTGTCAAACTTGGAGTTGACGGATCTCATATAAATCAATCATTAATTATACAAATATTTATTTGTACCCAATATTCTTTCAACTAGGACCCTAAGATATTAGGTGTCTAGAATTAAAATATGATAAATGTCAGCATAGTACCTATCAAATCCAGTACCATATGATGAACTAGAAATATCAAAAATCTGGAGTATCAACATAATCAAAACTGACAGAGAAATCACCCATATCAATAGAACTTGAACTAACAGAAGATTCAAAATTACCAGAGGAACCTGATACCTCAGCAGAAACATAAGTTTCAGATTAACAATCAGAATTAGGAGACTTTTTTTAACACTTTAATCAAATTTATCAAGACTACAAACCTGGATGGGAATTCAAATCCCTTCATCCAGATCGTCTAATTAGATAATATGCAATTTCAGAATGTGAAAACCAGAAAAGAAGAAATAAGAGGGTTTTTCAAAGTGAAACTAAAACTGTTGACACATAGGTTATATCTTTCTTTAAATTTAATTATTGTTTGATATTATATTTATTGTGATAACAAGAAAATTGTTCTGAAAGAAAAAAAGTTAGAAAAGTATTTTGTAGATTCTCAAAAATTTAGAGGAACAAGGAGATCCACATAATTTGAACACTTCAACAGAAGTAGCATACAAGTTTGGTTTTTAGAAACAAGTAGAAACCACCTAAAACAAAACTAATGTTTTGGTTCTATTGATTTCATTCTTCAATTGTCTGATTTATATTATGTTATATGACAAACAACTTGACCTTAAAAAGTCGAAGTAAGTCAGACATTTCTGGTCCATCAGTGCCGCACCACTCCGCTCCTATAGGCTCTCTTCCTCAAATCAACACCTCATTCGCCACTTTATCATCTTTTTGCACCACTGCTGCACCATCTCAGGATACCCCTCTATCCACTCCCATCGAAGATGATCAGCGCCCACTCAAAAGAACAAAGATGGAAAAGAAAACATCCAAGACTTACAAGGAAATCCTTAAAATCTTTGCTGCTTTTTAGACTATAATTGCTAGACAAACTCATTAAGACAAAGAGCATGCCATTTTGAGGGACTGGATGGCTAACCAGCTTGCTCCGAAGCTAGGTCTTGAGCCTCATCTACCTAATCCTCCTCCAACTTTTCCAGAAATGCCACAGTCGTCTCTATCTTCATCATCTGAAGGATCTTCCCCATCATTGTCTTTCTGAATTAATTATTTTTATTCTCCTACTCCTTTTTTCTATGACAAAGGGGGAGAATTAAATCTTAGATTTTAAGTATATCAGAAGTCCTTTTTGTATGATTACTTATGTGTTTTTTTGTTTTTGAACCATGTATACGATTAATAAAAATTATTAATTAAGAATTAAAACATTATTGTTATATTAATAAAAATTATATGTTGGTTCAAAAGATTAGCATATATTAAGGGGGAGTTTTTAACTAAAAGCTCTCTATGATTATTATTAGAATCAAAATTTAAATTTAAATTAACATGTTTGTCATCATCAAAAAGGAGGAAATTGTTGAGACAAAATCCCAAATTAATTTTTTTATGATAACTAAACAAAAGTTAATTAAGAATTATAATTATGATTCTAAGTATTTTGGTATTTAACATGTGTGTTTGAGTGTGTTAATCAAGATAGGTACTATGCAATTTCAAAATAAATCATATTAAAAAGAAGCAAGCTAATTCAAAGAAACGAAGAACGTTCTTGACAGAATTCTGTAAAACAAAGAACGTTCTCCATAGTTCCAAAATTACAAAAATGATCAAATTCTTAGAGAAAAAAATTAGATCAAGGATTTACAATCCTTTTTCAAAATTTCACCAGAAATATACGAGCATCAATTCAATATAAGAATCATAGAAGACAAAAGCAAAAGCAATGCTTCATACTTCATTAAAGCAAGATCATTCTCCAAGTTAAGCAAGCATGAAGTACAAACAGACTGGATAGGACACCTCAACTGTACTTTCTAGAAGCCTGCGCACGTGATACAAAACATGGGATCACTTCAGACAGATGTCAGGTTAAGATTAAAGCTCAGTACACCTCAAAGCAAGAACGGAGATCGTACTTGGTTTACAAGAACATTCCTGCTTTAAGCGAAGAACATTCTTGCTTTATGGATGATCTTATCCACCTACTGCCACATGACAACTGGACTATTCTCAACGGCCAAATGAGTTGTCATAAGCTCTCTTGGAATCTATAAAAGAGGCCTCAAGATGAAGGATAGATCAGAGCTTCAAGTGCAAAGCAATACATCACTCATACAATCATATTCGAAAACCTTTGAGCTTCTCAATCATTTTCAAGCTTCAATTCTGTTCTTAACTTGATATAAGAATCAAGTGTTACTAAGTTCTAAATTCTAGAATTTATTCTCAAACACGAGTTGAGCATACTCAGATTCTACCAATCTCTTTGAATCATCACTTTGAAACTCAAGACTACATTGTTGAACATAGTTTGAGTATTTTGTAAAAATCTTTTTATGTGTAAAAGGTAATGTGTAAAAATCCTTTCTGAGATTGAAAGGTAACCTGTGGAAATCCTTTCTAAGTAGAAAGATAGTACTTTGTAACATATTAAGATTGATCTGTAAAAGTTGTGTGAAAACCAAGAACGATCTTGCTTTGAGCACTTAGTGGAAAATCTCACAATTGTGACGATTGGACGTAAGCCGTGTTGGGTGAACTAGGATATATCTTTGTGTGATATATCTTCCCTTATCTCTATTTACTTTTTATCTGCTAATCGTATTTTATATAGATAAGTTAAATTGTGTGTTTTTCCCTAACCAAGAACGTTCTTCGTTTTCTTTTTTCATAACCAAGATCAATCTTGAGTTGAATCTTTTAAGTTTTAACAGGAAATTTTAAAAAGGTGAATTTACAATTCAAACCCCCATTTTTTGTAAATTGATATTTCTACTTCAGTTGTGATATCGCCGGTTTGGCTCCCTTCCAATGTGGAGAAAGGTCCAAAAAATGTAGCTCATGTGTCTCACTTATTTAAATGAAGAGGGGTCTTATTAAGGTTGAAAAAGAGAGAGACTATTTTGAAAGAAAAGGCAGCCACCAAAAGAGAAAAGAGAAAAGTAACCATATTCCCAATTATGTCAAATCAGTCTCAGAAAAACATCATTGCACATTCTTTAACCGTTTGATCGGGCTGATTTTTGGACAGCATATTCGCAATATTTAGGTCTTCGTTTACAATGGTCGGATCGGCGAAACGACGTTTGGAAAAGGAGCAGTCATGCTCGCACAGCAGCAACTTTTTGGATGTTTTTTCTTCTTCTTGCTCTTTGTTTTCAAGCTTTAGTGCTTTGTTATTTTGGCTGGTTGTAGGCACAATTTGTGCATCATTTTGAGACTCTCTTGTACCCTTATTTGATTATAGTGGAGCTATTTATTTGGTCAGATCAACCCATGGTTTTTTCCCTTGCATTGTTTTCCACGTTAAAATATCACTGTTCTTTATCCGCCTTTATTTGATTAATTTGCTACCATATATTTGATGTTGCTCCTCACGGATTCTTGCAAGTTGGGGAAATTTTATATCCCTTGCGTATTACTTGCTATTGTGTTTCTGTGTTTATTCTCCATCAAATTTTTATGTATCTCAATGTTATATCAAATATTTTTTATATTTGTGTAAACTTTTGCATGCATAATCTATATGATATAAATTTTCCATTCAAATCGAACAAAATTGAAGAAAAAAACGTAAAATAAGGAGAAATAGAGACGAATGAGAGAAATTGAGGAATGTTTGGGTTGAGCGGATACAAATCCCATAAAATTGGATAAAGATATGATAGGAATGTAACATGATAAACATTATCATATCATATGTTTGATACACACATGATAACAAATAGACATTATCATATCATATGTTTGATACGCATATGATAACAAATAGAATAACATTATTTTACCCTATCGTGTATTTGGCGACTCGCATCCCAAGCCGAGAAAATGACTCTGACCCCTGAAGTCGAGAAAACGACTCGCACCTCCGAAGCCGAGAAAACGACCCGCATCTTAAGCTGGGAAAACGACTCGCATCCAAGCCGAGAAACGACTCACACACCCCGAAGCCGAGAAAATGACCTGCATCTTAAGTCGGGCAAACGACTCGCACCCCTAAAGCCGAGAAAACTACCCGCATCTTACGCTGGGAAAACAATTCACACCCTTCTTTGCAATGCTAACTTTTTCGGACAAAACTAGAGTCTTCGTCTTTACTTATTATTCACATTGATTTTCAAGCAAATTCTTAGTAAAGACAGGCAGCTACCGACACCAAATTTTGTCCACCTTTTCTTAATATTCACACAAAAATTAATAAAAAAGGTATTTTGAACTTTTTACCCTAACTTTCTATTTTTTTTTATTTCAATATATAATTTTTATTTAATTTTTCGTATGATATTCGCTTGTTAATGAAAAGAGATATATGTTAGGCTTTTTATTTATTTTTATTTACTACTTTTTTTGTCTAATAATAACATGGTAATAAGAAAATTAATTCAAATTTTTTATTTTAATTAAATAAAAAATAAAACGAAATTAAATATAAAATTAATAAATATGGGATTTTTTTTTGAGTAAATTAAATATGAATGATTTCTATTTAATATGATTTTTTTGAATTTGATGAAAGTTTTTTAAAGAAAATAAAACATGAGGATTCAACTTAATTAGTCATAATGGTTGACATTTATTTCTAAAAATTACTTAACCTTAATTTGTTAATATAAATAACAGTGTCATAAGATTCTTACGGAGGGGGAAACAGGGGGAACGGAGGAGGAGGTTAGAAAATACTTACCGGTTTTAGATGCATGAATCCGCTTACCAGAAAGCCACTACTGGTTCTCTGTTGTGACATTCATTCTTCATATTTGGTGTAATGATGCTTAAATTCGTGGTCGAATTGATTCAAGAAGGAGAGAATGATAAGGACTTCAAGAACATAAAAATAATCCATATTTTAATAAATTGGAATGAATTTTATTTATTTATTTTAATTTGGTTTTTATTAATTCTTAATTGGCTTTTATTTTCAATTGTAATAATTTTAATATAGATTTAGTTGATGTAATGTGTAAATGAAAATACTTTGTTTTCTTACATTTAGTTTGTTTTAGAAAAATATTATGTAAGCCCAATATGAGCTTAGAGAATGATGTCACTTATGACTAGGTTTAGAGATAGTCTTACTATAAATATGTATTTGTAACTACAATTGAGACAAGTTTGAAATGAATTAGAATTTTTTTCCTGAGAATGGTGAGTGAGATGTGTCTCCTATTTGAGTTCTTGAATTAGAACTTACTTAAATCTTATCAATGATTTTCTTATCAATGTGACAATTCTTTATTGACTTATTAATCATTATTGACTGTGGAGTCTTCTCTATCTTCTCAACTTAATTCATCTTGCTGAAATTCTGTCATTTATTATTTTATGTGAAAAAATCATTTGATTAAATCTTCAATCTCATATAGAAGAACTCAAATCCACGTAAAAAAAAGTATTACACATTAGTTTATAGAAGTTAATTCATTTATAAAAAAAAATGAGAGTAACAATTGAACATATGCTTATAAAGACATTTTGTTTTATATGAGAAGGTTAAAAAAGTTAGCTGGCCTAATGCACCGTTCAACCATTTCAATTGAGGATATTTTGAAGAATATTTTAATTTTTAAAGTGTTTGTTTATTTCTAAAAGAAAGGAAACTTTTATCGTGGGAATCATGCGTCTTTTTTCTCCCTTTCTTTTATAATCAATAACAATCCAAAGGGAGGAAAATGAATTTTAAAATACTTATTTTACTTTCGTCTATTCAAAACATAATGGAAAAGAAATTTAGATACAAAAGCTAGGGTCACATCATTAAATATAATTATATATGATTAATTAATATAAAATCGTCAATAAATATAAAATATGACTCATCATAAAAAAGAAATCTAAAACTAGGTTAACAGAAGAAAAATACTTAAAAAAATCATGTCTCCTAATGTTAGTTAGGAGCTACTAAAACTAGGTTAACAAAAAAATATAACTCAAAAAAAATTATATACTCCTAGTATTAGTTAAGTGTTTCCTACAACTAAATCAATTCATTTACTCTGTTATACTAATTTATGCCTCTTATTCGTATTGTTAATTTATTATCAAATATCACGTGATGCTTTTATCATTGAATAGTTTCACAATACTTGACAATTGCAATACCAACCACCAATAGTTTTTACATATCTTTATAATAGTAGTATTAGCATTAAAATAGGCTTGATACTAGCGACCCAATGCTTGAAAATTGTAGTTATTATGTATACTACTATTTAAAATAAGCACTATACCATTTAATAAATGTAACATACTACTATTGTAAGTAATCGCTGACTACATAATTTAATTACAACTAATAGCAATAATTCGATTAATGATTATATATGGTGATAGCCCCACCAGCCGGGCTATGTATATCACAAGGGGTTGATAAAGTTGTGACCCTACAAATGTGCCTTGCATTTATTCAAATGTTTTTTAAATTTTATATTACACAGTAAATATTCATTTACAAACTTTTAATATGTTTCCCAATTCCAACTTAAATTATAATACTTTACCGAAAAATGAATCTCTACATGAAAAATAACATGATTAACCAATTCGGTTATTGAACTTTGACATTTTAAATATCCATCTCGTGCCCTCTTATTACATCTTTTAAACCCAATACGTTTTCACTTTACTTCCCTCTCATTAGTTGAACCAAACAAATCCTAAATAACATTTGTATTTTTGTTTAATCTCAATTTTTGAATTATATTACTATTGTATTATGGATCCTAAGACAGGAAAACAAAATTATATAAGTCACATCAAATTAATGTTATTATTTTTTTTAAAAAAAGAGCCTCATTTATTTTTTGAAATGTAACTTTAGTTTTCTAAAGTATAATCATAGGTATGAGCTTTTTAAATAACATTTGTTTTTAGCAGAATTCACCGAAAAATTATAATGACCCATTTTTACGTGGTTATGATTAATTAGAAGCTTAGATATTTATTTAAATATAAATACAAGACATCTATGAGGCAAGTGTTTGTTCTATAGTTTCATGGCATTGGCTACTATTGCTTCTGTTTCCTCAATCAACACTACTCACCACTGTTCTTTGTTCTTTCCACCGAAACAACACAACAACTACAACACCAGAATCCGCAGATTTCGATGCAATGGAACTAACCCAAATCAAGAAGAGTCCCAACCACAGAACAATGCATTTCTCAAGGTTGCATGGTATGGTTCTGAGCTTCTAGGCATTACTGCTTCTGTTTTCCGTTCTTCAAACACTAGTAGATCTTTAAATGGAAACAATAAAACGTGGGAGGGGCAGGGTAAAAAAGGAAAAGGAAAGCAATGAAATAAAAACTGAGGGACCACATTGAAAAAAAAATACGAAGGATGTGAAAATTGAAGAAAGAGGAGCACATGGGAATAACAAAATAAAAGAGGAAAAGGCTTGCTGGTGATAGAGAAAACTAAAGGAAGTGAACAAGGCACAGACATCATAATTTGAGTAAAAGACACATATTTTCCTCTCTTCTCTTAATATATATATGAAAACTTAGTATTATATATATGAAAGGTTAGTATTATGCAATTATTTAGGAAAAGATTTGCTGGTGAGAGAGAAAACTAAAACAAGAGAACAAGGTGTAGACATCATAATTTGAGGTAAAAGAGACATATTTTCCATTTTCCTCTCTTCTCTTAATATATATATATGAAAGCTTAGTATTATGCAATTATTTAGAAAAAGATTTGCTGGTGAGAGAGAAAACTAAAAGAAGAGAACAAGGTGTAGACATCATAATGTGAGGTAAAAGACACATATTTTCCATTTTCCTCTCTTCTCTTCATATATGAAAGTTTAACATTATGCAATTATTTAGCAGTTACTTGAAATTGCCAATTCTTGTCTCATAATATATATATATGTGATATATACTTGTTAAGTTTTCAAAATGTCACATTGGATGTTTAACCATTTGCTTATATTTAGTATCTAGATTCTTACCTAAATAATGAATTATTATGATATGACAAATTAATCAACATCATATATATCCATTGTCTTCTCCATTATGCTAAATATAATTTTACAATAGGAGAAATTATGGATATTATTGTAGCCAATTTATTGTTGATTTTAGTGGTCATCCCTTGAGGGAGCAGCTTATATTTTGTTGTAAAAGAAGAATGACAAAATGTAATTGAAATGTTACGCGTTAATTTCGGTTTGATTTTAGTGTAATATAACAAGAAATTCTGAATTTTATTCTTGAAGGAGTAACTTATGCTTTGTTGTATAAGAATGATAAAATGTAATTGTAATGTTAAGCATTAATTTGGATTTGGATTTAGTGAGTACACCTTATTTTGGGTAGTGGTTCTGTTTTTGGGGTCTCCATGGAAAGAATATTGCACATGTTGTATGTATATATATAAGTATAATAAATATATTTTTCTTTTGAAAAAATTAAATAAATGTTGATATCATAGTTTCTCAAGTTGACATGCAACTTAAAATATACCAGTAAGAGCTATGAACGAAATATCAAATGAACTCGGAAAATTGTATAAATTTTTATTGGAGATAGTCATTTCACGTACAAAACCAATATAGTTGGTCCCATATCAAAATTCAAAGCCACAAATTAATTAAAATTCACGCACCAAAACTGTTATGTGTAGTAATTTGTAGAAATTGGAGTTCATCTTTAAATTTTTTTTTTTTGATTGGTTTTAAAATATATCTACTTATTAAAAAAAATGAGGTAGCCGAGGCTACTCCATAGATAACATACTTTTCGCCCCTGCATGTTTCCAAAAATTAAAAAATTATAAATATTTGTTGAAGAATTTTTTTATAATTTTCTAAATATGCTTTCGAAAAACGTTTATAAATTTTAAAATTGAAGGACAAATAAATATATTTTATTTCATTAAGAACTTAAACTGCTTGTTAAATAATTTTGTAGAAACTAAAATTGTATTTTTCTATTTTACCATGACTATAATTGAAAGATTGAAATTTTATATTGAATAAAAACATATTTAACACTTAAAATAAATACAAATCACTTTCTTTGTTGAATTAGGGAAGGCTTGAAATTTCAATTTCAGTATATTATTGTAAATTATACGAATAGTAATCTTGTAAGAAACATTTATATATCATTATATTATTATAATTATATGAGTAGTAATTAATTAAGTAAAATTTATGTAGTAGCTACAAAATCATTTGATATATTGAGAGGTGTAGAGTGTGAATACAATTCGAATTTGAGGTAAAAGACATATATTTTCAATTTTTCTTTGTTCTCTTAATATAGAAACCCTAACATTATGCATTTATTAAGCAATTACGTCTTAGGTTAAAAAAGTTGAATTACTATAGATGGCATACACTTGCGAGGTTGTCAAAATGTCATAGGAGAATTATTGAAAACCAATTTAAGATTGGATAAGAACTTTAACCATTTATTTATTCTTAGTATCTAGATTCCTATTCAATTGAATTACTCTATAATGAAGCAAGTAGCACATTACTAGTGCAGCTAGATGTTTATCATTAAGTAATATAAGACATGTATGTATATATGAACGTAGGCCAATAGCCAAAAATACTATACAAGCACTCACACATAAACTTTATGTTCACTTTAAATAGGACTCAAGTTCCATAGACTCAAACTCAAACTTAGAAGCTTTTTATTTGTTCTAATGGCTATTTCACCATCTAAACAGCCATCTTTGTCCATGTTTTTCATTTTCTTTTTCTTTTGCACTCACTTTGATTCTTCTACCGTTGGCTTTAGTCTAAAGAGACTAGAGTGTTTGAAGGTAACTCCTTATGAGTTTGTTGTTTCCTCGAAAGTTAACATCATCATTCATTATATTTGTTCATTCTCATTAGCATTATTCATTGCCTTTGTTTATATCCATTTCCTTTATTTTAAATAATCTGTGTAACATTTTTTCTGAATTTAACACTTGTGTAAAAATTGGAACCAACCTCTTGTTTATCTGTTTTGTTAGCATTTATGATTTATCTGTTAGGTACTTCAGTTTCATAATTACAAATTTGGAACATTAGAATAAATTAATTAATAAAAGTGGATATTATTTGTTGCAGGAAAATATAATGGTACTGGTAACCTTGGTTATGACTTACGGACATGGTTAAGTGCTATTCATGCCAATACCGACACATGCATGGATGAACTTAAAGAAAGCAGTGTTAACATGAATGATAAAATATCCACAAAAATTGACAAGGTGGATTCACTGGTTTATGATCTCCTGATCAAAGTGGAGGTGCGCCCAATCTTTGACCACTCTGCCAATAAGGGCCGATTTCCTTCTTGGGTAGTCCGAAGCGACAAAAAGCTATTGCAGACAAATGCAACCCATATTTTTGATGTTGTAGTTGCAGCTGATGGCACTGGAGATTTTACTAAAGTGATGGATGCGGTGCATGCAGCCCCAAACTCTAGTAAGAAGCGCTATGTCATATTTATAAAGAGGGGAGTTTATATGGAGAATGTTGAGATTGAGTTTGACAAGTTGAACCTCATGATTATTGGAGAGGGTATGGATGCAACTATTATATCTAGTAACTTGAGTCATGGAATAGATAAGTTGGGCACATTCAACATAACAACATTTGGTAAGAACACAACTCCTACAAATTATCAATTTTTTACAACTTCTTTTTCTACCTCAATTCAATCATCTATTTTCTCTCTTTTTATCACATTATCTATATATTACATATAATTTGATCATTCTCTTTCAGAATGTTGATGAAGTGAATAGATGTTTAAATATTATTTTTCATATATGTTTGTATTTAATTTCATATTTTTAGGAAAATGATAATAGTAGTATAAAGGTCCGTGAAGACAAATTTGATTTGGCCCATTTGATTTTTTAGTGAATTTTCAACAAAATGCATGTCTAGTCGTTATCATACTATGTGGTTCAAATATTTAAAAACATTATATTGAAACGAAAATATAGTCCAACCTAAAATGAATTAAAAGATATAATAAGATTAAAAAAATGAATATGTTTCAAAAAGTAGTCAAGAGTTGATCCTTCCTATTTTAGTAAAAATAAAGTATCTTGTAAAAATAAAAGTTAGATAGTATTTTATTAAAATTTACTTTTGATCCAAGATTAATTTAGATTCTAAAACTACAGTACTCATAGTTTTGATTTACATAGTTACAGTTTTATGGAGGTTTTTTTTTAGTGAAGTTTTTCTGTCTATAATTGTTTTTATAGAATAATATTTTTCTTTTTTTTTTCTCGTTTTAAAATATTATTAAACGTCTGGTTTTTTAATTTAAGTGAATAAAATTAAGTTACTCAATAGTTAGAGACCCTATAGTTCACTAAATTACATTACCATTTAATGCAATAATCAGAAGCATTGAATATCGGTCAGTACAATGATTTAAGGTAACTTTTACAGAAGCATAACCTTAGATATATAAGGAACTCAAACAATTGCATAAATAGATTATTAATAATAAGTAATGGATTCTGTTAATTAGTCTAATAATTCGTGTGTATTTATTTGTAAGATAATAAAAAGAAGATCTCTTCTATAACTCTTTAAAAACATCTCTGAAGTCCCGAAACTCCTCTTATCTTCTTCAATATTAAAACTTTGATCCAATTCTTATTGATCTTTATCCTTTTGTGAAGGTGTCCTAGGTGGAGGATTCATTGCACGGGATATTTCCTTTAGAAATACTGCTGGACCTATAGGTCAACAAGCAGTGGCATTAAAATCTCTTTCTGACTTCTCTGTATTTTATCGATGTTGAATTTTTGGCTATCAAGACAGTTTATATGCGCATTCCTACCGCCAATTTTACAGAGATTGCAAAATCAGTGGTACGGTGGACTTTATCTTTGGATATGCCCTTGCTGTTTTTCAAAATTGTAAAATATTAGTAAAAAAAGGATTGCCGAAACAAACTAATACTATCACCGCTCACGGAGGAGGAAAAGTCGATGGACGCCCAACTGGTTTCTCATTTCAATTCTGCAACATATCTGCAGACTATGACCTTTTACCTTTAGTTAAATCAACCTCAACATTCCTTGGAAGACCGTGGTAGCCATATTCTACAACGATTTTTATGCAGTCTTACATAAGTGATGTTTTGAGTCCAAAAGGAAGGTTAGAGTGGAACAAATCCCAATATTTGGACACATTGTATTATGCTGAGTATAAGAATTATGGACCAGGAGCAAGGATACAAGGCAAGGTTAAATGGAAATGGTACCATGTTCTAAATGATTATAGGCAGGCAAATAACTTCACTGTGGCCAACTTCATTTTAGGGAACCTATGGTTACCTTCCACGGGTGTACCATTCACTCCTGGACTTGGGAGTCATACTTGAAGATAATTATCATTATTATAATATAATTTCAGAAAAGATAATTTGATGTTCATTATAATTAATCTCTGCTTGATAATTTAATTAATAATTACACATTTGATAAGATAGCTAGTTGCATTTCATTTTGGACAAAACAAATTGGTAAATATGGTCATACACAACAAATTAAATTTTCTTTAAATTTTAGAGACTTGTATTTGCTCAGTAATGCATAATATGGGTTTTAAACCAAAATCAATAAACTTTTTTACTAAAAAATGAAATTCATTAACTCATATCGATATTACATTATCAATAATACAATTTAAAATCGTTAAAAATAAAAAGGATAAATTTACGAAAAACTCACACCATCGATGTTAATAGTATAAAAAGACAAAATATCTATAAGTGTGACAAAACCTACAATTATGATAAATTTGACGTGTCCGAAATACTTATGTCTCTAGAGTTGCAACGTTGAAGAAATTAAAGTCATTGATTGAATTTGTACTAGATCGAAGTTGATATGTCAGTCCGAAACAAAACCAAAGCGTGAAACTAAAACAACATTGTAACAAGACGGAAAATAAAAACATAACACTAAGACGAAGAAATAAAAATAAAATTAAATACGTATGAAAATCACTTATTTAATTAAAAGAAAATAAAAAAAAAAATTATTTAGAGGGGTGTGTTGGACCTTACCACCTATTGTACTTCTGCACATGTACATATGTTATTTGCACCCCTCCATCTTCAATTAAAAAAAAAAGCTAGAAATAACAACACTAAGAAACAAAAAAGCGCAGCCACCTTACTTCCAAACCCTAATCTCTCTCACCATTTTCTCTCCATCTAGTATACGACTGGCCCTAGCCATCATCTAACCATGACCATCCGCCTATGTTAGCCACCATGGTGTCTCTCGTCGATAAAAAAAAATTAGGCTTTCAAAAACAACTAAATATTCGTGTTCGAACAACTAAAATATTCATCTTAAAAAATTAGGCTTTCAAAAACAACTAAAATTATGACACCCATCAAGAAGACTTAATCCAAAACATAAAGAATTAATAATCCCAAACAAGGCCTACAATTGAACTTGAAGGGGAATATTAGAGAACTATAAACTCCAACAACAAGTACTCTAATAAATAATTCAATTTTTTTAGAAGCAAAAATAATTTTATTAAAAGAGAGTACAATATACACTCCAATACATTTCAATAAGCAAAATTTTATTAATGAGACTAAAAAAATATAGAAAAACTAGTTACGAACTAGTCTTACCTCCAACCAGGAACATAAATTTTCGTAAACATTTCCGTTGTGAGATCCGTTTGCTCCTTTTGAAGTTCAAATATTCTTATTCCTTCTTCATAACTACTTCCAAAAGCTGTTCGAGCAATAACATCACTAGCTAATTTTTGCACGGAAGGCCACACGTCTATTGTAAGAATGTTGGTAACATCAGCTGAATCATAAAGATGGAGATAATGAAGAGTTAACATTATTTACAATTTATTTCTATTTTATGGTAGTGTATAATGGAGCATGATAAATAAACACAAGGTTTGCCATACAAAATATTTTAGATACAATTTATATACACTATCAATAAACTATCTATGTCCCTTAATATAGGATCTGTTGAGATTTTTTTTTGTCCTTTTTTATAAGACTCTATTCACTTTTTCAACTGCATTAATTATTAATATACTAACTTACCTTTAATTATGTTACAATTTTTTTACAATCTATAATAAATACTATAGTAAATTATAAATGAATTATCTCATTCAAGGGTAAACTAGTAAAATAATGTAAATTACCAACAAATTTAATATTACAATCAACTTTGTTATTTTCTGTGATTTATTCAACAAGATCTTATATATGAGGACAAATGTAGTAATTTTTTTCCCATTTTTGGTTAATTATAACTATCAAATTATTAAAAATATTTGACTTTTATCTAAACAACTTCTAAAATAATACATATAAGTGAATTTGATTTTTATATAATATTGTAAAAAATTTAGCGATGATAATGTATATAGATTAAACTCAAACAATATTTTTGTTAATAAAATTGATTAATATGGGAAATAATTAAGTATTCCTTAACAAGAATAAAAACACATAAAATCTATAACTAGTATAAAGGGCAAACTAACCTTCAACTTTTCTAAATGGAATGCAGGATTGATTATCTTCCTGTGCTTGCTCCACTTTTCTCTATCGTAGGATACAACACCAGTGATTAGCATCCTTACAAGTGGATTTTCTTGAAGCTTTTGGAAGGAATTTATCTTGTTAAAAACTTCTTTAATTAGCTCAGGAACTTCTTTAATTAGCTCAGGATCTGTGAGGATCACCCTTGGTTTTGGTCCTAACCATATATAAAAGAACTATTTCCTGCATACATTTATATTAATTAGATAATAATCTTTTTTTTTATATGAAAACAAAAATCTTATAAGAATTAAACGTAAATGGAAGATAATATAATTAAATAAGTTAAGCAAAAACAGCTATAATCTCTTAATTAACTAAACACTTTGAGTAAAATATAAAATTGTGTAATGGAAAATATAAAAAGTTAAATTAAATGAGGGGTAGTTTGGTGATATTATTTTTAAATAGTAGAAAAATTGTTGATTTTTGTTTATAGTTCATTCTTGGAAATATGAGCTAATTTTATTTATATTTTATTCTAAAGAAAATACAATTATAATATAAAGAGACAAAAAATTATTACTTCATTTGTCCCAAAATTATAAGCCATTTTGACAATTATTTACAAAAATCAGGATAATAGTGTTAATTTTAGGTGCAAAAGAGAAATTATTAGTTATTTTAGAAAATTATCCTTCACTAATATTTTTTTACTAAATCCTTCACTAATGTGGAAAGAAAAAAAAAT
>JBBPBQ010000003.1:17192470-17213150 GCA_037974755.1 Cicer yamashitae
ATGGTATAATAAGAAAAAATAGAAAAACAAATTGTTGGCCTAATTCTAAATTATATCTCTCTATTTTTTCTAAATATTAATTTTAGTTATCTAATAAGTGACATGGGATAGATTTCGTAGATATTATAAATTTCATTAAAAGATTTTTTTTCTTCTTCAGTAATGATACTATATAATATTTAATTTGAAGATATTTACAATATCATAAAAAAATTAACAATTTTACAACCGTTCCAAGTTAGATTTGAATTTTATTTACAATATCAAATTTGTACCACTTAGCTGATTTTTGATGGTCTATAGACATAAAATATTAACGATAATTTAAAAGATAAATTATATAATTGATAATCGTAAACTCTATTTTTATTAAAGTATATAAGTTATGTAGGAATTTTTAAAATTTTAACATTTTTTCCTACACATTAAAAAAATTTCGAAATAATGCTCACGGTAAATATATGCATTGATAACTAATAAGCGAAACAAAACACAAATTTTTTTATTAGATTGACTAATTGTTATTTGTTTTGGTAAATATATGTGACGACACAATAATAAAAACAATACAAAAGTTGTATATTGACTATTTTTAATGTCTAAATAAATATTTAAAAGTGTTTGAACATTTTATCAACTATATTGGTAACATTTATTAAAATACTGTGTATCAATATTTACTTATTTAATTTGGTTTATACCGGATTTCACGATTTTTATTTTTTATATACTTCAACGTATTATTTTATCAAAATAGTAAGATTTCACGGTTTTATCCTTAGAAAAAATGTGTTAGGTTGTACAAAAAAAACAATTTACAACTTGAAAAAAGTTAAAAATATATTTCAGTACATAACCATTAACCATACATAACAATATCAATATTTCAGAAAATATATAAATTTTTCTCTAAGTCCATATCAGTAATGGTATAATAAGAAAAAATAGAAAAACAAATTGTTGGCCTAATTCTAAATTATATCTCTCTATTTGATTTAAATATTAATTTTAGTTATCTAATAAGTGATATGTGATAGATTTCGTAGATATTATAAATTTCATTAAAAGATTATTTTTTTCTTCAGTAATGATACTATATAATATTCAATTTGAAGAGATTTATAGAGGAATAACCGTTACCAATAATAATAGAGTGTCAAATAATTGATACTTATTGTATTGTAATTTGTAACTTATGCCACATGAATAATTCCACAAAATATGAGGAAAAGGTATTTAGAAAGTGAATAACGAAACTCTCTATAAATACGTACACATCAGCTTTTTAGCTGAGGTGACAAATGTTCGCATATGTGGAGAAAATAGTGTGAGGTGGCAGCGGCAATAATAATAGTGTCAAATAATTGATATTTATTGTATTGTAATTTGTAACTTATGTCACATGAATAATTCCACAAAATATGAGGAAAAAGTATTTAGAAAGTGAATAACGAAACTCTCTATAAAGACGTACACATTAGCTTTTTAGCTGAGGTGGCAAATGTTCCCATATGTGGAGAAAATAGTGTGAGGTGGCAGCGGAGTCTGTTTTAAATATATACTAGAATATAACCCGCGCGTTGCGCGGGATATATAGACTTTAACATATTAGTAGTATTGTGAATAAAATTTTAAAATTTTAAAATAATATAATTTATTCATTTTGTTTCTAGAGTATTTTTTCAAGTGAGTTTATTTGAGTAATTATTATATATGAGTTGACAAACACACATTTGAGAATATGTAAAATGTTTTGTAGAACGTAATTGCAACTAATTCATATATTTAGTATTAAAAATCCATAGTGAAGATCATCCTACAAACAAAATTCATAAATTATATTTAGTGTTAAAAATCTTAAAAGTATTTTAATAAATATTAATATATTTAATTATTTACCGCAAAATCAGATTAGTCATGCTCTTTTTTTCTGTTGTCAAATATAAATTTATAGTCAAAATATTGTTAGAAAAATATAAATATGATTTTGTAATTTGGTATTCATTTCATTCTAATTCTGTCAAAGAAATGACAAATCTAAATTCTAATATTTTGAGTATACAACATGACTTGAGAATTTTCACAAACAACTCGTATGTATGGTTGAGTAGAAGTAAAACAGATGTAGAAACTTCAAATTGGTAGTATTTTTAAAAAATTTGACAACAAAAACATCTCCGTAAAAAAACAACAAATAATTTTTTAATCTAAATATTAAAATTATTCTTTTATCTATAAATGGTAAATAGTTTTCTCCTGAACACACAGTAATAACACTCATATAAAGCTGAATATGGACAATCTTCTTTGTCTTTTGAAGAGTCAATATATTTTCATGTCGTAGATGAGATCAAATATGTCTGCAAAAACAATACTCTAACTAATAACAATCAAGGTTTTGAGAAAATTGAGCAAATAAGTATAATATGTTACAAAATACCACTAACTCAAAAGCTATTTGTGCAAAAAAAAAAATCCAACTATATCTACTTCTTTGAAAATAATTGGGTTGCAAGGTACTAATCGTAGAGATTGTTTGAAGAAGTAGAATAGTCTACGTTAAAAAAAATTTATATATTGATTGTACTTTAATTTGTAACTCATGACACATTAATAGGTATACTTAATATTAGATGCTAAATAATAGTAATAGTAATAGTAATAGTAATAGTAATAGTAATAGTAATAGTAATAGTAATAGTAATATTAATAATTAAATAATAATAATAGTAAAATGTGTGTTAAAGCAAATTAGAAGTTGAATAATAAGGAGAATTGAAGAGGAAAAGCCTTTTAGATGTGCCACATGGGATTTTTTGTTGAGGTAGCAATATTTGAATGAAATGAAACAATATTAGATGATGTTTATGTGGGAGTCTATTTAAAAAAAAAATAACTTTTCAACTATATCTACTTCTTTGAAAATAATTGGATTGCAAGGCACTATTGGTAGAGATTGTTTAAAGAAGTAGAATAGTATCATAAAAAAAAAATTTATATTGAATGTACTAAATTTGTAACTCACGACACATTAATAGTTATACATAATATTAGATACTAAATAATAATAATAATAATAATAATAATAATAATAATAATAATAATAATAATAATAATAATAATAATAATAATAATAATAATAATAATAGTAAAATGTGTGTTAAAGCAAATTGGAAGTTGAAAAATAAGGAGAATTGAAGAGGAAAAACCTTTTAGATGTGCCACATAAGAAAATATTTTTCGTTGAGGTGACAATATTTGAATGAAATGTTACAATATTAGATGATGTTTATATGGGAGTCTATTTTAATATTAATAATAATAATAATAATAGTAATAATAATAAAATAATAATAATAATAATAGTAAAATGTGTGTTAAAGCAAATTGGAAGTTGAATAATAAGGAGAATTGAAGAGGAAAAGCCTTTTAGATGTGCCGCATGGGATTTTTTGCTGAAGTAACAATATTTGAATGAAATGGCACAATATTAGATCATGTTGATGTGAGATTCTATTTAAAAAAAAAAAGAAAAGAATTTTTTAACTATATCTACTTCTTTGAATATAATTGGATTGCAAGACACTATTGGTAGAGATGTTTGAAGAAGTAGAATAGTATACTAAAAATAATTATATATTGATTTTTTTGTTGAGGTGGCAATAGAGGAAAAACCTTTGAATGAAATGTCACGATAATGTTTATATGGGAGTCTATTTTAATATATATAATAGATAATAGATCGACGGTGGTAAGCTTCTTTAGTTTTAGCCATAACCAATTAAACACCTTCCATGCCCATACAAGTGTTATCAAAAGAATAAAGCTCACGATTATTGCCCATGGTACTTCCATCTTTCTCACTCTCTCTATGTGATTGGGGACAAAAATAAAATAAAATGATGATAACATCAGAGGCTTTTTATAATATTTTAGGTTGAACACAATTATTATTATTATTTTGACAAAATAGGATACTAGTATTTCGGAATTTTATGGTACATTGACTAGAAATATACTAAAAATAATATTAAATTTTTATTTTGAAGATTTTAAAATCTGAATTTTTAAATTCACTATTTTTTCGTAATAGTTTCTAAATCTCTTATTAAGTTTAACATTATTTAAATGACAAGTGATAACATTCTAAAGAAATTACATATTTTATAGGATTGGATAACTAATTTGAAAGGTAATTAAAATTTATTTTAGTTAAGCTTAAATATATTTTTAGTCTCTTTAAATTAATGTTTTTTCTATTTATGTCTTTGTAATTATTTTTTTCAAATTCAATCCAATAAATTCAATTTTATTTTAAAAACATCCCAATGTTAATGACTTTTAAAAACAGCTGAGATGACAAATAAAGAATTGACGAAAATTAAAAAAAAAAAATGAAACGCACAAACTTACAGGGGCAAAAATGAAATTAAAGTATATATGTTTGGTCCTTATAAATTCGCGTTTTTTTAATTGATTTTTGTGAGAAGGACACAAGATATCGTAAGAGGAAAATAAGAAGTTAATCAAGTGATCTTTTACTGTAAATTGAATATTTAAAGAGTGTATCTTATGTATCTCACTCTTACCTTGGCTCTGTTACAACCTTAATAAAGAACTTTTGAGCATTATGTGCATGTGTTTCAAGTATATATGTTAGAAGTTTGTAAGCCTATGATAGTGCTAGCTTTCATGATGTGCTTTGAGTATAAACAGTAGTCTAAATACTCGAGTGGTTGAGAGAACTTTATATCCTGTGAGAATTTTATCACTTATGATGCATTCTTTAGTTAATTTTTTCTCTTATTTGTCTTGGATGTGTTAAAAAAGCTATTAATGATTACCACATTCCTTGAAACTTGTGATTAAAATTTTGCTTACCACTTTGCATTCCTAGGAATCTTTGGAATCATATGCCATGTTTTGCTCGAAGTACAAAAGCTTAAGCGTGGGGGAATTTAATCAATGCATATGGACATATGTTTCTGGCTTTGTACTGTGACATTTTAAAAGTTCTTTTCAGAATAAGATTAGTTTTTTAACGTGTTTCTAAACTTTGGGTCAAAATTGAGTTTTAATGTAATTATTTGCACATTGATCCTTGCTTGTTCTACAGGCCATAACTTGAGCTCTGGATATCGGATTGATGCGTGCGAGTAGACATTGGAAAGGTAAGGGTCAAAGTTACAAATTTTAACTTTTTTCAAATAGTAAATTTGTTTTTGGTACAAAATAGTAAATTGTTTAAGTACTAGAAAAAAAGTTATCTCAAATACATTTTTAAAGCATTGTTTGCATTATATCAAACTTGTTTGGTTACACCAAAATTATAATTTATAAATAACATATCAATCCACTGATATATTTTTTCTAAGGACAAAATCGTAAAATTTTACTTAGATTATTGTTAAATTGTATCCATAATATTATAGAATATTTAAGAAAATTATATATTTACCCGCGCAAAACGGGGGTTTTAATACATAATTACTACACATTGCATATTAATACTTATAGTCACTTAGATTTATAGTGCGCTTACACTAATGTTGATAGGTTTCAATTTATGGGACTAAACTGTTACTTCGAAAATTTAAGGAACCAAATTTGTCGAGTGTTATAATGACATTCTAAAATGCCTATTTATTCAAATACTTTGTAAAACAAAATGCATTTGAGAATGTAGTAAGTCACCAAAATATGAGTTAAAAATATAATTGAATTAATTAGTGTTGGTTTCCTTAATTTGTTCTGCAATGTCGTCATATATATCCATATCGCCCTTTCTTTTAGCATATTCTAACTCATCGCCTAGTTTCTGAAACTCATCTCTGCAAATGGGTGATATGTTATACAAAATATAAGACAACTAATCAAAATAAACACTGAACCGAAAAGCAAATAAACCTTGAATCATTTACCTGTAATCCCCCAAAATCTTGTTCAGGGAGAGGTAACTTTATCACGGTACTCCTGCACATATTCGTTATATCTAGAATTGCATAGAAAACATGTATCAGAACAAAAGAACCCTACCACCATACAACTTCTACAACAATAATCACAAATGAAAATAAAGAATAACTGCTTAATGGGAGAAAGTCGTCATAGGTCCCTTTAATTATGGTTCCTCCTTTTCATACTTTGAGTAAGAGCAACTATTTTCATCTGAGGAAGATTCTCTCTTCTTTTGGTCACTTTTGGTCACTGTTTGTCTTTTACTTTCTCGCACAGGGTATGAAACCATTCCACGTTGTGTCTTGTTTAGAACCATTTGCAGGTACTCTTCTATTACTTTCACTGCGACCATCCCAATCAATATTTTGGCTCACCCTGGATTCACTATTTCTAAATTTGGTACTCATTTCTGTCAATTTGTTTTGAGATCTAACTTCTGTGTTATCTGCTTTCATATGTTGTGAATGAGTTTGCATAACTCTAGAATGAGACTTTGTAGATTTCAATTCTAAGAAAATGAAACAAAAGATACAAAGCTGGTAGCTATTAGACTTTTATACAACTAGTCAAGCTTGTATTGTAATCCATTCACTTAACAGAAACTTATAATGGTCATAACAGAATCATTCTTTAACAGAAGTCTGTTACAGAATCTAAAGATGGTTCTATAATAGCTCAGTAAGAACATACACGATCAAAATAAGAAACTACACCTTAAATGCATTATGGGCCCAAAAAAAAACATGCATGCAATACTAATATCCAGAGATATCATTAGGTGAAAATAACAGGTACCTTCCAATTTTAGTTTGAGGTTTCTTGAAGCTTTCTGAATCCACTTCTGGCTTCAAAAAATACCTTCCAGGGGTCTGGTATTTTGCAATCTAATGCTCAAGGTTAAATGAAAAATTAGATCACATATGTATCATAAAATAATAGCCTCAAGATTTGCACCACTTACTTTTTTAATAATGGGCTTAATATCCTTCATGGAACTAGGAAGTGTGTCACTGACTGCTTTCTCCAAGGCCTATAATTAAAAGGGGAAAACACTTGAATACAATTTGATTAATCATAAATGTAGAGATAGTAAAAACAAAGCCTAGGAAGTAAGAATAACTATATATTATATTTTATGCAGCACCTTGATAGTCATTCCATTAGGTTTATCCTTTAGAAGAGAAATTAACAAGCTCTGCAAATCTACTGGTTTAGATCCATTATTTCCTTGGCCACCTGGTGTGTTCCTGATGGGGACAAAGAGGGAATCGATGACGTGTCCAGTGGGACACATAGTGCACCTAAGGCATGAGCCCCATCCCGTATATAGGGGAGAGGTTGGTAAGGAGAGAGAACAACAACTCTATTAATTGTGAGTAGAGGGAATATTCTCTCTTATTTGGAATGAGCTTAGCTCTCAGGAGTAAAAGGAAGGTTTGTTTCCTTTGCTCAATTTCCCTCATCATCAATAAACTACACTATCATTTGTTGATTAATCTCTCATTAATTCTTACTTTAGTTCCTCACAGCATTGTTTGTCCTAGTAGGAATTTCTCTCTCAGATACGGCATCTTGCGTGCCTATCGTTTGTGATGGCACAGCATCATCAAGGCTTTTAGAGATATTTACAGCTCCCCATGGAGAGGAAGAAACAGCAAAAGGATCCAGAGGAGATGGAAGAGGAGAAGAAAGAACGCGCTTGGCAGTGGTACTTGTTGACATCAATCCAGATCTATGGGAAGATTTTGGGGGGCCTCCAACTATGAAAAAATTCCAAACATTGCATAAGCTAAATGAGCATAAACTGCATGAGCAGATGAGCTAGCAAAGATTTATATGAAAGGTTTCAATACTTCTACGTAGTGTAATCTTACTATTGATTGAAACTGTGTTGAAAAGATGTAAATTTTAATCACCTTGAAGAGTTTCCACTTTCCTTTTCTTAAGTGCAGCCTCTTTCTTTTTATTGATCTTCCATGATGTAGCTAGACAAGGGAAGCACAAGGCTCTTCGGTTAGATAATTGAAGTATAAACATCCTTAAACTAAACACACTAAAACTAGAATGCTTTGGCAGAACAAAATAGAGTGTTGACAAGAAGATAACCATAGCCAACATGATCACAATTTTTTTTTTCAAGTCGATGACATAAAAAAATAGCAATTTGAAATTTTTAAAATTAAAGACTCGGGAAAAATTAATTCGTAAATAAATACACAAAGCAAAAGAAAAATTACCCTCAACAGCTGCCAATGCCTTTATCTGACTCTTCATGGATGGATTCCCAGGCTCCAAGACAATGGCTATCCTTCAGTCTGAACTCTGAATCAAGAAGATTGCAGAATCAATAGGAAATGTTACAATGAAAATGCCAGGGGCGAATCTTCTCTAAACTCCAAGGTTTAAGAATCCTATCCCTTCTACTCACCAAGAATTGTCCCTAATTCTTTTGAGCTCCCACCACTAACCAATTCAGTTTCAGTAAGAAACTTCGATTAACTAAGTGCTAGGACAGCTATCATATTCCCCAATGATCACTCCTACTTTGCCTAGCATTCACCATTTTTATAGTGGTTTTGCTAACAGAAATTCATAATTATTCTCAATCAACATGAGTCCACCAACCTAAATACAAGTAATCTAACACATCATACTTGTATAAAATAATAAAACGTGAGGCAACCTTGCAATCATAGAAAAGAGAAGTGTATCAAACATCAACAATGTGACTTTAAAATTAAAACTAAGCTTCAAAATTATTACCCTAGCAGTTGCTTGACATTTATACAAGCTCGTGCATATTATATTGATTGATTTTTATTAAAAACCCTCAAAATGTATAAATACGAGTGTAATACTTCGATAGACTTCCACTAATTGAAGTCTAAATAATATATAAATATAATTATCACCAAATATATCATGTGTATTTTCTTATTAGCGCATGCCAGATGCCAGCAGTATAAATTAACAAGGAAAAGGAGAGAAAGAAACTGAGAAATTCAATAGTTGAAGACAAGATTTTCAAAGTGCATAGTGCATAAAATTGAGGGTGTGACAACAAGCAACAAATGTCAGTGTAAGGTAACAGCTTCATAGTTGCGTGGCCTGAGCTTGCGTTCCGCTTCTTCTGACCACATTTTGACGTGATTCTTAGTTGATTCGTCCAAGATACGCTGTACATTCACTTTGCGCCAGGCACACCCAGATTCTACAAGCAAACCATTTCCATGGTCACCACGTTGGTGCTGTTCATAAGTATCACATAGATCACCGTTCCCACCAACATCAATAATCTGGTACAAAGAAAAAACGACAGGCCTTTCAAACTACATATAAAAAATTTCTTACAAAAAGGCAAACCCACCAAAAGGAAAGACGGTAGGTAGGAATTAATCTGCAATGGTATTTATATAATAATCTCAAATAAAAAAGTTCATAAAGTTTATGGAAAACTATCAAATTACGAACAGCATTCAATGGTTAGTTTATATTCCTATTATCATTGATACAATGCTATTAATATTTTAATCTAGATTCGAGTTCACTATGAACCATGTATTTGGCTGCATATCCACCACTGACTTAAGTCCATAATATGCACGTGTGGTGAATATTAATATTACTTCTCTTTTGGGGCCACCAACCACCCGCAAGTGCAGTAAAAAGAAGGGCCGAACCCATCTCTGAGTCTTATCACAGGCAAACTTATCCTGCATTTACATGTTTGGAAACATACACCATATGGAGTGTCAAACGCAAGTGTTTTTTTCTTATCGCATGTGATTTTGGTAAAACATTATATTCTTGTTACTTTCAATCCAATTTTGTTTGCCCCCAAACCTTGAATGACTTTTGCAATTTGCATTACAATAAAAATATATATATATTATTATAAATTTTACATCAAAATTTACTTTTCTGAGAGAACAAAAATTAAAACATCATTCACTTCACTTTAAACTCATTTTTAAACAAATTGATTCAGAATCACATTCGGCAAAAATTCACTCAAATAAAGTCCAACTCATGACTCAAACCTATGAAACAATCTAAATCCACAACTCGAACCCGTGAGTAACTAATCAAGTGATAGCAACTCCAACATTTGTGCCAAGGCTACTATCATACTTTCTAACATTACTCTTCAAATGAATTCTTTTCTAAAAAAAATTCAATAAACTCAAAGGGTAAGTAAGAGGGGATAACCTAACAAGAATATTACTAAAAACAAAAATGAACAAATAAACAAAGGATTTAAAAGATATATATTGTCAGTTTAAAGCAATTTTACCTAAGCTTCACATTGATATTCAATAAAAATTTACTATTTTGCCACATTAACCAAGTTTTGTAAGTGTGTGACAATGATTTACACAGACTGTCTATGCTTTTCTTTTTTGCAACCCTGCTGTTAATATTGTTAGTATTTTAATCAGGGTGGAATCGAACCATACAACAGTCTATTCTTATTAAAGTCAAACAAATTGGAATTCCAGTTCAAATAACAAATTAGCATTTGCTAACACAAACTTTACTTCAATATGCATCTGCAAGAATCAAGTATTTAAAACTATAACAAAAATAAAAGTATGGTAAAAGAACAAGAACAGGAAGTATACATTTCCATTGGAATTATTAGGATTGGCATGCCAAAATCGAAGGGATTGCTGCCGGATACAAGGCTGAAGGTTTCGTCAACCCGTTCCGCCATACATGTTGGGTGGTGTCCGACTCCAACCCAATGATGATTTTATTTGATTATGATGAAATTGAAACCTATTTCAAGTTTATCGTATGTACAAATTCTACCAATCAAAAGTCCACACCAATCAAAATATGTGAAAATGAATTATTAATTGAATGTTACATAAGATGGCATCTAGTCTGTGCTATAAAACACTAAAAATAACAAGCTTTCAAATTAGCCGTAACATCATACCCATATCTCACAGTAAAACATAATTCATTAAGACACCTCAATAATAAATCTCTCAACATTACACATCATCATCATATAATAAAATTTGAAACTCCAACTACAAAAAAAGGTTCAATTAAATCTTATCAATATCCTCATCTTCAAACTCGATGTAATCATTAGCAGTAGCATCATCTTCTTCATCAAGACCACCACCAATACCTTCATTAAGTCTGGTGTTATCAGGAAGCTCGCCATAAGCCTTAAGAAGACGAGCTTCGTCGGGCATGTATTTAAGGATGACGTCAGCCTTATCATCCTGATAATCACGGAGTCCGACGAGGATGATATCGCCGGCGGCAACCCAAACTTTCTTGTGCATCTTACCACGGATATGACAGAGACGCTTTGTTCCGTCGATGCACATCGCTTCACAACGACCGTTACCTAACATACGGAGAACCTGAGCGTATTCTTGACCGTCTTCTTTGAATACGAGCTCTCGTTTCTCGTCGTCGGCTTCGTTCTTACCTCTCTTGCGATTCTTTCCTCCCTTTCCCTTGTTCTTCGGCATGATCGATTGAGATTTTTCTCTGCGGAGGAAACCCTAATTTTTTGAGATTTGGGGGAGTTCTGTGGCTGTGGCTCAGTTGAGTCGGTTAGTATATACAAGCTAACAACAAGCCAAACTTAACCTTTGGTATTTCAATAGAAAAGGCCAACCCATTCCTAAGCCCCAAATGGACATGACTAAAAAATTAGTCCATAATATTGATGCTACAAAGCCCGAAATTGAAGTCCAAAATGGTGGATTAATAACAACATTATCGGAGTAAAGTGTATAGTCCGTTATTTTGTTTTCATTAGTTATTTACTATATTTTAAAATATTTATAAATTTTCCTTTGTTTTTTTTTTCGTGTTTAAATTTTTTATTTATTTTCAAAACTTTTCTTTAAAAATGTTAATGTATTATAAAAAATGCTTATTGATCAGTTTACAAAAGATTATTCTTAATATCTTACAAATGAGTAAGATATGTATAAAAAAAAGAATGAGCAAGAAATTTTTTGTTTTCACCGAAAAAACTAACAAGCGGCTATGAGTACTTGTTAAGTGGGTAGTAAAATATATTGAAATTTGTACGACTCATATTTTAGAATTAGAATCATAAAAAATGTAATTTTTTATTTAAAAATTATTTTTACTTTCTTTTTAGTTTTTTTAACATGGTTCTTAAATCACATTATTTTATATATAAATAAATGTTAGTATATATGTTACATTAGTATGGTGTTCATTCTTTATGAAAGTTTAAATTTTGATCCTTATATTCTTTCAACTCTTAGTTCAAAATAGATGATTGAATGTTAATGTATTATTTTGTGGCTTTGAAAAACTTTAACAACTAACTTTTGAGATTTTTTTTATTAAAATCTTAGTTCAAAATAGATGATTGAATGTTAATGTATTATTTTGTGGCTTTGAAAAACTTTAACAACTAACTTTTGAGATTTTTTTTATTAAAATTTTATTAATAATCATCCTAGAGTGACTTGCTAGTCATTATTTTTAAGACACATCAACATTTTTAAAAGATAATTTTGTAAACTTATTAGAAGAAAAAGGACACAAACATTTGTAAACATCTAAAAAAATAAAAGATAAGTTTGTAAATGTCTTAAATGATAAAAGATTCAAATGGAAAAAAAAATTAAAGAAAATGAGCCTTACACTTAAATAACATAAATGATTTCTAGTGTAATTTTTTTATGGATTTAAGTTTAATTATTATGCACCGATAATCTAAAATAGTTTTACACTATTGGGAATCTATCATCTTATCATGTAGACTTATTTAATAATCGTCTTTTAATAATAATTATTTCACACTCTATTCTTATTTGATGTTAGTAAAAAATTAATTTATACTGACGATGAATATTTTTTTCTCTCTTTCTCTCTCTCTATATATATTGTCATTATAAAAAAAATTTATATTGTCAATCAATCATCATGGACGGATCTATAGATCAATCAAACGGGGGCCGAAAATTTTATTATTAAATATTGCATAAATTATATTGTAATAAATATATTTCATTTAAAAATTTAATTTATATGCATTGAAAATGTAAAATGATTTTACATATACATATATTCACATATCATTTTTTCAAAAAAAATAATAATCACATATGCATTGGTAGTAAATTTTTGTATATATATTTAAAGAAATAATATCGCGACATGTCTAAATAGTAGGAGTTTCTTTTTTTTTTTTTTTTTAATTTGTAAATTAAATGATAAAAAAACTCGCACATAACTATATCTTAAGTTTAATTATATATATATATATATAGTGGTATGCATGTGAGGATGGTGCTATCCCCTCAATCCGACGCTATTTAGATAATTAATAATATTTAATTTTTGATATAATTATTTCTAAAGACACATGTTTAATTAGTTATATCATGTTGATTGTGTAAAACTTTTTACAATATATATGTAGAAAATTAAACTCTATACATTTTATTCTTCGTTGACAGAGTGTAAAAAATATTTGATTTAGTCTTAACAATTTAGAAGAATTCCTGCTCATATTAAAAAAATTCAATTATGATGTTTAGGTGGATTTCATTTATGTTATTTGCTTGTTTATCTTCTTATTAAACTAAAATTTGAGTGCTATATTCCCTTTACCTTTAAACACTAAGTTGTGTGATCTCTATCTTTGGAAGATTTGATTACATGAAACTTGAGTGTCTAATTGGAAATTCTTTTGATACTTCCTTGAAATTGAGAAATGGTGGTCGTCTTAATCTTTTTTTATATTGGTTCTTGAGAATTTCAACTATATATTTGTTAAAATTCTTTTTAATTTAGGGGTTACACAAGATGAGCTGATTAATTACACGTGAAAATACACAATAAATTTGATACTTTCCAGAGTAATTTTAATAAGAAAAACAATAATTAATTAACCAAAAATATCATATAAACCATTTTCACACTGATTAAAAGAGTGTAAAATGAAATACCCAAATTCATGAAACTTTTAAAAATCAAAACACTGATTTAGAAAGGTAGAGATATAGACGAAACTCTGGTAGTAAATGTTAAATTTCTAAATTAGTATAATCGATATGAAAATAATTGAGCACTAACCTTTCATTATATTACTACATCGAAACCAAAAACAGAAACTCTGCAAGAGATAAAACGGTTCTACTCTTCCAAATCCTTATTCACTTAAAATTCGATGGTGTAATTTTCTAAAGAGTTCACTTGTATTCAGCGATTCAAAACATAGTGAAACAGTTGTATTCCACTTGTAATTTTTTTATCAGGATGGTCTTATTTTTTTTTTCAAATTTTTCTCAACAAAATCAAATCAAAAAATTTCTTACATGCTTTTGGAAAATATGAAATTTTTTTGAAAAGAATGACATTTATCATAGAGTTTACTATATTGTTAGTTTCACCTAATCTTTACTAAGGTTGCACACTTAACTTTACAAATGATTCATGATTTGATGTTAATAGTTTATGACAATAATTATACAATTGTTTGTAAGAGTTATGATGACAACAATTTTATTGATTTTAGTTCTTGGAAATTACATATCAACATTAATTTGCTAAAGATATTTCTCAAATGCCTAAATATGGTAAATTTTTAAAAGAACTTATTTCCAAAAAAATGAAATTAAAAGGCTTCGAAATGGTCAAACTTAATGAGGAATGTTTTGCTATAGTTTTGAAAAATTTACCACCTAATCTTAAGGATCCAAATAGTTTTACTATTTCTTGCCTGTACAATTGGTAACTCTCGTTCTGAAAAGACATTGTGAATTTGTAGCAAGTATAAATTTGATGCCTTTATTTGTTTTCGGAAAACTTGGTTTGCCAATCTACTAACATCTCTTTCCAGCTAGTTGATCGATCAATTACCTACCCTGATAGTATGGTAGATAATGTTTTAGTGAAAGTTGAAAAGTTTATTTCCCTGCTAATTTTATTGTTCTAAACATGGAGGAAGATAAGGAAGTCCCAATTATTTTAGGGTGTCCTTTCTTATCTACAGGAAAAAGCATAATTGATGTTCAACAAGGAAAATTCAATTTGAGATTTGGGAATGAAGAAGTTGTTTTTCAAGTTTTGAATTCCTTGAAAAGTCCCTATTTATTTGATTATAATAATTTTTTTCAAGCTATGGATATTAATGATAAGGTTACCTCTGAGATTCTTGATTATTTTAGAATGCAAGACACTCTAGAAAAAAATTGTTATTGTGCAAGGACTTGGCATGATAGAGGGTGGTTAGGAAGAAGAACTCCAAATATTTTTGCAGGTTCACGACCCCCAAAAGAATTAGAGGAACCATATATTTGAGGAATTAGAATAGGGCAATACTCTAAATTTTAACACTCTAAATTTTATAATAAACTTTTTTATTAATGAAATAGGATTTTAAATAATTAATTTAGTGTTAGAATTATTTTAGAATATATGTTGATAAATTTTTGTTATGTGAGCTTTCAATGATGTGCTAATCTTGTTCATATTTGATTAAATAAGTGATATAAATAACAAATATTCTATTTTATTATTTTTAATATTTTTAATAAAAATAATAGTATTTTAGTGTACATATTTTAAAGAATAAAATTTTAGGCAATTTTATGTGTATATGTGCATTTGTGATTAATGTGATATTTTTTTTTTTTTGTATATTTGACTAATGTTAAGCGTGCACATATTTATATTTTAACTATTTCTAAGTATCTCCTATTATAGTTATTTATTTTTTAAATAATTATCCTAGGATAGTAGTAATATTGTGTTTGATTTCCTTTATTTTTATATACTTGTTATGACATTTTAATTTTATATATATTTATTATTATTTAGTAATTAATATAAAGTGTTGATATTATATTTATTTATTTTGTAATTTTGAGGTTATTGAAGGGCAACAAAGAGGCTTTCGGATGGTCCATTAATGATATAAAAGGCATTAATGTCTCAATTTTCACCCATATAATCTTGATGGAGGACAATTACCATCCTCGATCACTTCCTTAACGACGCCTCAATCCTAACATGAAAGATGTTGTAAACTTCTTGATGCTAGTATTATCAATCCTATCTTTGATAGTAAATGGGTGAGTCGTGTCTAATGTGTTCCTAAAAAGGGAGGTACTACTGTGATGGAGAATAATAAAAATAAAAATTAATTGCAATTAGGAAAACTACTAGGAGGCGTATGTGTATTGATTTTAGAAAACTAAATGATGGCACCCGGAAAAAACATTTTCCTTTTCCTTTTATTGAGGTAATTGCTAAATCTCCCCCTCCAAATTATGTGAAAGGTGTGCATAGTTTTTTAGGCCATGCTGATTTCAATTGAAGGTTCGTTAATGATTTCTCAAAAATTGCAAAACCTAAGACAAACCTTTTAGTTAATGAGGCCAATTTATATTTTTCTGACAAATGTTTGAAAGTTTTATACTGTTTAAAGGATAAACTAATAGGGAGATCAAGGAGATGTTCCCTCATGAAAAGCTTTTAGCTATTTCTAATACTCCTTGGTTTGTTGATATTATTAACTACGTGGTTGGTAAGGTTGTTTCACTTCACTTTTCTCATCAGCAAAAGAAGAAATTAGTTTTTGATACTAGACATTTTTTGTGGAATGATCCTTACCTATTTAGAGTATGTGGTGACATGATAACTAGGCATTGTGTCCCTATGGATGAGGTAACTTCTATTCTTAAACATTGTCATTCTTAAGATGTAAGTGGCCATTTTCGATCATATAGGACTACATATAAAGTTTTGTAATGTGGTTTTTACTGGTCTACATTTTTAAAGATGCTAATGATTTTGTAAAAGCATGTGATAGTTGCAGAGAACTAATAATATTTTTGGTCATTATGAGATGCTATTGAATAATATTTTGGTATGTGATATGTTTGATATTTAGGGTAGTAATTTATGGGTCCATTTCCTAAATCCTTTTCAAATCAATATATACTTGTTGTTGTGTATTATGTATCTAAGTGGGTGGAAGCTACAACCCTACCAACTAATAATGCTCGAGTTGTGGTGAAATTTTTAAAGAAAAATATTTTTACAAGATTTGGCATACCCCGAGCTATTATTAGTGATGATGTCACTCATTTTTGCAATAAACAATTTCATAGTCTCTTCAGTAAATATGGTGTCACTCATAAGGTAGCAACTCCCTATCACTCACAAACCATTGGACAAGTTTAAATTTCAAATAGAGAGTTGGAAAGGATTTGACAGAAGACTGTAAGTACATCTCGAAAAGACTGGTCTTTGAAGTTGGATGATGCATTATGGACATATAGGACTGCATTTGAAACTTCCATTGTGATGTCCCCTTTATCGTTTTCTTTTGAGTAAAGCATGTCACTTGCTTGTTGAATTTGTTATATGTTTATTATATATATATTTTTATATATATATTTTTAGATCCGGTTGAAATTATTCGTTGAAGAATAATTTATTTACGTTACGGAGAATTTAATACCGTACAGTTTTGTTAAAAATATCTTTGGTTGCTGAAAATTTTACCTGTCAATTGAGTTGCGACAAGGGGAGATTTTTTTATCAAAATAGTTGAGATGTGTGTGTGAGAGTTTTAGATATTTGTTGGGTTGGTTTATATATATATTATTTGGAAAGTTAGTATATATATATATATAGTGAGTTAGTAATATACATATATATATATATATATATATATGAAGGCAAGCAAGAGAAACATTTTCCCTTGCGCTCGCAAATTCGTTCCTCTTCTTCTTCTTTTCTGTTTCGAGAAAGAAAACCAAGTGTTGGTGGTTTTCAAAACTGCCAAACACAAACCGTCACTTCTCACCTAGATCTAAGCTTCCTCTCGCGAAGTGACTGAAGAGAAAGTTGCTCCTTGTCACGTTGCGGTGCTAGTGAGCTAGCTTTGGAAGCGTCGTGCGAAGTGAAGTTTTACCGGGATTTAATGGCGGTGCCGTAATCGGCCGTTAAAGCTACAACGTAGGTAAGGGCTCCTTCCAAATTTTTAGCTTGCATATAGGACTCTATATGTGTATTTGTGGGGTTTGTTTTTGATGGAGTTTGTGTGAATTTGGGGAAAAGGAATTTAATGTGATTTATGTGTGTTGTGGAAAAGAAATTTGGTGGTTTGTGTTTAAAGATTTTGAGTTTTGATTTGGTGTATTATGGTTGAAAATGTTTGGAAAATAAATTTGGTGGGTTTGAGGTGAGATGTTGTGAGAAATGAATTTAATGCATCTTGTGGGTAAAATGGTGAAATTGAATTTAATGAGTTTTGAGGTGTGGGTGATGGTGATTTTTGCTTGGTATGGTTGATATGTTTATGGGTAATATTATGAATGTGGAAATTGGCTTGACGTTTGAGGATGTGGGATTTTGAATAAATACAATTTATGTGTCGATTTTGATTTGGAGTGAATTGTGAATTGTGGATTAAATTGAGGTGGTTTGTAAGGGAATTTGTGGAGATTAGTGTGGATGTGTTTATGTGTTCATAATTGATATTATGAATGATTGTGGTGTGATCATGTGTGTATTTGTGGTGATTATGTTTTGATGTGATATTGTGTTCAAAACTGCTTTTTGGCGTGTTTGAGGTGTCGAGGCACGATGTTTAAGTGGTGATCGTGATGGGCCACGAGATGATGCCATGTGAATAGTTGGTTCATGTTATCCTTGCGGGGATTTTCGCGTCGTGCTGATCTGTGAGCGATTGTACGCATAGAAAGTTGTGCTAATATGTGAGAGATTGCACTCGTGTAAGTTATGCTAATCTGTGAGAGATTGCACTCGTGTAAGTTGTGCTAATCTATGAGAGATTGCACTCGTGTAAGTTGTGCTGATCTGTGAGAGATTGCACTCTCGTCATGCGAATCTCTGAGAGATTGCACTCCTGAAAGTCGTGCTGATCTGTGAGCGATCGCATGCATTCGTCTGTGAGAGACCGTACAATTATGCGTGAATTGTGCCGTGTTTGATGTGTTATGATGATTGTACATACATACTGTGATGGTTGTATATGCATACTCGATTGTGGTGTGTGACTTGTGCCGTGTTGGTGGTTGTGATTGATGGAATTGGTGGTGAAATTGTTAGAATGAATTTGAGAGTGTTTGAATGATGTTGAAATGTTTCAAAACTGAAAATCTGCTATTTTTACAGGTGTATTTGACTACACATAGGTTGTAGTCGAATACAGATGAATGATTTCGCTAAAGACTTGAATTTTTTTAAGTGTATTCGACTACACAAGGTGTTGTAGTCGAATACAGTTGAATGGAATGCTGTATTTGAATACAGTAGTGGTGTTAGTGTTGTTTTTGCTGTTTTTATGCTGTTTTCGCAACTGTATTCGACTACACAGGGGTTGTATTCAAATACAGCAGTGCAGTTTGATCCAAAACTTCATTTTTCAACCTCGTTTATGCATGTTTAACATATGTAAACCCTTTCTAGATGCATGCTAAGTTGAAAGGTGATTTTGTGCATTTAAAATTGAATGCTATGTGGTATTTGTTAATTTCGGTTGGTGACCCTTTACAACTTTTGTGGAAATCTGGGCTTTGCCCTCAGATGAGAAACAGGGTCGATCTAAGGCGTGGCACAATGATGGGTTGGTTTTGTAACCGGAAGTAGTGGGGCTTGTTGCCACTACAAAGTTGTTGTTGTAAAAAGAGAACTTGTGTATTCGAAACAAAGCATTTTAGTCGGTGTATATTTTACTTGGATACTTTGGATTTTTGTTCAAAACCATTTCTGCTGTTGTAATTAATGATAACCTTTGTTGTGGTGTTACGACTCAAATATTTTATCCAAGAGTATTTTCTTTATTTATTGATTTAGCTTGGGATTTTTATCGATTTATTTTTGAAAAAAAAAAATACACTCGCGCTTTTAAAAATCGAGTTGTTACATTGAATTGGAACATAAGGTACTTTGGACTTTGAAATTTCTTAACTTTGATGTTTAGCATATAGGTGAAAACAAGTTGATGCAATTGGATCAGTTAGATGAGCTTCATCTTGGAGCTTATGAAAATGCAAAGTTTTCCAAGGAGCGCAATAAAAAGTGGCATGACCAGTGTGTAAGACCCTTAGTTTTAAACTCTAATTTATGCAATTTTAGTATATTTTTGTGTTGAATTGCTGTGGCATTTAGCTCAATTTTATTTTATTTTGGGAATTAAGTACCAAAAGCTTATTTTGTAAGAGTTTGTAATATGTTTAATATATGCGTATTTTTATATATATATTTTGAAACCCGTCTAAAAATTATTTGTCGAAGAATAATTTATTTATGTTACGAAAAATTTATTACCGGACAATTTTGTTAAAAATATCACTTGTTGCTGAAAATTTTATCTGTCAATTAAGTTGCGATGAGAGTAGATATTTTATCAAATAGTTTGGGATAGGAGTGAAGTGATATGTGTAAGAGTATTTAGATATTTGTTGGATTGGTTTAATGATATATATATATATATATATATACTAATTTATGTCATGAACTTATAATATATATATATATATATTATTTATAATATATATATTATAAATATATATTATATGAACTTATAATATATATATATATATATATATATTATTTAGTAAGTTTATATATATGTATATATGAGAGGAAGGCGCTAGAAACAGGGAGGAAACGAAAAACTGTCCTGCGCTCGGGAATCCTTTCTCCTTATTCTTTCTTTCTTATGTTT
>JBBPBQ010000003.1:17220437-17253106 GCA_037974755.1 Cicer yamashitae
TTTCCCCCCCCCCCCCCCCCGAATTGGATGAAATGAACAACGAATCTCTTCCAGAATACTTTAGAAAACTTTGATATGATTTGGACTAACACACCAAAAGTATCTTTCAATAGTATGTTACAAAAGAATATTTCCTACACTAATTTATAGAAAATCACATGCCATTATAATTTAATGAAATTATATATATATAATATTACAATATTAACTGAGGTATTGCAATAGTCTGGTAGTAGAAATGTCATCTCTTTTCCTGCATGGTCATAGTTCAAACCCTAGAGGTTGCGCACAACCACAAGTCGAACAACATAACCATGTTAAGAAAAATGTCTACATATGCATATGGTGTAATATTTTGGAAATATCTCACATTCAATACTCTTAATTAAATTACTCTTCATAGGAATTTTATTTTGAAATAATCTCCACATTAAAGTTGCAACCTTTAAAGGTACAACCTCATTTCAAGCATCTGCAAAAAAATTCATCTTCGTGCTTGCTACATTTGTAATGTTGCCTTATAAACTTGCTTGAATGAATATTTGCCTCTACACCATTGCCGCCTATCTCTAGCAAAAAGTTTGGTATTTTGTTGTTTTTAAAACTATTTGTAGGTCTTTCATCTTTTTCCAAAATGATCACAAACATTCAAGTTCAACGGGGGAATACGCATAAATTACGGGGGAGTAATTTTCCGATGATACAGTCTCTCCAAACAACAAAAGTTTTGTCATAATCAAAAAGGGGGAGAATGTAAAATACATGTTTTTTATGAAGACAAAAGACCAACGATGATGATGATCAAGACAACAAGCTCAAAAAGAAGTCCAAAATATCTTATTGATAAACATTAATCCAAACATACTAGATGTTTAAATGTAAAGGTAAATGATACAACCCATAGCTCAAATACAATGAGAACCTCACATCTTTACATATGCATAAAAAGTATTTTCAAAAGTCAAAATTACATTTACAAAGTGTTAAAATTAATATTTTTGACAAAATACAAAGGTGTATTCGAATACAACATAAGTGTATTTGAATACAGATGAAAATTGCTAAGTCCGTAGCAAAAGCCTCTCATCTGTATTCGACTACATCCTGATGTATTCGAATACAACCAACAAGTCAGTGACAAAATTGATCAATCTGTATTCGACTACATACATGTGTATTCGACTACACAGTGTTAAATTTGAATAAATTTGAACGTTACGAAGAGGTGTATTCGAATACATGCATCCTGTATTCGAATACAACTGGAAGCAATGCAATTTTTCAGATCTGAAATGGTTCTAGATCATTGTAATTGTTCCTCAAACCTCTTGGATCAATGGCCACGAATCTGAAGAGATGTTTATGGACTATAAATACACCATAACTTCAGATTCATTGAGAGACAATCCCACGAACAAACCTTGAACGACTTTGAACAACTTTTCTATTTTTCTCAAAGTCATTTTTCATAATTCAAGTACTTGCATTTCATTTTCATATCCTTGACTAAGGTTCTCAAAGTACTTGAAGCAATATTGGATTGTTATCATTATACCTCTCTTTCTTATTCTTATATCCTTACCAAATTACAGTGTTTGTAAAAAGAAAGTAGTACTTTCTTTGCCTAGTCTTATCTAAGATAGTGGGGTGCTATCTTAGGGGTTTTGTTAGAAGTTTGTAGCAGAGATCCTAGGGTGGGACTTGTACATTTTCTAACAATAGTGGAGAAATCTCTTGTGGTGTGCAAGAGGACTGGATGTACCCCTGGGTATAAGGGGAACCAGGATAATATTGCTGTGTTCTTTACATTACTGCCATTTACTTTATTTTCTACTATCCGTAAACGCAAAAATCAATTGCTAATTCGCTGAAAACAAGAAATACTCTTAAATACCTAATTCACCCCCCCCCCCCCCCCCCCCCTTCTTAGGTGCACATCTAAACTTACATCTAGCATTGTCCTAAGGCTTTGTTTCATTTCGCTCCTCTACTTTTCACTCCATTCTTTTATATTTCATTCTGCTCATTTTAAAATATTCAAAGAGAGCCTTAAAGTGTTATCTGCCACTGTTAGACCTAACTCATCCTCTAACATCTTTTCTTTTTGTAATAGTTCTCTAACCCACCTATATCTCCACTGACCTTCATTTGTCACTAAAATCCTTAAAACTACATTCTTGTTATTTGTCAGCAAGAAGAAACCAGGACACATAGTTTTTAATACTCTCCCCTCACCATAGATCTAATCAAAACATCAATTCTTCCCCATTCCATAACACTTTTGAAATGTTTTCTATACCACTCCAAATTTTATCAAATACTCTTTATAAATTAATTTGATGTTAAAATTAACTAATAATATATTTTAATAAATTATAAAATTAATTTTCTTTATATGTATTTTTACTAGGACGTGATTATTTTATACATATTTGATTTAATGAGTAATATAAATTATAAATATTATGTTTAATTATTTAACTTATTTATTTTTCTAAAAATAATTGCATTTTAAAGTAAATATTTTAAGGAATAAGATTTTAGAAAATTTTACATGTAGATATGAATTAAATATTTGTGGTGATATTTTCATGTGCATTTGACCAAATGATAATTGTATGCATAATTATATTTTAATTATTTATCGCTATTTCCTATTTTAGTCACTTATTTTTGAAATAATTATCTTGACATATTAATAAATTTTGTGATTGATTTCCTATATTTTTATATACTTACTATTACTATATTTAAAACATATTTTCTTATTGACCATACATTATATTTTTCTTCCTATATAAAAAGCGCCAAATATTAGTAAATAATCCATTAGTTATTTGCGTCAAAAAGTATTAAAAAGCATTGATTAGTCTTGTTTTTAATTATTTGAATCTTATATATAAAGATTTTAATTATAAGTGAAACTAAATAAAATCTATAATATTATTGTTGGAGAAAAAAGTCGGAAAAGATAAATAAAATGACTCATTTCTCTTATTTTGTGGTGGTTTTTCTTGTATGTGTTTCATCCTCCTATACAATCAAAAAGTTGTAGATGTAGATACTCTTTGCATGAACGTCACAAATCCTTCATTTTCTCCAAATTAAACTTCTCAATTCAAAGACAGTTGGGACCTCGTTAGCCTTCCACAATATACGACTGACGTGGTTCGTGTCAACGTGACCAATACTATCAATCTAATGTACATTCTAATATCACAAAGTGCTAGTAATTAAAGTGCTAGTAATTAATGCTGATACACAACAACATTACCAAACTTGTTTAGGTTATTTTGACGAATACGGTAACAGTGCCATTAAAATGTTTAAGGGAGCTTAAACATAATTAAAAGCGGGAAGTTACGACTTTACCGTATAAAGTGTGGCTACTATTAGAGTAGATGTTATGTTTGTATTTAGGGGAGTCGTATATGTTGATATTGTATATCAGATTGCTCAGATTATTAGTAGTATACTAAATTTGATACAAGGCTACAATCGAATTAATTAACTTTCGGATTCATTGTTGGTATTTATTGGATAGTATATTATCATAAATAAGTCAAAGTCAATGCTAAGATCTGGAAAATATAATTTTTGAGATAATTAAACATAATTAATTTGATTTCAAATAACTTATCCTTCTAAATTTATTCTTCAAGAAAAATCATGGAATACATTTGTTTATTATTTATTTTTGTTGTAGAATATAATGCAAAGGGAAAGAAGGCGACGGTATTTATTAGTAAATTAGTAAATTATGTTAAAAGAAATGTCATTAGTAAATTATGTTAAGGAACACATATTCTCTTTCTCTAATTACTTCTAACATGTCCATTTTTTTTTATGCACGGGTTTTCTCTTTTTTTTTTTTTTTACCAAAAAAAGAAAGAAATGTCGTTAGTAAATAAGGAAAGAGTATTCGTATTCTTTGACATAATTTGCATACTAGAGACATGTGATTTTAACGAAAAATTTAATTAAAATGTATAGTAAAATTTATTATAGCATATAAGAATTTCTATTCAAAAAACTACATGATTTAAAAATAAAAAATTGAAATAGGGGAAACTATTATTAATAACAATGACACTAGTGATTATTTTATAATTGTCTAATGCATGATTTGAACAATATTCCTTGTGATTATAATGTGGAACTCTTACCACTAAACTGACATATCAGAGAGAATTCTACCAATTTGATATCAGATACTTTTCTACATAATATAGATAGATATATGTATGTCGATATGAGTGCACAAATATTTTGAAGCGGCCTAATGTTTAAATAATTTAATGTTCGTATCTACAATAAGTTTTGCATCTTGGTCTGTTGGTTAGGGCACCTAATTTATGTTGGATTTTATTTTGGGGTATGCTACACATCTTGAACAATAAGAAGATGAAATTGATGATGATGAAGGTTGCACAAATAAATTCCAAAGTGTTTTATCACACTAAGCTTTAGGTTTGATTCGCCCCAAAAATCTATGTATATTTGATGCAAACGGGTTAACTGGCGAATCCTCTTTAGGATACTTTAGAATCCTTGAAGTGAATTGTACATTCACATCAAGTCTGTCGATCAATGATAGTTTACAAAATAAGATTCGTTTGTTTACTCTCGTGCACTAGAGAAAAGAAGAAATGACTCAAAGATATTTTTGACAGAAATTTGAGTCATGTAAACATGAAACCGTCTTGTCATTTCTGCCTCTAAAGTGTCTCTTTTTATAGAGAAACTCATACCAATTGGTGAAAGAAAACAACTATTGAAAGAGTTTGTAACCCTTGGTAACTTAACATATGCATTGGTTTGATGGCTAACAGATGCATTCAACCCAAGAATTGCAATCACTTGACCAAGTGATACATTAAGTTATTTAATTTTGCTACATTAGTATAGCTATTAGTGATTTCCAAATATATTTTGGAAATTCTCCTCATAATCCCCCACCATTTTCAAAATATATCTAAATCCGTTATTCCATAAATCTCATGGTTTCAAATAAAGTTATTTTACAATTTGAACCATTACTTAGTAAATTATGTTTTCACTCATCCACAAATAGATTGGTAGACAAGCTTTGAATCAACTATTTATTAGAACAAGTTTGCATAACGAACACATGAAATCTCGGTACCATTGATCGAAATATAAATCTGACACATTTGATAAGGCTCTATGTCTCATATCCTTTTCATGATAACTTAATAGTCAAGCCCTTGAACTCTATGAAGCGGCCTACTTCATTCTCATATCGGTGGACTATATCATAAATGCATCTATAATTATACCTTCCAGCAAATATATGTTATATGCTCATTAAGAGGAGACCTCATCCTACCACTTTAATTTTATGGTCCAAGTACTTTTACCTTTTGGATGTATCTATTGTCAAGTACTTCAATCACTTTAATAGTGTACTTTCATCATTGAACTCAAGACTTGATGTTACTCAAGTGTGAGTTGATTGTTTCCACCATTGTTGATTAGTTAGATATGAGCTTGTATAACATCGCTAATGATGTCTTCAACACCATGTCCTTTGTCAGACCTTTCGTTAAATGATCTGCAAGGTTATTTTAAGTTCTTACAAACACTATGGATATCACTCCATTAAATCCAACATAGCTATGTCATAAACCAATATGTATATATTTTCTGTTATATACTTGGCTATAAGCTTTTGATAGTTTCTATAGACTATCACAATATATGGATACTGGTGCCATTGGATTTTTCCAAATTGGTATCTCATAGAACAATTTTTTTAGCCATTTAGCCTCTTTACTACCTGCAGCTTGAATAATAAATTCTGCAGCCATGGTGGTGTCGGCAATGTAAGTTTGTTTCTTTGAACCCCAAGAAACTGCACATCAACCAAGGTTGAAGATCCATCCACTTGTGGAAGCATGATCCTCAACATAATGTATCTGTATATCCTTCCAAATTTGAAGGATATACACTATAGATTAAAATATAGTTAATTGTTCCTTTCAAATATTTTAATACTTTATTAATAGCATGTCAATGTTTTTTACTTGGATTGCTTGTATACCGGTTTAATCTTCCAACACCATATGCCATATCAGGTTTGGTACAAGTCATGAATTACATCAAGCATCCTATTACATTTGAATAGTCTAGTTGTGCCACATGACATCCTTTATATGATTGTAAACTAACATTTTGATCAAATGGGGGTATAAATAGATTTACAATCAAAATGATCAAATTTCTTTAGCACTTTCACAATATAGTGAGATTGGGATAAACCAATATTTACACCATCTCTTATGATTTTAATTCCTATGAACAACAACGTTATTATGCCAATGGACTAGCAAAACATTTACAAATGACATGCACTACTTAAATATTTTAACATAATCAAACATGCGTATTGCTCACAATTCCGAGTGTAATTTAAAAAACAGTGAACATATATAAAATTAACTTTTTAGAACATCATTATATTATATATTTATTTAAAGTATTAGAGCATCATTATATTATATATTCATTTAAAGTATTTGTGTATCTTTCACCGTATTCCCAATTATGTGAACATTCATCTCCTTCAATGATGCAAATATTTTTCACAAATAAATCGTCCTCGAACCAAAATATTGCTGGATATTTTTTAGGTATGTTGCACATCTTGAACAAGAAGCAGATGAAATTGATAATGATGAAGGTTGAAAAAATAAATTCTAAAACGTGTGTATCACACTAAGCTTTAGGTTTGATTCGCCCTTACCAATCTATGTATATTGGATGCAAACAGGTTAACCGACGAATTCCCTTCAGGATACTTTGGAATCCTTGAAGTGAATTGCACATTCACATCAAGCCTATCGATCAATGATAGTTCACAGAATAAGGTTCTTTCATTTACTCTCGTGCATTATAGAAAAGAAGAAATGACTCAGAAATATTTTTGACAAAAATTTGACTCATGTAAACATGAAATTCGTCTTCTCATTTTTGCCTCTAAAGTGTCTCTATTTATAGAGAAACTCATACCAATTGGTGAAAGAAAACAACTCTTGAAAGAGTTTCTAACCCTTGGTAACTTAATAGATGCATTGGTTTGATGGCTAATAGATGCATTCACCTCAAGTATTGCAACCACTTGACCAAGTAATACATTAAGTTATTTAATTTTGCTAGATTAATATAGATATTATTGAATTCTAGATATATTTTGGAAATTTCCCTCACAATTTTTCCCAAACGTATTGTGTTGAATTCAAATCAAGTATTAATGATGTGTAATTTTCTTTTATTCAAAATACTTGTCAAGCTATCACATGGGTTCGGTGTGTGCATTTGGTATGTCCAATTAATTTAGAGCGAGCTTTTGGTCTTTTTTGGGTGTTAGCTTCTACCTCAATGGCAGAGCATATGAGTATTTTTTTTCAGAATACAGTGAATTAGTTGACAACGATAGATATCAAATTAGATGATGAGTTGCAAGCATTTTTATTGTTGAGTTCCTTGTCTAATAACTGGGAAGTCCTTGTTGTGACATTGACCAATTCAGCTCCAAGTTGAAAAGTTTAAAATGTCAATAACTATAGAGAACATGTTGAATGAAGATGCTCGAAGGAAGGAACGTGGTTTGAATGGTTCTTCCTCAAAGTCAGAAGCACTAGTTATAGAGTCACGAGGGAGAATTCAATCTAGACACTTCCATAAATGCGATAACTCTGAAAGTCGTAGGAATTGGAGGACTAGAAAAGAAGTGATATGCTATAATTGTGGCAAAGCATATCACATGAAAATAAATTGCAGATTGCTTAAGAGAAATCAATCAAGAGAAAGAGATGAAGACAAAAAGAAGAAAAATGATAAAGATATAGCAGCAGTTGTAACTGTTAGTAATGTCTACATTGTTTGTGATGATAATTTCATAAACCTTGCATGTCAGGATTCAACTTCGATTATTGATTCAGGTGTGTCATATCATGTTACTCCTAGGCGTGATTTCTTCTCATCTTATAGTGTTGGTGATTTTGGCACGGTATAAACTGCAGATGAAGGAGTATGTAAAATTATCGGTATTGGAGATGTTTGGGTTGAAACTGGGATTGGTTGCAAGCTTCAATTGAAAAATGTTAGACATGTTCCTGATATTCAAAAATTTATTTCGGTGAAAGCCTTGGATATTGAGGGTTATCACACTTACTTTGGTGGTGGTGGTGGTATACGTAAAATCACCAAATGGTCTCTAGTGGTTGTAAAGGAGCAAAGTTCTACCTCTCTCTATAAGATGCATACGAAGCTATGCAAGGAAGAAGTGAATGCAATTGAAGACACCTATTGTGATTTATGGCATATGCTCCTTGGTCACTTGAGTGACAAAGGACTCAACATATTTGCGAAGAAAAGTTTCCTTCCTGTGAAAGACACGTCTCTAAAAACTTTCGCTCATTATTTTGCTGGAAAACAACATAGAGTTTGTTTTCTTAATACTAGTTCTCATAAGAGGCAAAATATTATTGAGTTAGTTCACACTAATGCTTGCATGATGGATGGTAAATCTCTTAGTGGTGCATCATATTTTGTTATTTTTATGGACGGCCACTCTAGAAAAGTGTGGACCTTTCCTTTGAAATCTAGAGACCAAGTACTTGGAGTCTTTAAGCATTTTAATGCAAGTGTTGAAAGAGAAAATGGAAGGAAATTGAAATGTGTTTGATCAGATAAAGATGGTGAATACAAAGGTCCGTTTGAAGAGTATTGTAGAGAACATGGAATCAAGCTTGAGAAAATAGTTCCAAAGACACCTCAGCATAATGGTGTTGTAGAGAGAATGAATCGTATGATTAATGACATAATCGGATGTATGATCTCTCCTGCAAAATTATTGAAATCTTTTTAGAGGGAAGCAATGAAAACTGCAGTGGATTTGATCAATCTTTCTCCATCGATTCCACTTGATGGTGATGTTCCAAATAGAGTGTGGCCAGGGAAGATGTATCTTATCGTCATTTGAGAGTGTTTGGCTAAATATGTTTTGTTCACGTTCCAAGAGATGAGAGGTCCAAGCTTGATAGTAAATCCAAATGTTGATAAAGAAAAATGGTTGAATGCCATACAAGAAGAAATGAATTCCTTGCACGAGAATCACACATTTGATTTGGTAAAGTCGCCTAAGGGCAGAAAAGCCCTCAAGAACAAATGTGTATACAATATAAAGGCATAAGAGAATAGTTCTCAACCAAGATACAAACCAAGATTGGTTGTGAAAGGTTTTAATCACAGAAAAGGTATTGACTTTGATGAAATTTTTATAAGTTCAAGCAAGCACCTTGACAATGGTACAAGAAATTTGATTTTTTCCTGGAGAAACATGGGTATGGTAAAACTGCTTTTGACCATTGTGTGTTTGTCAAGAAATTATCTGATGGTGATTATATTATTCTTGTTATAAGTGGATGACCTATTGGTTGTTGGTCATGACACTAAGAAGATTCAATCTCTAAAGAAAGATTTAAACAAGTCTTTTGTAATGAAAGACTTGGGTCCTATAAAGCAAATTTTGGACATGAGAATTACTCTTGATGGGAAGAATGATAAATTGTGGTTGTCCCAACACAATTACATTGAGAAGGTGTTAGAGAGGTTTAACATGAGCAATTGCAAATCTGTTAGTACTTGATAGCGTTTCAACAAGTGTACTGAATCGTTGCAAGTAATAATTAAAACGGTAGTACCAAGTGTCGAACTCAAGGATTGTGTTTTACTGTCGAATTGTGTTTAATTACTTAAATTGAACAAAAAGTTTCTGGATTGATTGAAATAATATTTGAAATTAACAAGAGTAATAGAATTGAACTTTTATAATAATAAAAGTGTCAGAGATGAGTTTCACTTCTTATCCAACCTTGGTTTTTAATTTGATCCTAGTTACTAAATTCCTTTATTGAATTATTACTGAATTCTCTTTATTATTCTTGCCCTAATGTCTTAGTGACATAACCTTTAATTCCAAAGTAACCCCTATTTTCTTAGTGGATTTAAGATTAGAATTAAGCCTTACAGTACAGGAATTCTCTTATTAAACTACTGCTTTTGCAACTAATTTAATTGGTTTCATGACCTGCATCTATCCCTAGACTACAATATCATGAATTTATGTCTGACGTATACTGCATTTTGCACTTGGTTTGACTCCAATTGGACATCTACAACTCCAGATTTGACGAAAATACTCCACATAGGTCATGTTGATTTCTCATCAAAATTTAGCACTTCACTAAAACAAAGAAACAACGCAAAACTACGAAAAATCTCTACTTAATTAAGGAAATAAGAACATAAACATTTCATTAAATCCAAGAATTAAAATCAACAAAATATATCAAATAACTCATTAAATTAATTAATGATTAAAGATAAATAAGACTAAAAACAATGAAAAATATGCATATGACGAAGAGTTATCACAACCCCAAACTTAGTTTGTTGGTTGTCCCCAAGGAACAATTAAATTCAGATTTGGCACAGTTAAAATCAAACATAAACTCAATTTCTCAAATCAAATTAAACTCAATTCTCAAAGTTTCAGCTACTACAAAATATTCATCATGTTCCATGGTTGCTTACAAAAAAAAAAAAACACAATTTGTACCACTTTAGCATGTATGACATGATGATGATAGAATGATTTAAAGTCAAACATCCATTTGTTTCATATTTCTCTAACAAAAAAATCTATATTTTTAAAATAAAAAATTATTTTTGGTTGTTTATACAACGTTTGTTTAAAATTTTAAAAAAATTTGTTAAAAAAAATCATTTTTTTATTAAAAATGAAAAACTAATAGTAGTAATTTCTCCGATATTTAAATATACTTTTGATCTCTACAAATATATTTTATTTTGATTTTAATTCCTATAATTTTTTTTAGTAATATCTCTACAAATTACAAAATTTAAAAAAAGTACTTTTATGTGTTCATATTTCTTATTCACGTTGACTTTTTTATTAACGTTGACTGTACATAATTTTATTACTAAAATTATATAAATGAAAATAAAATAATAAAAAAATTAAGTTAGGAATTCATAAACTCATCTCATTCCTCCTTCAATTGGAGGAACCCAGAAATTCCCTACTTCAAGTTTCCTGAAAGTTGCCATCAAAGTCATAAAACGATACAAATAAACCCAACAACGTGAATGAATCGATAAGGACCAAATAAAGTAGATCATAAGACAAAATCAAGATCTAAAGAAGGGTAATTAGAGAGAAAGGGCTCTGTTGGAGTTGTTTGTGAGAGGAGTATGGACTTGGGATTTCAATAGTTCTTCATTTCGTTTGGATAGTAGAGACAGTAAAGTGCTAAAACTAATCAAGAGCATGTTGTTGTTGTATTTGTTTTCTAAGATGAATTTCTGGGTATTTTTGGAAGAATGTACGAGTTTGTGGGATGAGTTGCAGGGTTTCGGATGAGTTTATGTCTTTTTTGTTTTATTTATAAAAAAAATTAGCATTTTATACTTATTTTATTTGATTTTTAAAATAAAAAGTGGTTTAAATATAATTTTGGTCATTTGTCTTTTATCAAATATCTGTTTTTGTCATTAATATTTTTTATTCATTTTGGTCATTTACCTTTTATAAATGGTACATTTTAGTTCTTTTCATCATAACTCTTTCAAACAATTTGTATAATTATTGTCATAAACTACTAATATCAAATCATGAATCATTTGTAAAGTTAAATATGCAATCTTAATAAGGATCGAGTGAAACTAAAAATACAGTAAACTCTGATAAATGTCATTCGTTTCAAAAAGTTTTCGTATGTTCCAAAGCATGGAAGAATTTTTTTTTCAAGGGCAAGCCTTTTATTAGGTTAAATGAATGTTTTTTTAAAGAATATTATATAGGACACATATTGGCAATTGTTAGAAGAGATTCTAATGACCGGATATTGTCATAAATTTTTTGTTGTGATTGTGCCAAGTACTAAAATACATCATTTATAAAATATAAAAGACCAAAATGAATTAAAATAAAGATAAAAGAGCAAAACAAATATTAGGTAAGATCAAAATTAACTATATTTACAAAGATCAAAATCATATTTAAGTTTGTATTCAAAATGTCTTCAGCAATAGATGAAAGATAAAATATTCAAAAACACATAATTTAACCAATTTATAAAAACAAATGACGTAATTACCCTTATATGATTTTGAAAACCCAAAATTGTCTATTCTTTGTCGCAATCGTTTCCATAGCCATCACAGATCGTCTTTTCTTCTCTCCGTAATCTCTTTTCTCTCTCTTGCAAATTTTTCATTTTTATCTTCTAATTTTTCGTGACTCTTTGTTCCAATCATAGTTTATATCATCACATTGTTATAATGTGTGTTTTTTCCCTTTCATTTTATCACTGCAACCCTATCAATCAAACAAATTGTTGATGGGAATCCTTGGATAAAACCATAAGAACAACAAATATTTTAAAAAGATTGGATTCAATTGATTTGATACGTTTAAAAATCATTTTTGTCTTTTTTCTTTTGGTAATTTTGTGATTTAAAAACAAGGTAAAAATCAATTTAAAAAAAATCAATTTTAGGATAATAAACAACAGAAGAAAACTTCTATTTTTTTAAAAACATCTCTAAAAATTAATTTCTAAATTTAAAAAGAAAATAATTTTCTATTAAGCTGAAACAAACACACCCATTTATTCATTATGTTTGTACTCTCTTAGAGTTTTTTCAAAATATTCATGAAATCTACAAGGCTATTTTAGTGTTGAACATACTTCTTGATAAATGAATTCACATCTTCACATGATGTAGTTCTAACTACACATAAAAAATGGTCTCGCATGTGTCCATATTCTTTGCAAGATAAGTTTTGTAAACACACTTGTTGTTTAATACGTAACTGTCAAGAACCATCTTCCACTTAAATTCATACTTTTCAGGTGTATAATGAGAATACATTAGTGAATTTAAATGTTCTTAAAATTTTTAAATCTTCACATGCTCACAAGAAGATTATTCTTGTAAAATTTAAATGTCATGTGCAAAGACTATTCTTGCATTTGGAAACACAACTCTAATAGCTTTCTTCATTGATTTATCCCCATCAATAACTATTGCTTTCGGATGTTTGTCATACATAGTCTTTATAAACATATTTAAAACCCACTTATACTTCTATGTCGTTTCATCGTAAATTAAAGCACAAGAAAAAATGGTAGTTTCTCTTATAAGGGTTGTTTCCATACAAAAAAGACAAGAGGCTCGACATACTTGTTCTTTCTATATGTGGTGTCAAATGCAACCACATCGCCAAAACATTCATAGTCAAACCTGTTGACATAATCTGCCCAAAATATATTTTCAAGGTGTAACAACCCATTTAATTAAAATCTATTATGATAAGGATTTTTAAAGCTATTAACATATTAATTTAGAAATAATGAATTTTAATAACATGAGAATGGGTAAGAGGTAATATAGAAAATGTCCAAGGGTCAAAATGGGACACTCATTTTCGCTCACTTATTTATTTCCCAGGGGAAAGCTGGAAAAATATTCTCTTTTTTCTTCCTTCTCGATCCCAAGAGCTGGGAGAAAACCCTAAACCCGTAATGTTCATCATCTTCCCCAAATTTTCATTCCTCTTTCTATTTCAAAATCACCAAAAACATTAGTTTACTAAACCTCATCATACTTGCTCTAACCCATTGCATGCAGGATCTCATCCCTCAACCATCAACAATCGACCAAATTGTGTTAAGGAGAAGATAAGCAACAACAAGGGAAAACTCCAAAGTAGTTGGAGAAAGGTGTGAAAACTGAAGAGGTAGAAAGCTGTTTACTAAACCTCACAATGAGGATATAGGCTGCCACAAAATCCTGCTGAAATTTTCAAACAACCAAATCCATTGTGAGGGCTTTTTCATCCATAAATAACAACCAATTTGAAATTTAGTATTTGTGAGGGCTTTTTCGGTCAGTAATTTGTGAGAGTTTTATTCAGCCACAAAATATTTTATAAGTTGGCCACAAAATGAGTGTTTTCTTGTAGTGAATCAACTCGAATCGAATAGAAAAATTCCATAGAAAGCAGTGATTTCTTTAAATAGTTTTCATTTTTTTATGGGATTACGGGTTTTGATTCTAATGAATTTTAACGAGTTAAAAAATGATTTATGGGGTTTCTTAAAATCTTAGGGTAAGGGAAATTATAAATTTTAGCATGAAATAAATGTTTGTAAAACTACCTTTAGAATCCTGCGTTTCTATATATGATGTGTATGATGCATTCAAATTTGTGATGTTATGAATTGCTAGAAATTTAAAGAATAGAGTAAATTTTGATGAGTGAAACACGAGGTTTGTAAGACCCTTAATTTTAAACTCTAATTTATACAATTTTAGTATTTTTGGTGTTAAATTGGTGAGGCATTTAGCCCAATTTTAATTTATTTTGTGAATTAAATACCAAAAGTATATTTTATTAGAGTTTGTTTTATGTTTCTTATATATATATATATATATATATATATATATAGAGAGAGAGAGAGAGAGAGAGAGAGATCCGGTTAAAATTATTCGTTCAAAGAATAATTTATTTATGTTTGCTAAAAATTTTACCTGTCAATTGAGCTGCAATGGGAATAGATATTTTTATGAAAATAATTGGTGATATGACTAAAGGATGTAAGAGTTGTAATTATTTGTGGTTTGGTTTAATATATATATATATATATATATATATATATATATATATATGTGAGAAAGCAAGGATCAGAGAAGAAAAACATTTTCCTTTCCCTTCCTCGCGAGTATTCTTTTCTTCCTCTTTCTTTCTCTATTTGCGAAAAACCGTGTGGGTGATTTTCAAAACCGCCAAACACAAAACCTCACTTCTCACCTAGATCTAAGCTTCCTCTCGCGAAGTGGCAGAAGGGGAAGTTGCTCGTCTCCACGGTACGGTGCTAGTGAGCTAACTTTGGAAGCGACGACGCGAGCGAAGTTTTTACCAGAATTAATCGGGGTGCCGTAATTGGTTGTTAAAGCTATCGTTGAGGTAAGGGCTCCTTCCAAACTTGGAGTGTGCATTTAGGGCCTTATATGTGAATTTGTGGGGTGTGAATTTGTTGTGTTTGATGTGTGGATTTTTAGAAAATGTATTTAAGGTGTTTTATGAGGAGTTGAGGAAATTAATTTGATGAGTTTGAGGGATGATTTGTGGAAATTAATTTGACGTAAATTTATGTTTGCAATTATGGAAATTAATGGGTGTATTGTGGTTGACATATGAGGAGTTTTGAAAATGAGTGATTTATGGTTAAATTTGGAGTGGATTGTGAATTGGAATTTGTTGTGATTGAGGTGTGGGTGGTGGTGATTTTTGCTTGGTGTGATTGATGTGTTCATGGGTAATATTATGAATGTTGAGATGTGATTGATGTTTGAAAATGTGGGGTTTTGAATAAAAGCAATTTGTGTGTGGTTGTTTGTAAAATGAATTGATGAGATTGGTGTATATGGTGATTTGAATTCAATGTGAATTGTGATTTAAATTTCATGTGATTTGAGGATTATATGTGTTGAGTATTCTCTGTGTTAAATTTGAAAATCATTAGTGTTAAATGAGCATTAAAAATGGGGAATCTATTAATAGCTGCATTTACTTAATGATTGTGGTGTTACGAGTCAGAGTATGCTCATGCATTTCATAGTACATGGTGACCAGATGGGCTATGGTGATAATGGTATCCGGATGGGCCATGGTGATATTGGTGACCGGATGGGCCATCGTGATATTGGTGACCGGATGGGCCATAGTGATAGTGGTGACCGGATGGGCCACGGGATGATGTCATGTGCATTGGCATATACGCATTGCATTAGGGTGCTTAGCACGCGAGTCATGTTTGATATATTACGATGGTGGTGTATATATACTTGATTGTTGTGTGTGACTGTGTTGTATTTGATGCTGGTGATTGATTGACTTAGTGTTGAAAGTGTTAGAATGATTTTGAAATATTTCAAAACTGAAAATCTGCCATTTTTACAGTTGTATTTGAATACAACAGGGTCGTAGTCGAATACAGATATGTTGTATTTGCTATTGACTTGTGAATTCGCACTTGTATTCGGCTACAGGGAAATCTGGGCTATTTGTTAATTTCGGTTAGTGACCCTTTACAATCTTGTGGAAATCTGGGCTTTGCCCTCAGATGAGAATCAGGATCGTCCTAAGGCATGGCACAACGATGGATTGGTTTTGTGATTGAAAGCATTGGGGCTTGATCCCGCTTGTGGATTATCAGTACCCAGTCACCCTCAGTTAGATTAATGATCAGCTTAGGGTTTTAATTAAGAATTTTATTTATTTTCCCTTTCTTATTTCAAGGTTGTGGTTGTAAAAAGGGAACTTATGTATTTGAAATAGATTATTTTAGTCGATGTATTTTATATTTGGATACTTTGGATTTTCGTTCCAAAAACTATTTCTGCTGTTTGTAAATAATTATGATTTTGTTGTTGTGTTACGACTTAAATATTTTATCCAAAATTATTTTCTTCATTTATGGATTTAACTTGATCTTTTTATCAATTTATTTAGAAAAAAATACACTCGCACTGTTAAAAATCGGGGTGTTACAAGGTTAGTATATTTTAGAACTTCAAGCATACCTCCTTACTTTGCGTCTTACTTTTGGTCATATTTCCTTTGACTCTGCCTCTGGTCATGATTCCTTTGATTATGCTACTTCTAGTCAGAGTTTGCCTCTGGTCATGCTGCCTCTGATCCAAGCTTCCTCTGAATAGGTTGTCTCTGGCCGAGCTTGCCTCTGGTCCAAGGTTTCTAATTTGAATATAGAATTTAAAGTGCAGATTTCCAATTAAATGAATGATTAGTTAAGATTTTTTCGTTAGAATTGATTGATAATTAAGATTCTTGTTGTTTGTAATACATTACTGGTTTCATATTGCAAATTGTATGAAGAAAACATACATTGTATACATAACATTTCAAGTGCAATGCATTCATCGAATCATGATATTCATGGCTCAAGTTCATGGTGGGGCATTAATGCTTGGGGTCATGGCTTGACCAACTTTACCATAAGGTCTCAATTATGCTCGGGGTCATGGCTTGCTTGGGATCATGGCTTGACCAACTTTACCATAAGGTCTCAATTATCTTGGTGACCTGCATCAAGATAATTGGGAAATTTTCCATGCTCTAAGGAAAAGTCACATGTCACAGAATTATCACATGTTTTAAGTAAAGTAAAGGTGTCATTTGACATACTTTATGAAAAGATTCTATTATCATAAATTGCATATTGTTTCAGGATTCATGTGCATTTGTGAAAAGAAATTATAAACTATCCCTCTACTTTTTAGAACTCCTTAAGATTATCATCTCATCCCTTATTTTGTTTATATTATAGCAGATAAAAATGGTTGATTCCTTAGCTCCATCACCAGAGGAAGATTAATCAGACTTGTTTTGGACTTAGGATTTTCTTAAATTGTTGTTGTATGATGTTTTAAGGAAACTTTGTAATGAATTCAGTTAATTGAACTTGTAATTTATTTTAACAATTCATTAACTTACAAATTATGTTAATGATGCTTATTATTAACTTATAATGCTTGCCTCTGTTTTATTAAGATGTATGAATTTATTGTCACATTCTAGACAATTAGTAATGGATTTTACACTAGGTGTCCATAATTTGTAAATGTAAACCCTGAAAAAATAGTGTATCCTTGCAAGCTTTACCCTACAAATAATTCAAAGTAGAAAAAGTATCCCCATCTTGTATTCTAACCTTCCCTTCATGATCTTTGTAATTATAAATCTCCTTTTTGATAAATCCAAAACTTTAATGACCACCCTTATAAGCCATAAAAAAACCCAAGATATGACAAGTTCTAACATCTTGGGAGTGCAAGCCACTAACCACATGTTTATCCTCTTCACTAAATTTATGATAATTTGGAATCAAATGAACATACCGTGCAGGAGTTAATTCATGGTTGTCATAGGGCACAAACACAATTCCTACGTTCAAAATCATAGACTACATGAAGTTTTGCACGACAACTAGTTTGAGTAGTTGGCCTTAATTGGTCCCTATTCCTCTCATTTTCCTATCACTCATAATCTCTTAATTGCAAACTGTTAATTTTGAGTTTCGAAAAATTTTTAAAAATCAATTTATGCCACCGAAAATATTACTGTGTTGAGTCACGGACTAGGTCGCTATCCTTAAGACGTTTCGCGACACTGCCAAAATTGTGCAAGGCAGACTATCAACCCCGAAGTCCCTAAGATAAAACAGCCCAGATACACTGTATCGGAGTTCTACTGCACCGTAGAAAATAGTTTTAGAATTACACTTTCAATATGGCAGTCGGATGGCTGCCACTTGTAATATGGTATTAAGAACACTCGAAAGAAAAAGAAGAAGTAAGAAAGAAAGGGGGAGAAGTGGAGAAAAACCTTAGATGCGGAAAACTTTTGGTGTGATTTTCCAATTGAGGAGAACCCTCTATTTATATAGGAAATCCGTAATTGGATCAGAGAAAACCAAGGATCCATCAAAACATATGCTCCAAGTTTTTGACCTCAGAAACGTCCGCTCAAAACTGTTTGACCAGAAAAAAAAACGTGCGCTCCAAACATAGGGTTGTGACCGGGCAATAACAGATGCGTGAGACCAAAGATATTGAATGTTGACTCGGTGGATGGCAATTACGTAATTAACATATCAATAAGAGATAAAAACGCAAGCATTCATTTAATATTAAATAAATAAATAAATAATTTATTAATTTTTCATATACTAAAAAATAATACACCACCAAGCCCAAGCCCGGCTTGGCAGAGCCCAAATTTGCATGCGTTTTTCCTCCTTTACAGAATTAGGATACCCCTTGGGGCACACCCCAAATTCCATACCTCCAATCAAGCCTTTAATCAGTCTTGTTTTGAATTTATTAAAACCTATACATACAGATTGTATTTAGGAGTGAAACTAAATAAATCGATAATATTGTTGTATGTAAAGAAAGTTGAGAAAAGATACATAAAATGGATCGAATCTCTTATATCTTGGTGGTTTTTCTTGTGTGGGTTACATCCACCTATGCAATCAAAGTTGTAGATGTGGATACCATTTGTAAAAGTGTCTCAAATCCTTCATATTGTATAAAACTTCTGAATTCAAAGCCAGGTGCAAGTCGAGATCTCGTTAGCTTTGCACATTACACCATTGACGTGGCTCATTACAATGTGACCAACAGCATCAATCTAATCAAAATGCTAATTTCACAAAGTGGTAGTAATGCTGAGGCACAACAAAATTATAAAGAATGTTTAGATGCTTTTAGAGATTATGGTGGGGCTGGTGCCATTAAACTAATTGAGGAAACAAAAAAACTTTTAAATGGGGGAAATTACGACTATGCAATTCAATGTATGTTTACTGCTGTTGTAGATGTTCAAGATTGTATTGTAGGGGCGTCACCAAGTGACCCTGCTTATCCTGATCCTTCGTTGCTTCCAGAATATGCTAAGATTTTCGATAACGTTGCTGAGACTATTATTAGAATATTACATTTATTACAAGACAACAAACACATACCCAATTAATTGTTGGCTTTATTGTTTATTTCTCCTATAATTTATTGCAATAAATAAGTCATAGTCAATGATAACATCTATAAAAAATAACACTTTAAGATAATTAAACATATTTTTTTTATTCTAAATAACTTTTCCTTCTTAAATACTAGTAGTTCTTCAAATAAAATCAACATCTTCAAATAAAAGGAGCAATTTTGTTTTTTAATTATTTTGTTGAAGAATATAATGCAAAGTAAAAGAAGTGACAGTATTATTTTATAGAAATGTCATAAAAAAAGTGAGAAAGGGATTTCAGGCATTGGCATGTTAGATTAATTATTTAATGAATCAATTATAAATTAACAATAATTAATTCTTTGAAATTATTCTTAAATTTAAATTATTATATATATATATAAATTATTAAATATAAATATAAATTTTGGTCTAGTATTATGAACTACTAATATGTGTTGTACTATTGTTTTTGAATGATCGGTTGGACCATTCTGTAAAGTTTAATGAGAGATTCATGCTCTCAACCCTTTAGCTATATATTTTTATTCCATCACACGATTAACTTAATTTTGAAATCCTAATCCTGAAATACTAGACGGCATACCTGTGAATTTATATATAAAACGATTTACCTAATCTTAAAATCTTAATACTGAAACCCTACACGAGAATGAGACATCGCTCATCTTTGTTCTTTCTACCAAATTCTAAGGGTACATCGTTATTGATTATTTAGATATGTTATAATTAGTATATATCCCTTTTAAAGTTTTAACATGACAAAGAGAGACTTCGTAATTTGTGAATTACACTACTCTTTCCTTTTTTACACTTATCCCTTTTCGTGGCTCTTCTATCTAACGGGGTTATGTTTATTAGGATAGAAAATGAAGAAAAAATGCCTTGGTACTGCCTCTACAATTGTTAGCTTGATCTTATTGAGCTGCTTCTCTAAGGCTTAATTTAAGTTTTCTTGAGATGAGTTTGTGCTTAGTTTGTATGTTCTCTTATTTGAGAATTATGGGATTTTTTTAGTATTGCACATAGATTTGAAGTTGCATTATGATTTTTTTATGTCAACTAATTCAATGATTTAACCTACTTGTTTTTTCACTATGTTCTTTTTTTAATTATTTATTATTTTACTTGATCTCTTTCATATAAAATTTGGGTTATAATTGAACGTTTTGTTTTTTAATTTACTATTTTGGATTAGTTAGGTCATTTTGTGACACCCTAAACCCACAAATAACATAGATAATAATTTATACTAGATTTTTTTGAGCAAATTTCGTAGCTATAAGAAAATTTGTTTCCAAGGAAATAAAAACTTTTATAACTAATTTAAGATATCACATTCCTCTAAATACACATGTAAGAATTCAGCTTTATTCCTCAATTAAAACAAAGGAATCTCAATGAACTTGACTTAACTATAATTTTTGAATTGTATTCCAAAAACTTATTAGTACTTATAAGATTTTCATACAAAAAGTTGTTTCTAATTAAATAAGTAAAAGTAAAATACAAATTACAACTCATAATTTCTGGTATCACCTATCAGAGCGGGGTTTCTCCCAAATTTGAACTTCAAGACTCATTAACCCTGTAATAACTGCGATTTCGTGAACGCATGGCCAAGCCAGTCAAACACAAACAACGAAGGAAAATCAATACATTTCACTATACCATCAAATCATCTAAGAAAAATTATTATCACACACGATACATATTAATCACAACAAAACAATCACATGAAAATGCAATGATATACATGAGATTAGATTCTACTTCACAATTTGGTACCATTCTAACTCTGAAGTACTTGGTTAGGAGGCTTGATACTATGCCACTACCCGAGTGGACGGAAAATTCAAATTGGCCCTGTCCTCATAGATCCCTTCAACTCAACCCGAGACACATATATGCGACAATCGAGGTAAAGGTGTGTTGCATGGTAGCTCCCGACATTTGGAATGCTACCTCCAAGTCACCTAGGAATTCCCCACTCGTATACCTCCAAGGTCTAACAATCTTGCCATATGGCCCATCAGCAGACCGCCACGATCAGACTCATTCATTTGTATTTCCACTACGCGAAAAATAGCATTTTACAGCGCTTTTTTGAAGTCATTTACAGCGCTTTTTCAAAAAAATAAGCGCTGTAGTATCTAGCGTTGTAAAAAGATACAACAGCGCTCTTTAAAATAAAAAAACGCTGTAAAATAGGTGGATATATATTGCGTGCTTGTTATACTCGTTTTACAGCGCTTTTTTGAAAAGCGCTGTAATAGGTGCAGTCATATACATGTTTTACAGCGCTTTTTCAAAAAAGCGCTGTAATAGGTGTAGTCTTAAACACGTTTTACAGCGCTTTTTCAAAAAAGCGCTGTAATAGGTGCATTCTTACTAGTTTTACAATGCTTTTTCAAAAAAGCGCTGTAATAGGTGCATTCTTATACATGTTTTATAGCGCTTTTTCAAAAAAGCGCTGTAATAGGTGCATTCTTACTAGTTTTACAACGCTTTTTCAAAAAAGCGCTGTAATAGGTTCATTTTTATACTAGTTTTAATAAAAAGCGTTGTAAACCGGATTGACATTTTTTAATGGAATTTTTAATCATGAAATGTGTTTTTTGTTAATCAATTTATAAAATAACTAACATAAGGGACATAAATTAAATATTATAATAAAATAATTTATATACCTATATTAGATAAAGAAATTGTCTAATATGATTTTTTCACAAGAAAATTAACTAATATTTTTAAATGCTATATGGGTGCTGTTAATAGAGAACTAATCACACACATAACAAGCTATTAAGCTAAGATTGAAACAATCCTTACAAGAATAGAACCAATAAAACCACAGGTACAAATAATACTAGAAGATAGATGATAAAGTGTTGGTTTTCATATAACTGTTTTATCAAATCAGTACTAATACAAAGGCTTTTATTTGGTTTTGCCATTGTGTATCAAGTTCAAAGATACTAACAGGATGTTATACTATCTTTAACAAGACCAAATTGGTGGTCTTCAAGTTCTTCATGAGAATAAATGGTTTAATGTTCCTCCTGTCCATGGAGCTCTTGTTGTCAACATAGGAGATCTTCTGCAAGTAAGTATTAGTGAATGATTATTATAGACTTTTTTTTTAATTTATCTTTATTGTTATGATTATTCTAGTTTACATAAAGAATACCTATATAAGAATTGAGAAACTAAAAAATTGAAAGAATATAGGATAAAAAAAATTACCTGAGCAGCTTCATTGAAAGCATTCTTAGTCCAAATAGAAATTTTCTCCTGCCTATTCCTAACATTCACAACTGCTCCACAGATTTTATCTCCATGATCAAATTGTTCTCCAATCATTGCCAACAGCTTAATACATCAAGAACACAAACACACAAAAATCAATTTCTTTTTTATTTTATTTTATTTATAACAAAGAGAATAATCCAAATTCAATAACCTCATAACATATTCAAATTCATACCGTATACAACCAAGTAGTATCACACTTTTCCTTCGGAAAAGTCACAGTCCATTTTCAACCATTAGAACAAATGGGGTCCTCCCATTTAAGGTTTTTTTAATGGCAAGAAGTATTCAAAATTAACAAAAATGGTTTCAAAAAACAAAAAATTAACAAAAATGGTTTCTACCACCAGATTCAAAATTAACAAAGAATAAAATTTCAAAAACAAGAAATATTCAAGAAACAATAAAAAAAAAAACGTTTTTTTTTTAATGGAACCCTAAAATAAAAAGATTGAAATTTTACCTCCAAAACTCTTCAACAGTGGCGAAAGTGTAGATGGGTCGAATAGAACTACTCCAAGCAGCTTGTTTGGATTTGGCGGAAGGGTTATCGAACCAGAAGGTCCATGAATTCTCGAGGGGGTGAGGTTGATGGACGATGGCGGTGGTGTGGGGTTTGGAAGTGGCGAAAGAATTGTCTTCGTCGTGGCGGAAGAATTTTCTTCAAGGTCGTTGTTGTTGTTGGAGATGGAAGAGAAATGAGAGATGGAGTGATGGAATTGGTGGTGGAGAAGAAGAGGTTTTCAGATTTAGAAAACCCTAGAGAGAAAGGAAAATTTCTATGTGGAAATAGTGATTTAGAAAATCCTAAGTTTTAAAAGAAAAAAAAAAAGCAAAGAAAACCACTTACATGTGTATATACTTAAAAAATTAGAAATACCCTATGACAGCGTTTTTTTAAAAAGCGCTTTAAAAGGCCCTAAATTTTTTAGACCCTATTACAACACTTTTATAAAAAGCGCTTTAAAAGACCCTATATAATAGTGATTTTACAGCGCTTGTATAAAAAGCGCTCTAATAGGTCCTTTTATTATGTGAAAGTGTTTGTATTTTACAGCGCTTATCAGAAGCGTTGTAAAAGGGTCATAAACATTATGTGCAAGCGTTATGTGACCCTATATGACCCTACAACAGCACTTTTTTTAAAGCACTTGTCAAAAAAGCGTTGTTGTATCCTCCGTTAATTTTAAAATATTATACAACAGTGCTTTTATTTAATAAGCGCAATAAAATGAGCGCTATAAAATGCAATTTTTGGCGTAGTGTTCCCTGTAATCACTAGACTTATCAGACCTTACCTTTATGATGACAAAATAATCTCAACTTCAAAATTTCACATGAACTTCAAATATTCCCAACATCTATTTTCCCCTCGTTAGCCTAGAATACTCCATTAAGAGCATCATCTTTAGCACAAGTTGGAATCATCACTATTTCATTAATTATGGGATACTTCAATATTTTCATTACAATATTATAACATCATTAATCCTACATAATCATGATCATCATATAAACTCATCACAAATTTATAACATCACTATCATCCATCAAACATCATCATTGTCATCAGATAAACATATATCATACAATGCATCCATCTTTTACTATCACGTCACATAAATTCATCTAATCAAACATATGGACATAATTTCATTCGTCATCCAACATCACAATATAATCAAATATCAAATACCACACAATTATCGAAAATTAAATTGACCAACACCTTATAAACATTTTTATTTAACTTTTTAATCTCACAATCCTCATATTTTTACATTAATTAATTTATCTCTCAAATGGGTACTGCCGTTCCTAGCGATGCCTGGATGAATCGTTGGAAAATTAGGTTTTCCCGTTCATCTCAAAATATATTATACTCATGAATTCAAACGCTGTCTCACCCCTTACCTTATTTAGACGCTTTCTCAAACAAATAAATCAATGAAAGTTTTCAACAACATTTGCATATTGACAATGTACAACGAGCGAATCTGAATAAACGGCGAGTTCACAAAATCGTTGTGACGTGACTGATAAATTATGCAAAACATAAAAATCAATGTTAAATAATTAATAATAATTTTTTGGAGCAATAATGGAGTCAAAACGATGAGAAAAACCTGTAGAAAAAGTCTCACCTACTCGTTGGAGCGCTGGAAGGGTCCGACGTCAACTTCACTGAATAATGCAAATGAGTAGTGCTTCTTGAAGGAATCCAAAAATGATGCCAGTTTTTTGTGACGACAAACATGGTGATCAGAATCGGCAAAAAAAGATCGCACAAGGAGAGAAATGCAGCTGTTTCTGATGAAATGGAGCCACGATTGATAAAACTGTCTATAAGGCTCAACACAGGGTAGTCAAGTCTGAGGCAGAAATGGAGCTGTAATGAGCAACTCACAGGTGTTGAAAAGAAAAGCCCAACTAGTAATAACCCAAATTAATATGCAGAATTAGAATATAGGGTTGTAAACAGTCGTATGATCCAAAATTCATTTTCTAGTATTTCTAAAAGCACTTATAACTATAATTATTAGCATAATATTTTACTTTTCTCCAAAATACTCATTTTAACATAATATTATTTATCCTTAACATACATAAATATCATTTTTACTAAAACTCATATTCAAAATAATAACTATAATTATTACTATAACATTTTTCATAATAATCACATAAAAATACATCAACTTTATAGACTAGCCGAAATGATAAAATAAATAAATATAACATCAACAATTTATATTAATTATTAAATCAAAATAAATATGTATAAAATCATCATACCATAGCACCTACATAAAAATAAAGAAAATCAATATCAATATTACTAATACCTCAAGATAATTATTTGTAAAATAAATAATTAAAATGGGATATATTTAGAAAAAATCAAATACAATTATGTGCACACTTAACATTAGTCAAACATACAAGAAAATATCACATTAACTACGAACGGACATATACATGTAGAATCGCCTAAACTTATTCCTTAAAATATGTACACTAAAATAATATTTTTTATAGAAAAATATATAAAATATATAAAATAATAAAATATAATATTTGTTTTTTATATCACTTACTTAGTCAAATAAGCATTTTGTTTTCTCTTCCTTTCTACCCCTCATATATTTAACGATTTCTTACCCAACATTATATGCCTTTCTTTTATTCTAACCATGTGCCATACATATTTGGAAGTAGTTCATTCATAAATAAGTTTGCTAAGATTTCATTACATAATTTCAGTCATACTATTAATTCCAATGAAGGGGTGAGAACGATAAAAATAAAATCCCTTATTTGGATATACCTCAATATGTTGGGACATGTAGTTAAAGTCGTGTTAATACCCTAGAAAGGTCGTTTTATCATTATCATTATCTAATTGTGCTTTGAATATACCAATCACGTGGAGGAATTTGAAGTTTGTACCATGGGTATTCTAGTCTCCCACAAATCGAAAGTGAAAATGATGAAAGTACATGAGAGTTGAATGTAATCCTCAATCAGCTAAATCAAGAATGGAAAAACTGTGATAAGAAGATGACCATTTATATATACATATTAGACAAATGTCTAAAAAAAAATTGAAGTCATTTTCCATCATGTCCCTCAATAATGTAATCAACTAGCTGACGTTCTAGCTACTTTATCTTCAATGTTCAAAGTAAGTCATGATGAAGAACAGTCACTCACAAGAATTAAATTCACGACTATCCTGCTTATTATCAAACGTATAAGAAAGGCTAGATGGAAAGTTCTTGGACCAAATATTACTTCGTAACTGTGGAATACCCTCCCTGAATATCAGACTAGAGCTGGGGCACCCCTTTGTTCCTTATTATATAGAATAAAGGCAGTGCGACCCACTCAAACAAAAATGCCCCTATCAAGAGTAATGATATGTGTTGACCAACTGAATTCAATTCAAGAAAAATGTTGACTGTCTCATGTCAAGGACAATCATTTCAAAAGATCTTAAAAGAAGAACATATGAACTTCAGAGCTTCAAAAGAAAGAATTAGCGCTCAAGAAGATTTTACATATCTAAAATGACTAGCATGACAAGTGGACTCCAAACTATATGAGCCCAAGTACCATAAAAAAAATACATTCAAGTGTGGCTCTGATCCACTCCAATATGGATTGAGAAGACTTATCACTACTTGCACATATTCATGCTTCAAAAGGTAGAACATCTAAATGAAGACCCGCTAGGTTGAAAATCCAAAAGGCAACCTAGGAAAAACTTAGGGTATACAAAATAAAATAATAATAATAAATACCTGCTAGGTTGAAAACTTGAAAGGGTGACCTAGGCAAAAATTAGGGTACAAAAAAATAATAAATACCCGCTAGTTTGAAAACCTGAAAGGGCAACCTAAGTAAAAATTAGGGTACAAAAATGAGTAAAGACCCACTAGGTTGAAAATCCAAAAGGACAACCTAGGAAAAAGTTAGGATACAAAGTCGAATAAAGACCTGCTAGGTCAAAAACTTGAAGATGCGGCCTAGGAGAAAATGAATGAAGACCTGTTAGGTCAAAAACCCAAAAAGGCGACCTAGGCAAAAATTATGGCCACAAAAACAAAGGGAATGAAGAAGTTCACTAGCTTGAGAATAAAAGAAAATGAGCAAATAATATGGCTTACATAGATCAAAGTCGAAGCAATATATTCTGATAGGTTGTGAAGATAAATTGGGGCAAATCATATCCTGCAAAGCGGGTTAATAATGCGATTGACATTATGTTATGATTTATTAGCACACTTCTTTTATGAAATACTACTAATAAATAGGGTCATTTACCCATATGAGATCACCATATCTTCTTCTCTTCCTATGAATCATTCTTTTTTTGTACCATAGATTTTCTCACTAAATATCATCGTCTAGACTAATTTCTTGAGTTATGAATCTTTTTGTCAAAATGCATTTCTATGATAATCATATGTTGGGGCACAAGATATGTGAATGTCAAGAGGCCAAAACTAGTATGATGTCTTTACACATAAGGTAGTGGCAACTAGAGATCAAGTCGAAGATGTAACAAAAATCCCTTTAAAGATCAAAAGGACAATCTCCACTATTTATTCAAAGTTGTGCATATTCTTCATCCATGAATCCAAGGATCATGTTTGTAAGGAGGTGAAAGAAATAAAAAAAAATTGTAAGAAAGTTGATTGAAAAAATTGAAAAAAAAAAGATGAAAATGAAGGAAAATATTCATTCATCAAATGCATTCATGACATTTCATATTTTCAATAGTATATAAATTTAAAGTCGGGACTACTGATCCGCACACTGTAATTTAAAGTTAGAATGACTAACCTGCACCCTCTAATTTAAAACCCAAGATGATTCCCCGTTACCTCACATCGATAGTCTGGTTGATAATGTGCCCTACAATTCGCTCTTCTCTTTTATGAATGTTTTCTCTGGGTATAATCAAATTAAGATGACATCTGAAGATATGGAAAAAAATGACTTTCATCACCCCTTGGGGAACATCTTGTTACAAAGTAATGCCTTTTGGTCTGAAGAATGTTGGGACGACCTACCAAAGAATGTTGGTGTATTATTTTTTGACTAAAATTAATTATTGTATTACCTATTATATATAAAACTTATAAAATATTATAGATTCTACATAATTTTTTTTAATAGATTATATCTAAATATTAGATTTGCTTACGTGAGCTTTCATCAATTTTAATCATTTTATTGCTCTCTCTGAAGAGTTATTTTTCTTACTAACTATTCGAAGGGTTATTATTGAACATTATTTTATTGATTATTTTATTTTGTAATTTGAACTTACTATCTTTCGTTAACCTTTCATCAATTTTAGGTGTTATACTACTTTGTTGAAATATAATCATTTTTTAACTAATTTTAGAGTATTATCATTAAATATTTATTGTATTCATCATTTTATTTTGTCAACTGTTGTATTATTTTTTGACCAAAATCATTTGTTATATTAGCTATTATATAAAATAAGGGGTATGCATAATATCCAGTTATAAAGAATTATGTTAATCAACATCCAAAACCACTTTTTCAGTCAAAGATAAAATAAAATCCAAAATCACTTTAAATTTGGCTACAAACCAATTACATTATATTTTTAAGCAAAAGACATTATGTAATTTTTTTTTTATCTTAAAAGGGATAGTAGATTTCACCATAATTAACTCACATATTTGTACGGTCTTTTAAATTAGTCGTTTATCTTTTTTTGTAACTATTGGTCTTTTAAGTTTTTTTTTGGTTTTAAGTCCATCTTTTTTGTTTGAAAATATTTGCACCAATGATCATAATTTTAAATTAGTAAAATTGAAACTCCAAACTCTCTCAATTTTTTCAATAAACTTCTTAAAGAAATTTGATTGCAGTAATATTAAGAACATAAACTCTGAATCAATTTTTAGAAAAATTATTAAACAACAGAGAATTCGAGTGAGTTTAAGCTAAAACTTAATCCTTTCAAGTGCACTTTCGGCGTGAGGTCGGGCAAATTATTGGGATTTGTGGTTAGTCATAAAGGAATACAAGTTGACCTCGATAAGGTTCATGCCATTTTAGAAATGCTTCCCCCAAGTACATAAAGAGAAGTTCACGTTTTTTTCGGATACTAAATTATATTTCCAGATTTATATCACAACAAACCACCACTTGTGAACCAGTCTTTAAACTTTTACGGAAAAATCAAATAGTTGTGAGGAACGAAGAATGCCAAAACACATTTGATGAAAATCCGACAGTACATGCAGAAGCCTCCAATTCTAGTCCCCCTAGTTCCGAGCCGACCCTTGATTATGTATCTTACAGTCATCGACAGATCCATGGGATGTGTGTTGGGGAAACACAATGAAACAGGAAAGAAGGAGCGCCATTTTCTATTTGAGTAAAAAATTCAGAACATACTTGTTGTGCCTTAGCCTGGGGGAGGCCCATCACTTAAGGCAATACATGGTTTGTTATACGACCTGCTTGATATCCAAGATGGATCCAATCAAGTACATTTTCGAAAAGCCTGCTCTCACAACGTGAATTGCTCATTGGCAGTTGATGTTATCAGAATATGATATTAACTATGTTACTTAGAAGGCCATCAAAGGGAGTGCTTTGACAGATTATCTGGCTAATCAACCTAGGGATGATTATCAGTCAATGTAATGTGAATTCCCGAATGAAAGCATCATGGTTTTGTTTGAAGAATGTGACAATGGAAAATGGACCCTATTGTTCGACGGGGCCTCAAATGTGATGGGGCATGATATTGGGGTTGTCTTAATATCTCCTAAAAAACAGTTTATACCTATCACAATGCACTTGTGTTTTTATTGTACCAATAATATAGCAAAATATGAAGCTTGTGCCATGAGAATTTTGGCTACTTTGGAATTAAAAGCAAAAGTCATTAATCTTCTTAACCAAGAATTAGAAACTCGAGAAAAGAAGTTAATACCTTATTTTACCTACATAAAGGAATTATCTTCACAATTTGACAAAATCACCTTTCACCATGTCCCTCGAGAAAACAATCAATTGGTTGATGCTTTGGCTACTTTATCCTCGATGTTCCAAATAACTCGAAACGATGAAATCCCGTCCATTAAATTGGAGAGTCGAGATCATCCTGCCTACTGCCACTTAATGAAAGAAGAAACTGACGGGAAACCGTGGTATCACGACATCAAACATTATCTTATAAATAAAGAATATCCTCCCGAAATATCGGAGAATGAGAAAAGAACTCTGAGATGGTTAGCCGCGAGCTTTTTCGTGAACGAAAACATTTTGTATAAGAGGAATCATGATATGGTACTCCTTTGATGCATTGATGTCAATAAGGCGAAAGAAATTCTACAAGATGTCCACGATGGCTCTTATGGGATCCATATGAACGGACACGCCATGTCTAGAAAGATTCTTCGAGCCGGGTATTACTGGCTCACCCTAGAAAAAGATTGTTTTAATTATGTAAAGAAATGCCATAAATGTCAAATATATGCTGATAATATCCACGCACCACCAATGCCCTTGAACACCCCTTCAGCGCCCTGGCCGTTCTCAATATGGGGCATAGACGTCATCGAAATAATTGAACCGAAATCATCAAATGGACATCGCTTCATCTTGGTGGCAATCAATTACTTTACAAAATGGGTAGAGGTCGCTTCGTACGCCAATGTAACCAGAAATGCGGTAGTCAAATTCATAAAAAGGGAGCTAATATGTCATTATGGCCTACCAAGCAAGATCATTACCAACAATGCCACAAATCTGAATAACAACATGATGGATGAATTGTGTGCCGCCTTTAAAATTCAACACCACAAATCGTCCCCGTACAGACAAAAAGTGAATGGTGTAGTTGAACCAGCAAATAAAAACATCAAAAAATTATTTAGAAAATGGTTGTAACGCACAAAGATTGGCATGAGATATTGCCGTTTGCACTACATGGGTATCGCACTTCGATACGCAGTTCAACTGGGGCAACCCCTTTTTCCCTAATATATGGGATGGAGGTTGTGCTACCCATTGAAGTAGAAATCCCCTCACTAAGAGTATTAATGGAACCAAACTAGAGGAGTCAGAATGGGTACAAACCCATTTCGATCAATTGAATTTAATTGAAGAAAAAAGGTTGGCGGCCTTATGCCATGGGCAATTATATCAGAAAAGATTGAAAAGAGGGTACGAGAAAAAAGTACGTCCTCGAGAATTCCAGGATGGAGACTTGGTGCTAAAAAATATCTTACCCATTCAAAAGGATTATTGTGGGAAATGAACCCCTAACTTTGAGGGCCCATACGTCGTGAAGAAAGCTTTCTCACGTGGAGCTTTGATCCTCACGAATATGGATGTAAAAGATTCAGTCGTCCCTGTAAACTCAGATGCTGTAAAAAAGTTTCATACTTAAATAATGAATACCCGCTAGGTTGAAAACTTGAAATGGCAACCTAGGCAAAAATTATGGTACAAAAAAAATACCTGCTAGTTTGAAAACTTGAAAAGGCGAACTAGGCAAAAATTAGGGTACAAAAAATAATAATGAATACCCGCTAGGTTGAAAACCTGAAAAGGCGACCTTGGCAAAAATTAGGGTACAAAAAATAATAATGAATACCTGCTAGGTTGAAAACCTAAAAGGGCGACCTAGGCAAAAATTAGGGTACAAAAAAGGCTACCTGCTAGGTTGAAAACCTGAAAGGGCAACCTAGGCAAAATTAGGGTACACAAAAAAAAAGGACAAAAGAGAGATCAAAGATATCAAGTTCAAGAAAAATGTATAAGTACCTTTTTCATCCATGATTTTAATAGTCGTGTCTAATAAAAAATATTAATAAAAAAAACATATTCATTCATTGATTCATGACATTACATAAATTTAAAGCCGAGAAAACGACCCGCATGTTGAAGCCAGGAAAACGACTCGCACCTAAAGCCGAGAAAATGACCCGAATGTTGAAGCCGAGAAAACGACTCGCACCCGAAGCCGAGAAAATGACCAGCATGTTGAAGCTGGGAAAATGATCGCACCCAAAGCTAAGAAAACGACCCGCATGTTGAAGTCGGGAATACGACTCGCACCTAAAGCCAAGAAAACGACCCGCATGTTGAAGCCGGGAAAACGACTCGC